>JAOWCC010001634.1:62770203-63087703 GCA_030867875.1 Actinernus sp. WN-2022
AGCCTTGTACCACAAGTTGTCCATATGTTTGTAGTTACCACATGACTCAATTCCACTTTCATTCAAGAAGTACATGTATCTTATCTTAAATAGACTAGACAAGTGTAGATTTTTGTACAAACATCCTCATCTGCAATGTGTTTTTTAGGAAGGAAAGGTTGTCATTGCTAGGGTAGCAAATCTTCTAGTGTGTCTTTATGCCGAGGAATCTGTTGGATTTGGAATGCTCAAAGCCAAGGTAACATAATGTGATGTATACCATAACTATAAATAAAGTGCATAATTATATATGTTCAGGGTTCTGCCTAGGGCTGCACCATTGCCACAACAGTTTCAGAAATGATCCATTATCACAAAATATTTGGGACCACAGGTTGCATACATTGTACTTCTATCACAAACAGGGCCCTTATGAACAAAGGCTTACTCTGCCTGTTTGTTGCCCCATTTCAGACCATGTGTCGACAGCTCTCCTTAGGATTCAGTGCTTTGTTTTAATTCTAAAAAATTGTGCATGTCCTCTTGAGTGTAAAGTTACATGGTTTCAAATGGGACAACGAAAAGGTCTTACACCCTGAAAGGTATGCATAAATTAATATTCATAAAGTGATTAATCAATCAATCAATCTTTATTTCAACATGGTATGGCCCATCAGGTTAAATGCTAATTTCAAAAGCTAAAAATATATTAAAAACAAGAGGCCCTGAGTGGCCTTAACTCGGGCCATCTATTGCATATACTGCATGGAGTTCTAGCATAATTTTGTGTCACTCATACATTTGTACATGATTTGTGCTAAGGTAGCCAGAGAATTGGTTCTCTACTGATGCTCTTGTCTGTCAAATGTCAATGTGCAAATGCCCCATGTATGCCGGGGGAGGGGGGGGGGGGGGGGAGGATAGAAATGATAGAGCCATAATACACACACAACACACATACATGTACATTTCAGCCACAATTTCCTTCAATTCTGTAGTTTAATATTACTTTCTTTTCAATATTATTGTTCCTTGAGGCTCGTTAGAATTATAAAAAAAACTTGGTATGGGTGTTGTTGATTGAAGTGAAATGGTTATTTGAGTTACTAGTCTGCACGATTTCGAGTCACTCAAATTTGATGCATTGTAATTGTATCAGGTGCAGACTACGACTACGAAAAATCAAGCAATTTAGAACAACAAATTCCACATAATGTTGCTATTCATTGTGAATAGTTAGGGAATATCGTTCTAGTCATATGAATATAAGGCATCCATTTGTAATTCTCAATAACAAACCAGTATAGATGGCTGAAATTCAGGCTAAATTCTCAATACAATATTTTCGATTGAGGTCGTAAACTACAGACCACCATTTTCTAGTATTAGTGAGCTGCCACTGTGCTAGTGCTCATTTTCTACATCTTGAAGGAGACTGAAACTTATAATGGCAGACCACAAAGAAACATGCAATGTCCACACATTTTTTTCTATCATTGGGGTCACAGCAATATTAATTTTCATTCCCAAATAATTCTTAAAAGTACTTGTACTCCTGATCGTGACCGAGTGAAAGTGACGATGCTGACTCCAAGAACTGATGAATCAGGCCATTTACTACTATATATATTTGATGCCTGATTACTAACGTCAACAACAACACTAATATTATTACATTTATTTTCTCATAAGATGATGGAAATGTATACAAGTAATATAAGGCATAATAAGAAATACAATGATGATAAGGAAGGTCCTTAAGGTAACCTTAGGGTTATCTTAAGGCAGGTCACCACCTCCTCAGATGGAAAACACTGAAACAAGATCTGACTAGCTTGCATGGATATATAATGGTACCAAGAAAGGGGAAGAGAAAGAAAGAGTAACACTTACCAGTTCTGGACCAAATTTTGTTTATTTTATAAACTTGCAATAATGATAAATACACTACTAATATCATTATCAAGTATGTCAATTCTAAAAATAAAATTTAAATTATACACTGTAGACTGCCTGAACCCGGAGATAATAATATAATACAAAGAGGTACAGGCCAGATGTAAATACACCCGGGAAATGTGCTTTCCATGAGTGCCGTGATCTAAAAATCTAAAAATAGCTACTTGTAAGGAGAAATTAGAGAAGTTGTAGCAACGAACTCTCTTTTTGAGTGTCAAAAAAGATTTCTCGTTTCGTAAAGAATGCTGTTCCACAAAACCGCTCTGCAGTAGCTAAAGCTATGTTTGCAGTAATTTGTATGCAGATATACATGTAGAACAGGAAGCTTATTGGAAGAATCTCTGAGATTATCATTTGTGTACTTTGTAACAGAACCTTAAAATATAATTCTGAACCCCTGAGAGGTACGACTCAGGTTACATATTAATTAACCTGTGCAAACAGGACTCCTAAAAGGTATGGTTACAATAATTTGTACCCCTAAAAGGAGCGCTGATCACCCTTACCCCCTTCCCCCCTCGTCCCTAGGTCTTCCACCTCAAAACCTTAAAATTATTTCCACATGATTTTCTTTATTCTAAAGACTCCGACTTTAAAGGGATACCCGAGTGAAAAACACATTTGGGCTCAAAAGCATCTTTCAGATGTACTTTGTTCAGAATATGTATTAAAATTTGATTAAACCTTTTCAGAGTTGAGAACGAGCCCCTCAAAGTTGGCCCCGCAAAAGACCTGGGCGCTGCCATCTTGTTTACATTAATTCCTGTGACGTTTTTTACATCACTTCGTCCCACCTCGTCTTGTGGCTAACTTGAATTTTCACACGCTCGGAATTAGAGTAGATTTTCATCGATATGGCAGAGCCATTTCGTACTAGAACAAAAATATGATGAAGACGATATTGTGAGAGAAATTCAGAAGACTAGGAGGATGAAGAAAGTTGAAATGCTATTGTCTTGTACTCAACACTGGTTCAAGTAATCATACTGTGGAATACGTTGTTTTCATTCAGCAATGTGATTGGTTCTCGCTGTGTAAGTGGCACCAGTTACAGTAATTATGCAGTAATAGTAATTTAATATAAAATATAGGAGCCACAAGAGAGAAGACAAAGTTATGCTTTCAATACAAATTTAAGCAGATACATGTAGAAACTTCCCAAAGAAGTTGAATGAAATGTGATGAATATATCACTTAAATAATTCCTTCAATTTTCCTGCTTTTAAAATGGATTTTAAGTGAACATAGTTGGAAGGTGGGTCTTATTAAGTACATACATACATACATACATGTACATACTTTATTATATGCTCCCAAAAGGGCTTTTCAACGTATCATAATTATTACATGGTTTAAGAATATATTTAAAATGATATTTAAAAAGTAGTAAACAATATATAGCTTATGTAAATGTAATAAAATGTTAATGTTAATCTACTTACTTACTGTTAAGACCTAAAAACTGTAATTAGATAATGGTCTAAGACGTACTGCATAAAAATGCCTTGATCATCTGATCTTTTAACTTATTCTTAAAGGCACGAAGGGATGGTTGAATTGTAAATCTGTGTCTAAGTTATTCCAGATCTTTACAGCTCTGTAATGAAACTACCGTTGTCCTGTAGCAGTTCTGAAAAGGGTGATTTGCAATATCCCACAGTTGCGTGTGGAGCGATTATGCACCTTCGTGCGTTTTACGAACTTATCACATAGATAAGATGGCGCTAGATTGTTCATGCACTTATATGACATGACTGTATCTCTATATACTAACAAGTCTCTAACTGGTAGCCAGTTAAGCTGGCGCATGGTTATATGGTCCACGCAAGAGGTAGGTATTTCTAATGCGTGGAATGTAAAAAGTGCTAATTATGGTATTGTTTCAATTGTCCACGTCATTGGCTTAAACATCAAAATACATGTTTATTATTAAAAATTTGAAGACAAATATTATTTTCTCTGTTTTTAAACATATTTGAATTGCATCTACTGCAAACTCATAACTTTAAATATGACGAAAATTCAACTTGGGGAACATTATAACAATGATAGCTTTCTTGGTTATAGTTTGGGACTCTTCTGATTGGACGAAATGTTCACACAAAAGGAAAGTAGTTTTAAAATACAGTTTCAGTGGATTTGATTTCAGAAATTTATCATTATTTTAATGGTTGATGAGTTGTCAGTATGAAAATTAGAAAATGCTAACATGGGGAAAGGAAATTGCACCTGAACCATAGAATTGTCTAGTTTTTAAACGGATTGTTTCTTAACAAACCTGATAGGGAAGAGGAATATGATTTTTCATTCTTTTTCAGGCTCAAGCACTAGTAACCTATCTGGAGGAACCACTTCGACAAGTTGTTTCCACATGACGATGTGCAAAATTATGCAGCTGTGATTATATTATTGATAATGGCCTGCATACCCAGGCATTATAGGGAGAATGGGGCGAGAGGATCCCACTCACCCAACCCCCCTAGAATGCGTGGCTTGATGTAGGCTATATTGATAAGGGATAGGGATACCATTGATAAAAAAATACCTCTCAATACATTATGCATGTTTGTATGCATCATTCGAAGAATATAGAAAACCAATATGAAAAACAAAATTTATGTCATGCAAAGATAAGGCTGACACACTCTGGGTGCCAGAGGTTCTACTGCCCTCCGTCTAAGCCAAAGTTTAGGATCGACGAGAAGGCTGACATGTCAGGGTAAGGCTGACATGACTGACATGTCTGAACTGCAGCCAAGAAAATTAGGATTTAACAGATATGGAAACGTGTGTTGCAGTAACTGTAAAATAACGTGAAACTGTCTATTTTCCAAAATGTTTTGGAAAGATTTAAAATGCAACACTTTTTTTTTGGGGGGGGGGGGGGGGTTGGGTGGAACACATCAGTAACTGTGGAATTCTGAGTTATAAGACAAAAATTGTTTGTAGCTTTAAAGCCATGTACCATATCGTTGCATCTATGATTTGCAATTGAACATTTTATACATAGTTTTGGTGAAATAAAATGTGTTGTCCGTGAAGGTGTTTTCGTTTTTCTTTCTACTGCTTCTATGAAGCTGAAACCCTCTGCCATCGAGAGAGATCGGAATGCGTAAAACCTTTTAATGACAATTACTGAATAGTTGGAACCAATCAGGAGGTAACAAGATCAGATTTTGTGCAGAATTGTTTGTATACAATACAAGTAGCCTGCGTTGCGGCTCTGGAGTATCGGAGCGCAGCGAGCGGAGATTAGGGGGATTGGGGCGAGAAAAGAGGTGGGAGGGGGGTGGGGAGGAGAGGAAGAGAGTGCCTGCCGGCAACCATGGTTATTTTGAAAACTCTCAGCCTCGGAAGGCCGCGTATTGCTATTGGTTAGAATGCGTGATTGACAGAAATCATTAAATTGTATTCACTACATGGCATGCGAAAAGAGAAGAAACCAATTAATATGACGCCAACCATACCGATAATTCCCTCGGCGCGGCGATGAATTTAAAGAAAGAACAGGAGCAACGCAATTAGATATGTTTTGTCCGGAAAGATGTTCTAGCTGTAATCCCAACTGGGTTTGGAAAAAGTAGGATATTCCAAGCATTCACTAGTGTTAAAGACGTAGAAAATGATGGCCGGCTTGTCGTTTTGGTTTATAATGCTCCTTTGACTAGTATTGTGAAAGATAAATTGAACCAGTTCAGTTCCTTAGGTTATCCTGCTGCAACTACTACAGAAGTGCAACTTCAAATTGCTGTTTAGTTCTGCAGAAGAAGTAATGAAGCGAATTTCGCGATGGGCTGAAGAACCCTGCATCGGCGTTTTGCTTGTATTTTTGTCGATGAATCGGACACGGTTGAAAAATGGACCGGTGCGTTCGAGGGACAGGCTTGTGCTTTCGAAAATACGAGCTGCTTTGATGATTTCGTAACGCTGCGTGGAACTTCGTTCCGGTGTTATTGTGGTCGGCAGTAGTCATTTCTGATTTGGTGGCGACTTTATATTCAGCGGCAACGAGTTCTCTTTATCTTAGTTATCTTTATCCTTCAAACGTTCTCGAACAAAAGTGTAGTTCTCTACTGCATTTCGAATCTTCCTTCCTCAGGAACGACAGCTGAGACTCGCTCTGATAGAGCAGCAGATTTCGGAATATGAATACCGCTCTGATAGAGCAGCAGATTTCGAGTCGGAATATGAAGACCAATACTAGTTTTGCAGGCACCAGCTAGAATTAAGCCTCCGCTAACAAACGACATCTTGAGAACCCTTGACCGTCACGAAGAAGGTTCTAGTACTCTTAGATCTCTCGGCAGCATTTGATACGCTTGACCACAATATCTTACTCTGGAGACTAGGCTCGTATTTCAGTTTTACTGGTACATACTGAGTTCTTCAGTGATTCATTTACATCCGGCTATTTACAAGGTCGGTAGCCTGCTTGCCGGCTCTCCTGTAATTTTTTTCGGTCGTTTCTTTTCGGATTGGGTCACCTGTGGCACGCGGTCAAAATGGGGCGAGGACAAAAACGAAAAGAAACGTCCGAAAAAAATACAGGAGAGCCGGCAAGCAGGCTACAAGGTCGGTCACAAAGAGAAACAATAGTAATGAGGAACAAATAGCCTAACACAACCATGACTAAAACAAAAAGAGTGGCGTAGAAAAACTCTACCGAGACCGCTCATATAACACGTGCACTAAAATACAGCATGCCAATAACAGTAATGAGGGAACAAATAGCTCAACACATATGATTTATACGAGAAGAACGGCGTAGAAAACTTTCGCCGAGACCACTCACATATGAACACATGCATTACAATACAGTATGCCAATAACAGTAATGAGGGAACAAATAGCCCAACACATCTAATGATTTATACGAGAAGAGCGGCTTAGAACATTTTTCGCCGAGACCGCTCACCTAACACATGCCGCATTCAGGGCCGGCGGAAGCATTTTGGAAGTGGGGCGGCCGAGCGCTACCCTGGGTTCCAGAGGTCCGGCAGCTACGTCTCGCTTCGCTCAACGACTTCGAGCCTCTGGCATCCAGGGTAGCCGAGCGCCGAAGGCGCGAGAAAACTCTAGGGGGGTCCGGGGGCATGCTGTTTTACATATTTTTTAAATGATTACGTCAGCTAAAATTTCAAACTTGGCCGAAAAAGTGGGGCGACCGCGGCCGCCCCAGACGCCCCTGTTCCGCCGGCCTTGGTATTACAATAAGCATGCCAATAACAGCCACGAGGGAACAAAATAGCCAAACACATCCCATGACTTATACAAGAGCGGTGTAGAAAACCTTCGCCGAGACCGCTCACATAACACAAGCATTAGAATAAGCATGCCAATAACAGCCATGAGGGAACAAATAGCCAAACACATCCCATGACTTTATACAGACAAGAAGCCGATAAACGCGAGAACGGCGAGAAAATAAAGAAACACGAACTGAAATAGTTTAACACCTGAGTTAGCTTGAGCCAGTGGAGGGTCTTCGGTTTGTACTTAGGGAGCCAAGACATTCATGAATGGATGCTATGGTGGGTGGAGAACTTGCTCGGCCATAATACCACAGACATAATACCACAGACTACTAGATGTCGAAGGTTTGGCGACCTCGCTCAAATGGTGAGGTGATTCTGTAGGTTGTGCCTCTTATTCGTACTTGGGTAAGACCGCTGAGAATATATAGATGATCGTACATCTACACCAAGGTGCCTTGAATATGGTGTCCTGCAAGTTCCATACTTGGGCCACTGTTATTTACCCTTTACGTTGCACCTATTCAAGACGTAATACATGCTTACAACTTGAACTGTATGTTTTATACGGATGGCACCCAGATATATATTGCTGTCAACCCTGAGCAATCGACCAACGCACTCCACAGTCTCTGGAAAGGTATAGAAGATGTATTTTCTTGGAATACCAAGAATATGCTTCTTAGTAATCCTGGAAAGACGGAGGTGCTTCATTTTACTTCACGGTTCATGAAGCAGCCATCATTATTGGATAGCAGTAGTGACGCCAGAATAGAACTAGTAAAGGACAAGGCTAGGAACTTAGGTGTAATTATGGATAAGAATTTGTTTTTTTTAATAATCAAGTAAACATGAAACCAGCTGTAAGAAACTTTTTGCTATAAGGTCGATTGGATGAATAAGGAAGTATCTCTCTTATGATGGACTTATATAATTAAGACACTTGTAAATTCTCTTGTAATTTCACGACTAGATTATTGTAATAGCCTTTTATATGGCATACCTAAATATCAGAAGGATAAACTTCAGACTGATCCAGAACACTGCAGCGCGCGTCTTGTAACCGCATCGAGACGTTCAGATCACATAACGATTCTTATGGAGCTACATTGGCTTCCAGTTGAGGAAAGGATTGACTTCAAGATTCTTATTATTACTTATAAGATCTTACATGGGCAATCACCCAAGTACCTAATACCGCTTATTGGTGGGTTGCACTGGCGGCCATGTTGGTTGGTAGGAACAAAAGAGACCACATTCGCTTCTTTTGTTCCTACCAACCAAGATGGCCGCTACGCTTTTGTGATTGTATTCCCTTAGGAATGATTGCAGCCAAGAATTGAAGAATACTCTCCTTCACGGACATTACGATCCTCTAACCGCTCTTTACTGATCACTCCATCTGTTAAATCCACTACAGTGGGGATCGAGCCTTCTTTTCCTCAGCACCTAAACTCTGGAACACTATTCCTGAAGAAATCAAATCAACTAAGACCGTACAGGCATTTAAGACCAAGTTATAGACAATTTTTATTTAAGAAACATTTCTGTTAGCCGTACTCTGGTCCCAGAGGCTTTCTTCCGTCGGAGAGAAGAGATCGAAGCCGGGAAGCGGCGATCAACGAGCCGCGAAGCGGTGAGAAGGGAAAGAGAGAAGAAAGCCTCTGGTAGCCCGCGACCGTTGACTGACCGCGCCAACATATTTGAACAAGGGACAATATCTGTCCCTTCCTCCTGATTGGAGGAATATTTAATTACCTTATAGCGTTCTCTCATTGGCTAGTGTGTTGTGATTGGTTCCTCGTTAGGGGTGGACCATTAGAAATCCTGGGAGGGGGGGTGGAAAACTTTTTGTGCACGATATTTTTTTAGCAGTGTGGGTTCTGCAATAATGTTTTTTTAAAGACGATAGCTCTGCACGATTTTTTTTTCGGTGCACATTCTATAGGTACAACGCTTAAATGTTCATAATAGGTTAAGTTATGATTATCGTAAACTGAAGTATGTATAGAACCCATTCTAATATAATTCACATAACAAAGAAAATACCAGTTTAACCTTGAGTTTAAATTAAATGAATGTGTAAATGTATATAATAGACTTAGTGATAATAAATTTAAGCCATACTGTAATATGTGCAACTTAAACCATAGCATTAGACTGTTCCCTAGCATATTCTTGCGAATTTGGCATTTTGGAATAACCTTTGTATGCCTTTGATTTCAATAGGGTTTGAGGATGAATTAAATTTGTTTTTCTAGTTTATACATTTTTGGCACGCTCAATGTGAGCGATTTCAGGGTCATTTTTGCCCACCGTGTACTAACTATTATACCGGCGAAGTAAGGCGTGTCTCGAGGGGTAATACGTCGGCCTGATACGCTTGACCAGACCAAGCCTTTGGTTTACTTTAATAGGTAGAAGGCCTCTACCTGGTCATGCCAAGTCATATGCTTATTAATTATAATACCGAGGTACTTGATATTGTCAGAGCGTTCGAGCGTTCGATGTCATCGATAGAAGGACGGCTACAGTATATCACGGTCTCATCAGCGTACATGGTCACTTGGCAATGATCTACAGTAATAGGAAGGTCATTGACGTAAACCAAGAACAAGAGAGGACCGAGAATACTCTGTGGCACGCCAACTCGCACTGAGTACGAAAAGGACTACAACAGTCGCCTATTGCAGTTATCTGGTGTTGGTTATCAAGGTATAGGAGGTAAACCAAATTACAACTTCACTGCAAGCACCAATGGCCTAGAGCTTTGTCAGCAAAAGGTTGTGGTCCACAGTTGCAAAAGCCTTGGACAGGTCTAAGAATACTACACCAGTCACCTTGCCATTGTCCATGTGTTGTAGAATGTTGTCAGTACGTGAAGTGTGCTAAACCAATTTCAGTAGATAACCTCGGGTGGAAACCAAACTGATTAGGTGTGAGGATTTTCTCTTTCGAGAGATGATGTACAGCCCTTTCAAGAATCTTACTTACAGCAGGTAGAATACCCAGGGGGTAGTCCTGTTTGTGACGTATTATGTATGTGACGCGGGGATAGGTCAGGGTTTTGAGCTCAGTTTGGGCAGGTAGGGTCAGGGTTTTGACCTAATTTGGTCAGATCAGGGTCAGGATTTGAGTTTAATTCCTTTTCAGGTGAACAATTTATTTCACAATTTATTTCACAGGTGCCCATGGTAATGGGCTCCTGACAGGGCCTATTTGTTTTTATTTAAAGAAGGGGCAATCAGTGTTTTTTTCCCGGAAAAGGGGGCAATCAGGGTCAGGGTTCGAGATTGAAACTTTGCTGCTAACAAAGGTACGATCGATGTGAAGTGGTTGTTAAGAGCACAAGCGATAGACGTTGGCTCTGTTAACCGCTTTACATTCCTTGACTTGTTTATTTACTTTGAGCCGCAGTTTTTTGTAACGAGCCCAGTTGATGTGCGGAATTTAACTTGATCGCCTTAGAATTCATATAGTCCCGGTCTTTCATTGCTTGGCTCTATTCAGCCAAATAAAAAATGCATACCCCAATATTTCATTGTCCATGATGTTTTGCACAAGACAATATATGAAAAAAATTCATGTGTTCGAAATTACTGGCACAGACTCAGTAATCTTTGAGAATGTGCACATCAGTTGAAGTTTACTCAATGAAACCGGACGTTAAACGCGGTTGCAAAAACTAATGGCATCAGAGAATAATTTGAGCCTTCAGTAATTAATGCCAGTTGATATTTCCATGATAACAGTGACTAAACTATTTTTATGAAGGTTGGGAAGGTTGTTTTCATCTGGAAACACCTGAAAATTAGTCACACAGACTGTGTGGGTAATCTTTAGAACTATATTTGGTAAAACTGAATTGCTATTATTTTTTCAAAACAAAAATTGAACAATGCATCAGTTATGTTCGTTCCTTTGCAATAATTTTTTTTTGTGCCTTAGAGTGCTTGCAGGAATATTTTTAGGCGGGACATTTAGCCTTGTACGAAAATTTTTTTGGGACTACCCACCCCCCTCCCAGGATTTCTAATGGTCCACCCCTTAATTGATCTAGTGATATTGATTGGCACCTATCGTTAACATGACTAGTGAGAAACGGTCGCGGGCTACAGAGGCTTTCTTTTCGCTTCCCTTCTCACCGCTTCGCGGCTCGCTGATCGCCGCTTCGCGGCTCCGTTTTCAAAAGCCTCTGGACCAGGGTATGTTAGCCACCGTTTGTTTTTAAATAAGTTTGTAAATTAGTTTGTAATTAATTTCGTAAATAGGTTTTTTCTACTTTTACATTTTACCAATGGCTAAGGCTATTATTGCTAACTGCCTTAAATATATGTTTACCCTGCGTTCCGCATTACTATAAAGGCTAAGAGAAACGCATAAAGAATGGGGCTGCGAGTTTTCAATACATCGGACAAAATTGATTATGCAAATAAGATACTTTAACAAGTCAAATAGAATCACCGTTAGAGATGTTGTTTTTATTGATTAGGGGAAAAGATATTAAGGAAGAATGTGGTCACGTGACCTGTTTTGCTGAATATCCCCTTGGCAGCAAACGATAGTCAAGTTCTCTAAGCATGACTGTTTGTAGAAATCAGTAATCAAAATATACTGGATATAGTAACTTGTTTTAATACTTGGTCAATACCATGATCGCCTCGGTTTTCTTTGTTCCCCGATTTAGAAATTTAATCACGAACTGGTCACGTGACCACCAGCATTCAAAAACGCTAGTTTTATATATGATCCTCCTGGTATGATCTAGTGATTTGAAATATTACAGGTAGCCCAAGCTAATGATTTTTACAAGGCATGTAATTTTTTGAAAAATCTGAAACTACTAAAAGTGTTCAATAAAGTCATGAAATTTATTCTATTATCAAATTTTAACTAATGACTCATAGCTTGGGCTCCCTGGGTGTTTATGCGTAATCTCCCAGAATGCAAGGTTATTTTAGGATGTTACGCAATCTTGGTTAAACCAATCAGAGCGCAGCAGAACCCCTCGTGGTGGGTTGTGACGTCAGGACCATCCTTTTCCGCCATTTCTGTTTCATCGTGTCAAACGATATTTCGACTTCTCGTCGAGTTTTTGTCAAAATTTTGCGAGTACTGACTCCTAGAAGCGCCTTGAAGGTGTTAGGCTGTATAAGAAATATGTCTAGATACGACAGAGGACGTTCGTTTGATCTTGGTGGTCGCTCCGAGCGAAAAAGGTAAGGGAAGAAGGGCAGCGCCGGCTCCTCTTTCAATGTTGCCCCAAATGATCGGTGTGCCGCGAAAAAAACTCGTGAATTTCCCGTCATGGCCTTAAATGAATGAATAAGTTCCTTATTTTTAACTACGTTAAGCTTTTCTTCTTTTGAGTGAACGAAATTTTAACTTTCTGGCCTCAAATGAACTTCTTAAGCGAGAAAAAGGGCCACGGCTTTCGATCTCTGTTCGTCACACGTACACCGAGGAACTCATTTTGCAAATCTTTGCCACCACATTCGCCAGTTTTTCAAGAAGCATTGGTTATTTTTCGATCTTAAACGTCAGTGGTTACATATATCGAAAGTCGCTTCCACATTTTAGTGTTAAAGCGAATATCCCTTTACTTGCCGCCCCGCCAAACGCGGTTGATTTCTATTTTTCGCCATTTTACATACATTTCGTCATGGAGCCATTTTTTTGAACACGTTCTTCCACTCGCCACTGGATTCAAGGTAGATCCCTTCTATTAAGCTATGACTTAAAGTTGTAGTTCTATCTTCTTAAATTTAGGCTAAAGGAAGCTAAAAGTCGTGAGGTCGAGCAAGACTATTAAATTCCGGTTTAGAAAAGAAAGCGGATCCAAATCGCTCTTTGCACCTTGTCCTTGGCGAATCTACCTTGGCTCCAAAGGTTGTCATAAATATTCAAAACTTTCGTCTGCATCCAGAATATCCTGAACTTCAAGTCACGTTTTTGTTTTGTCAAAACACTTTATATTTAGAAATACGGAGTCGGAAATTCTCTAACTAAGTTGTACATAATTTTTGGAGTTTTTCGCCCTAGTTTTTTAGTTTTAGGAGTTGTGTAAAAAGTCGAAATCAACATGTGGTAACATTTTAAACCTAGGACAAACACCCCAAGTTCAAACTTTGAGCTACCATGCCAGTCATGCAACAACTTAACCTTACAAGCCAAATGAACTACATACATGTATCCTTTCATTCACCTAGGGCCTGGGTTCAAAGAAATAAAATTAAAGTAAATAATAAAAGTAACAAAGTTTTAGTGTAGTTTTACTTAACATGAATTATTGATAAAAGTTATGGAATAGCTGCACAGGGCTTGAAATTCGAAAAAGTAATATGGTAGTCAAATTTTGCGACCAGTTACAAAAATTTGGTCTTAAGATTGCAAGTTTTAGTCGCTAAAAACAGAATTCAGAGGCCTTACAACAAAACCTGTGTCTGTGATATGTTTTTACAAGAGACTGCTTTAAAATGATGTTTGAGCAAAGGTTCAATCACTTGGTTAAAGGGACATAAAAGGAGAACATAAACTTAAGGTATATTATGGTGCATGATTTTGCTGAAAAATTGTAAAATCTCAAAGAAGCATAACACTGACTGTTGGACATTCTATTCATTAATTATTCAGTTATTTAGGTGTAAACTAGTTGCCAAATTTGCAACTGCCAGAAAAGTTCTAGTAGCAAGTGATGGTAATTTGGTGGCATATGTGACTGTTGGTAGCAATTTTGAGCCTTGTACATGTAGCTCATTGAAACATATTTTTTAAGTGGTTCTATTGTTTCTCAGTGAACTGTCTTCTGGGAGGACGGAGTTGGCTTTTTAAAGAATTAATTGAAAGGCCAGCATTAATTAGCCAACACGATAAGCTGATGCAGGATTTAATTAAACCCCATGTACTTACCTGTGTACTCTGGAGACTGCTCCATCTTCAAGCAGAAGCTCAAATCTTAAACTAAAAGCTGAAAGCCAAAAACAACCTAGATCAGTGAAAAATGATCAAATAAAGCAAACTAATGCAGGGCTTCAAGTGTCCCTATATTTCCTATATTTTTTAGATTTCCCTATATTTTCTAAAATGTCCTATATTTCTATAATTTCTTTTCTACTAACTAAAAAACGAATACAATTATTGGATATTTCATGTACTTCTAACTGTTTTTGTTAATAAGAAATGAAAAATGCCGGCTATTTTGCCATGGGCACTTAATAGAACGTTCACAGCACTGCAAGAAAATCGACATCGAGAAATAAAGAGCCATTGCATTATTTTTTATATGTTCATGTGTTTGTTGTTGTTTAAAATCCAGCTAATGGATGGAAAACATCGCCAACTTCGTCTATATTATCTCCCTATATTTCTTCTTTTTGCCCTATATTAGCCCTATATTTTCCTGAAAAATGTCCTATATTTATCCCTATATTTTTTACCCTGGCGACTTGAAGCCCTGCTAATGCAGCATCCTGGCTAATATGGACTAAACAAGCCATGCAGATGATACTAGATACAACATCAAAAGATGAAAACAAAAACTGTAATGGCACAATCTGCCACAAACCAAAGCAACAAGCTAGTTGGGCCTCCCCACAGATAATGCTAACCCCATGGGGGAGGCTGCTGGCCAGCATTGTCTCAAGTTTAACCTAGCCTAAATTACATTAAAACTGTTGTTGCTGTTTTTTTTTTCATGTGGTTCTGTACTGAAAAAAACTTTCTGGCTGATGGAATAGGCTAACAGTCTCTGAATAACAAGGATTTGGATTCCTATAACGAGAGACAGTCATTGCTGAAAGTCCTGCACTGTAATTTTTTTTCAAGGTGTTTGGACAATTTTAAACTCCTTTACAATACAGCTAACAGTTTTATACATTATTATATTGTTTTAGTTTTGGTGGTGGTGGTAGACGAGGTGGAGAAGGTGGTGGGGGCTATGGCTCGTACAGAGGTGGTGGAGGCAAAAGCAACAACCAGCCTGGAGCATCCCTTAGAAAACCAAGATGGGATATGAATGCCATGCCAAAGTTTGAGAAAAACTTCTACCGTGAACACCCGTTAGTACAGACAAGGTCACAGCAACAAGTTGACAGCTATAAAGGCAGCAAGGATCTGACAGTTCAAGGACGAAATGTTCCTTCACCAGTTATGTCATTTGAAGAGTCTTGTTTCCCTGGTAAGTATTGTCTAATATGAAATTGTTGCTTTGTAATACTTCTTGCTTGTGCAATAATTATTTATTAGAATACCAGAAATTGACTAAAGCACAAGACTATTTTCTAGAATGTGCACACTATTGTTGTTTACATACCATATTTTATCACATATAAGCTGCACCTTTTTGACTTTAGATTTTCAAAGTAACAAAAAATTGCCACAAAGTTGGGGGTGTGGCTTATATGTGAGTGTTTTCAGAAAACATTTTTTGCAATGACCATAAACAAAGCCATATGAACAATAGAAATGGCATATTCAATTCACAGAACACTAGTGTCAGCAAGATTTCTACTCAAACCCCTCCGCTTTCCAAAGAGAACTAGCTGTCCAGTTGCCTGTCATCTTCTCTGCCAACTCCTCGAATGGTTCCTAGTGTTGTTAAAGGCCATAATTCATCTTGGAAGCCTTCATTATTTTCAAATAAAGTATAATTCTCATGGAGTTCATGTTCAACTTCGGAGCTCACACATGCTCAATCGGACGTTTGAGAAAACTTTCGCCCCAGGCCTCCTTGAAAATCCAAGATGGCGGACCACAGACTCAGACACGTGCTCATACAGTTTCGCCAGAAAATCTTACTTTCTTGAGCGCTTAAAGGAATGAAGTTCCTTAAATATGTTGTTGGTTAATGGAGGAACAACAGCAGAAGAATTCTGAAGTTATTTAAAGACAGCATGTTAAAATATACACAAGGAAGGACAAGGAAAGTTGTAACCAATTCATTGTTGTGATATGACAATCTCTTATGAAGAAGTTTTGCTTCAATTACGGGCATTTATGAACTCGAATACAAGACTACTTTTACTGAATTTTGTGGTGCAGCTTATACACAAGGTTTTTCCTTGCTAATTCGTGTTTTGTTTACATTTTTGCACAGCAAATTATATTGAGAGCCTTTCGGTAATATTTTTTGATGAACTCGTTTTCAAAGACAACAAGATGTATTTTAATATTTAGCTTTCGTTTATGGTAGTGTTTATTAATTGTTTCTTTGGTTTTGCAGGTCAATCTGGGTAAATACTCTAGGTTCAATTCAACTTCTTTGTGTCTGAACTGTTCTGTGAATCCTGCTGCCAAAATTAATTTGTAATTTTTTTTGTTACTTGCATGTCCCTGGGTTGGTTAGATACAAGATCCATCCATCCTTTGATGAGCACTTTTAACTACAGTATTGTGCAAAAGTCATGCAAACACCTTTCAACGAATTTCGGGGCTTTACAGTGAAAAATCAATGAGAATTTTCCCGAACTGAAATTTAGGTCAATTCAACCAATCTGAGTTGTAAACTTTATTCGGACTTTGACTAACTAAACTTTACGGCTCACTTTCGAATGGTACAGGAGGACAACTGTAGAGTTTACTTCAGTTCAGTCAGTATAATCAGGCTATAAGAATAGAAATCTGATGCTTTGAACCCAGTTTAAATTGAAGGCCGGAAGGGTAATAAACAATGTTACTATAAATCGCACATCCCAACTTCGGAAGTGTTAAATTTCGTAAACATTATGCGTATATCAACAATAATATTCAGATCCGCCAGCCTTTCAGATCTTTGTAAAAGTCAGTGCATAAAGTTGTGAGCTGTAAAATAAACAAAACAATGGCTGCTCGCTTAGTTCCCAGACCGGCAGTGCGTGGCCCTCTTTACCGTCCAATCCTGTAAATAGGAGACGCATTAGTCCATTACTAGAACAATTATTGTATCACGTCTAGACATGCTGGAAAGACTATGTTGCAATATTATGCAAAAGGATGTATGACTTCAAACTCAGAGCTATAACAGGGATCGCTCGACTCTTTCACTATGGAGAAAAGCTCATTTGTTTGGGCAATTGTTTCGTTTCCTTGATTTTCATGAATTTTGAGGAGCTGAAAATCGGCTAAAAAAACCTTCCCATTCGCACTTGAAATCAAGAGCAAATACAAAATAACCACTCAGTCGTTACAGTACCTTGTTTATCTTTCCAACCAGCAGGTTTGTTTTCACAAAACACACCAAGCGACGGTGATTAGAACCACGCCAATGTTTGCACTGCATTTCATTCACCACATTTTCCTGCTCCCACCTCCAATTCCATGCTGGGTAATGGACAAAATTTCCACAAGGGGTCCCTCCCTCTGGGACTCCGGTAGGTTTTTTTTTATAAGTCGTTTACCCCTACAACCAAGAGTGGTGATTTGGACTCAAGCCGTTGCTTTAAAGTGACAAAAACACATCCTAATAGGTTGAGCAGGGGTAAAAGACTGCCAACTGCAGGATTTCATTGAAGAATTTTTTCCTGTGTCTGAAAGCACAAACACAACGGAAAAACCCTGTGAAATCCCCTCACAAGGCCTACTAAAAGCAAACCAAGTACTGTTCAGCCGTCCTCAGACTTGATGATGTCCTCAAGCTCTCTGACAGTGGCATTTTTCTCCAAAATTAGAGCACATTTCATTCGAAACCCTTCGTAGAATTCACCCAAATGGCATTGTGGAGAAAGTTTCCCTCGGCTTAAAAAGTCAGCAGTATTTAACTACCCCGGACTAGCCAAACTTGAACTGAGGGGGAGGGTTGAGTTAGCACTCAGGATTTCACCAATTGAGCTCACAAGTGATCGGACGACAAAGAGTTAAAGCTTGACTCACTCGCTGAGCACAAAGCCCATCACCAAATAAACTTTTGCTTCCATACTCTTACCAGAAAAACTTCTACTGGGAAAGTGTAATCCTTTTGAATTAAAAGTGCTTTAATGCGTCTGATGCATAAATGGAAACCGCAGTATTTGTGTCGGAAATGAGGCACACGTCTGGCTGACAGTTACGATTGACGGGAACTTTTATTATATAAGAATCTTGACTTTTTGATGTCTCTGGCACACAGGGTATTTACCAAAACCATCTTACTCTACGTTTGTCACTCGTTAATCCTGGTGAAAGAAAGGTTAAAATACAATATTGTGTAATGAACAACGTACACGATATTTCGATAACCTGGTCCGAATTTTCGTTTGGCAATAAGGGAAATATCTACAACACAAGCATGATGGCTTGATTTCATAGCAGTGATGACCCACATAGTCATGACTAGCGAGATGAACGTTGTTCCGCGATCATCTGCGAACACTGAATTTGATCACGATCATTGCGCGAAATTTTAGCGAGCAATTTGCAAACACAGTGCGAGCAGTTGGCGAAACATTCGCAAAAAATGTACATATGTTTATGGGCGGTACTGTAGATATTACATGCTCTGTTTCAATCAAGTTTGGGAAAAGTTGTCTCCTATGTCACAACAAAATTTGATGTCGCCAAATGTAAAACTCTGTGGGACACATGTCACACTTTGTTAGATTTCTAGAGTGAACACACTACGTACCAGTACAACCATCTGAATTTCTCTTTGTTTGGTTTTTACTTAGAGAATATACAGGAAATGTTTAGGAAGGAAGGGTTTGTAGAGCCTACAGCCATTCAAGCACAGGTAAGCAATGGCTGTTCTTTTTTCCTAAGAAATAGCTGTTCAAAAAGTGTAGCCAAATGACAAGCTATTTTCTTTGGTGTGTTATCATAAATGATGATCATTCTGAAATCAAACATAATTATTAACATAGTTGTGTTGTACAACTTGGGATCCATGACAGTTAAAAGGGGGTCCAGAGATTTATTGAGTATGTTAAAGTGATGCATTTGGGTACCTAGTTTTGACAATCAAATTGCTGGTTTGTGACTGTAATAGTTGGGCAAATGGACATACCAGGGTTTCTCGGGTTTATTAAAAGGAAGGATTTTGAAGAAAACACCACGTTATCCATGTCAAGTACTTTTAAAACGATAACTCAAAAATCGTGTCACTAGCACTTTAATCAACTTTTAGTTGATCATACCAGTGTTTATCTTCCCCGTTGATGCACATCAACACTAGTTTTCACAGGAACTAGTCACCCATCATATAATGCCATTAATATTTATTTTGTCATTGCAGGGATGGCCTGTAGCATTAACTGGACGAAATCTGGTTGGCATTGCACAGACTGGTTCAGGAAAGACTTTGGCTGTAAGTACTAGTGGACTAAGATTTTGAGAGCTAGAGCTGTTCAACTGATTGAAATCTGATTAATGTATCTTTGAACTTTATCACAGTTTATTGTACCTGGAATTGTTCACATTAGCCATCAACCACGGATAAAACCAGGAGATGGACCTATCGTAAGTAAAGAAGCAGTTCTAGCATACATGTAGCTGACATGACAGAGTATGAAAGAAAATAGATTGTCACCTTACCTCACTTATTTTTAGAAATACTGAATAAAATTATATTGTATTATATAATTTCTACTTCTAGATACTGTATCTAATATAACTTCTTTTGTTTAATTATTGTTATTGTTACTACTGTCCTTTTGTAAGTGTTCATCTATAAATCCACCTGAGTGGTCCTGGCTAGATAGCTTTAATGTTTTTTTTCAGGACCAACTCACTCATTACTTAAATATTACTTTTTCCACTATATTGTAAATTGAGATGTACCATCTGAGTAAATAAATTGTTGTTATTGACAGCTAGATTATAGATTTCTTTCCTAAAGATTCAACCTAACTGACTCGGACATCTTTACTTGGTGGGTTTAGCTAATAGGTGGAAATGGGAACAACATTAAGAACTGTTCTATGGTTGTTTGTGTGATGTTATTGTCTATAATGAGCTGATGATGAGACAAACAAACAATATTGCCTGATTATTAAGCTGTAGACAATTTTGAATTCCTCGTTACTGAAGCTCATTGTCAGAAGTGTAATGTTTTACGATATTTATTGTTGTGCTGTATTATTTAAGAGTATTGCACTTTCCTTTCAGGTTTTGGTATTGTGTCCAACTCGGGAGCTGGCTCAGCAAGTACAGGTTAGGCCTATAATGTTTGATGATAATACATTTTTGTAGGCTGCAAAATATAATTGAGTTATGCTTTTATCCTTTGCAATATAGGGGGTTGCAGCTAAAGTAACCAGACAATGTACCAGCAGACAGTTTGAACTTAGGAGCTGTTGCGTATATGGTGGAGCACCTAAGGGACCACAGATCAGAGACTTGGAAAGAGGTAAGTAGAATTACAAATCACTACCAGGGGTTTCATTAAGGGTGCATTCGGTTGTCTGTATTCTGGATAGTCTCTGGTTCAGGCACATTTTGCACTATTTAAGTACAAACACAAACACTTGCTGACATGTTCTATTTGTTTTCTCTAAAGGTATTGAGATCTGCATAGCAACACCAGGCAGGCTTATTGACATGCTGGAGACCAGGAAAACTAACCTACGGCGCTGCACCTATTTAGTCCTTGATGAGGCAGACCGCATGCTTGACATGGGCTTTGAGCCCCAAATCAGGACAATCATTGAACAGATCCGACCAGACAGGCAAACCCTTATGTGGAGTGCAACTTGGCCGAAAGAGGTTCAAGGCCTTGCCCGGGACTTTCTGAATGATTACGTACACATAACAGTTGGCAACCTTGGCCTGAGTGCTAACCACAAGATTCTACAAATAGTAGACGTTTGTGATGAGCCAGAGAAGGATCACAAGTTAGTAGTGATTCTGGTCTTTGTTGGTTTTGCATTGTCTGTAGAACACCCTATCACATCATTTGCACAGGCCTTGGAGTGCTTGAAATAATGCCAGGTCCTTGAAAAGTCCTTGCGTTTTTTGCAAATCAGGTTTGATCCTTGAAAAGTCCTTGATTTTTTATCAAAACTCTGAAATCTCCTTGGAAGTTTGAGAAGACAGTACAACAGCCTCAATTTTGACTTAAGAAAAATGTTAGAGCGGCACTGAATGATTTGTTGTGCAAACAAGTTGGAGAAAGCCAGGGGTCTTGCATTGGATCTAAATTGTGTAGAATTTTGAGGTCTTTGATTTGTGAATCTGTAGTATACTAGTTCTTGAAGAGTGTGAATTGTCCTTGAAGAGTCCTTGAAAAGTCCTGAAGAAAACATTCTGAATTTTGTATGAACCATGCTGCCATTTCTGAAGTGTTGTGATTAAGGTAATAATGGTTTGTATTTCTTTTCCTGCTAGGTTACTGAAGCTTCTTGAAGAAATCATGGGAGAAAAGGAGAATAAGGTTTGCTGTGTGTACATTTGTGTCTGACAGTTTTTATGGTTTCTGGTAAGATAACCAATACTAAAATGATCTTGTTTACTCCAGACATTGATCTTTACTGAGACCAAAAGGAGGGCTGATGATTTGACAAGGAGGCTCAGGCAAGATGGGTAAGTTGAAAAAGTCTAACCCCCCCCCCCCCCCCCCCTAAAATAAATAAATAAAGAAAACAGACAATGGAGATGATTCTCCCTGAATTAGTAATGTGTTTTCAATGTCACATTAAAGCTTTTGTTTGACTTGAAAGAGTTTGTGTCTAATGAAACATGGTGTTTCTACAGGTGGCCAGCAATGTGTATCCATGGTGACAAGGCTCAACCAGAAAGGGACTGGGTCCTGAGTGGTAAGATAAGCTTATACTTAATCTGCATGAAAATAGAAATGGTGGCCAAAAACTACTATCTCCCCTCTCCCCCTTTTTCCCCCAAATTAATTGTTTTTCTTCTGATTTTTCATTCAGAATTTAGGAAAGGACATGCACCAATTCTTGTTGCAACTGATGTTGCCTCCAGAGGCTTAGGTATGTAATGTTACAATAGTAATGATTTTATTCCCCTTTCCCTTCCTCTTTCAGTAGGTTTGACACAGGTTGCCTTAGGTACTTTGACATTGCAGAACAAAAACAAAGTTCAAGCAAGTACTCGGCACTGATGGCTCAAATTACCCAAGTTGGAATACATGTACTTTGTTTTCAATCAGCAATGTTGTCTAAGTGGCCCCAGTTTTAGTAGTTGCACAGTAAATTAGTGATTTGGGGGGAGAGGGGGGGGGAGATTCATCCAATTCTATTGTAAGTTTTCCTGATCACTTCATTCTCTTACGCTTGGGGCCCATACATAATAACACAGGTTAAAGTGCTACTGAAGCGAAATTTCATCATTAAAATTAAGATCTCACTTGAAAGTCCTTTTCGAAATGAGGAAGAATAGCATTTTCTGTTTGCCAATATCTCCTCTCATTCCAGAGATATTAAGGTTTTTGGAATATGCAAATTAGATGGTCTGTGATGTCATAAGGTTGACACAGCCAATCACAAAATGAAGAATTTCTCTGCAAATAGTGGGTAAAAACAATTGAAACTTTGCACATGTGTGGTACTAAGGAAATCATGATGTTGCCATACCTTCTGATATGCAAACAGTAGAAAAAAATTGTTTGGCAAAGGATAAATTAGGAAAATTATTTTTCTCATTGAAGGAGCCTGGGGCCTAGAGTGTTACCATGGTAACCTCTTAATTTGCATAATGAGGTGTATTTTCTTTCATACCATATGTGAAAGTGTCAATTGTTTTTACCCACTATTTGCAGAGATATTCTTCATTTTCTGATTTTTCTTCATGGCTGTGTCAACCTTATAACATCACAGACCATCTAATTTGCATATTCCAAAAACCTTAATATCTCTGGAACGAGATGAGATATTGACAAACAGAAAATGCTATTCTTCCTCATTTTGAAAGGACTTTCAAGTGAGATCTTAACTTTAATGATGAAATTTTGCTTCAGTAGCACTTTAAGGAACTTGGTAGGGACTACTCTTTATTCCTACTAATCATTCCCATCCTTGGTTTCCTAGTGTTGCAAAAAAATGTTTTTACAAAGCCTGATTGTGCCCCTGTTAACTCTGATTTTTATAACATGACTGACAAATTTGTCTTTTTTTAGCCTCTTAGTAGGTATGGAAAGCCTATCTGTAAATAGAAGGCTTGTGTTTTATTCGCCTTCCGAGGTCGGACCCAGAGTGCTCATGACTAGCGTAAGTTGCTATAACTAGGGTTGTCATTAAGGTTGCTGTACAGAACATCAAATCCAGATTATGACCTAGTACAAGCTGGACAAATAACAGTGATGTTTTTCAATTCAATAGTAGGAACCCTGACATCCAACCTTCTTGGGTGTTAGTGGTAAGGCACTTAATGACAACCCTGATAACAGCTGAAATGGAGGGAGTAAACAAAGCCAACTTGTACCCAGAAACAAACTAAAAATCACTATCAGCATTCAAGGATATATAGTCCTCCGATAAACAGGCAGGTATTACTAGAAACACCTAGCTGCCTTTTGAAGATCAGCATGTCTTCCGTGTTGGAGTCAACTTTGCTGATTCGTTTTTGAAAGGTGAGGGATTTTCAACGTTTCCTTCACAAAAGTCCTGTGCTATAGGCGTGCCGGCCAATCAAGGCAAGTACATGTTATTTAAACTGCATCTACCATAAGTCTATGCTAATGTTTCTGCACCATTCATGTTCTCAGTGTAAAGCTGTACAGTGAAATGACACCAAGTTATGATGGTATTATGTTTTTGATCTGATGCAAATCAAAACTTGAAGTGTATATAAGCCCATTTTTTTATCATTGAAATCGATTCTACATGAAGTAATAAGTTGAACTGTAGAATTTTTTGGATTTCAGTGTTGTATTTTGAAAATGTCAATGACATCACTTCCTGTGTCTAATTTACACTAAGCATCAACAGGGTTTTCAATAGAAGCCGGCAGCCGGCGAATCTCGCTGGGTATTTTACATGAAATCAGCACCTACTTTGATTGAAAAATTCCCCAAAAATTAGATATTTGCACGAATGGCGCTTGCTGCTCGCCGCCTACTCTTCAAGTTTTGCCACTTACTTCAAATGTTATTGAAAACCCTGATCAAATGTAGGGCTGTGTGCAAAAAGGGCATAAGTGCCCTGATCAGATTCTAAATTCTCCTATTTCTTTGTTTTCTAAGGGAGAATTTAGAATGTGATCAAGAGTCACTTATGCCCTTTTTGCAATCAACCTTCAAATATAACAATGTTTATAAAAGGTCATTGATCCTACCAGCATGTTTTTGTATAATAAATGATGCCTGGTTTTACATCACATCATTAGCATATTCAAAATATAACTTATCACTTATGTGCTGGCTATTTTGCACTTATCAGATGCAACACTAAAATGAAAATATATTCTACTGTTCAACACTTTACTTGATGTAAAATCGAAATTAATGATTACAAAAATGGGTTTGTATACACTTTAATATTGTGCTTGTTGACAACATTTTTTTCATGTGATCTAGAATTTTGCTTTGTATGCTGATCTGTTTATTTTATTAGCGCACCTATTCTTGCCTCTACGTTTTCTTGCTTTTTGAAAGTACACCGATTTTTTTTTTATTCTAATAACAACCAGCTCAAGCTCACTAATCTCAGTATAGGAATGTTTAATGATTACAAGAACATGTCGCTAAGAAACAGTGGGGAGAGACAGGGTGGCACAGAGGTGAGAGGCGAAGTGCTCACCACTGTGGCCTGGGTTTGATTCCCGATTGCGGCGCCATGTTAGTTGAGTTTGTTGGTAGCTCACCTTTGCTATAAGGGTTTTTCTGTGGATACTCCTGTTTTCCTCGCTCCTCAAAAACAGATCTAAATTCGAATTGCGACCCAGGCATTTGTTGAATACTTCATTACAAGCCACTGGCTTGGGAGAACTGGTAACTGCTCCCTGTAAAATATTTATGTATTAAACACCTCACAGAGGTGACAGTTTGGGCAATAGCCCACTTTTGATATGCTTTTTGTGTCATACACAAAGGTTTCAGTATGAGGCAAAGAGGTAAATATTAAGTAGGAGAATGTGCAAGAGATTCATCTGCAATTTTCTTTCCCCACTTTAGTATTTTCTGTTTTTCATACTGACAACTCTTCAACCCTTAAAATAATAAATTTCTAAAATCAAACCCACTAAAACTGCATTTTAATAGTACATTTCTTTTGTGTGAAAACATTAAACCCTTGCCCAAAAAGAAGAGACAAAACAATAACCAAGAAAACGTTCCCCACATTGAAACTTTGTCATATTAAAAGTAATGGTCGCTTACAAAACGAGAAATAATAATATTCAAGTTTAGATAGATTTTACTGTCAAGCCAATGAGGTGGAAGATTGAAACAATACCACAATTAGCACCTTTTGGCATTACATATGCCTGTCTCTTGCATGGCCAATTACTTAAATTTATTCTATAGAAATAATATATTTAATTTATCCCAAAGCCTCATATTGAAACCTTTGTGCACGACAAGGAAAACATATTTTGAAAGTGGGCCATTGATATACCTTTAGTATGTTTACCCTAACATACTAAAGTGTTTTTTCTCTGTGTTGATCAGCTAATACCTATCAAGGATTTGTTTTTTTCAGAAGTGTTTTCTGTACAATTTTTTTTCTACCATCATGATCTTGTGTTTTTGCCACTTAAAGCTTTTGCAGGAGGGCATGACTACAACTGAAGTGTGGGCTTGCCTGTTTGGGTGGCAAGTGCCATTTTACAAGTGGAGTTAATCATCTTTTGTGAACCTTCTCTGAAAGCCAGTGGGTTGATCCATTGTCCTGACCAAAGGCTTTGTCTTTGTGGATTGATGGAGACCTGTTGGCATTGGAGAGTGCTTACAGCATACACCAGCACATGAACAGTTTTAGGTTCTTGAGACAGTTTTGTTTAGCTCTTTGTAGTTATGCAAATGATCAATAAAGTAAAAGAGAAGAAATAAGAACTGTGTCTGTCTGATGGTTGTACAGATTGCTGTTACCGACTATGGCATCACTGAGTTTCACAGTAGTGCAAGCTTTGTGGAACCTGCCTGTTTCAATCATTTCTTTCTGTACAACCACAGCAGTTCTAATGTGTTGGTGTATAATTAAAAAAATGGGAAAATCCCTTACTTTTTTTTTTATTGGCAAAATATTTACCTAACCTTTAAAATTAACGTTTGTTACTACTTTTTTTGTCTAATACTTTGACAGAGAGCTTTATTACACTCTCAAATGATTACATGTAGATCAGTTCAAGAAAAAATAGCAACTAATCAATGAGTGTAGGCCACCTGTAATAACCATAGTGGCTAATCGAGACAGGTGGCCATTAAAGAGATAAATTACGAGTTGCTTAGGCAACTTTTTCTTTAGAATATGTTTAATTGTTTTTGTTTCCTTATAAAATTAAACCCCATGTGTACTGTTTGTTATTAATATTTAGGATATGCTTCCGTGGTAGGTGCAGGACTTAATTTTCTTAGGTAACAGGCATAGGACACTTTGTGAAGGACTCTTACATGATTGGTTGAAATAATAAGGCCCACAAAGCTTGTACTGCTGGTATCCAGTGTACAAAATCACAAGCATCAAATACATAGGAGTCACCAAATGCAAACATTTAAATAATTATTTTCGTGTGGCTTTCACTCCCTCATACTCATCTGGAAAAGCACAAAGTCATGGATTCTGGTTCCCGCCATTGGGATGTCTTGTTAACGAGCTGTGGGTAACGACAGCCTTCCTCACAAGGAAAAGGTTCAGAGAACTGTGATATTGGGGTGTTTTGGGTTGGAGTTATGGTAGTAAGTGTTTAAATAGGGAAATGAGCCCAAATCAGTGCCAATTTTTTTTTAGTATTTTTAGGCTATTTCCAGACAATAGCAATGCAGTCCCTTTACTCGTTCCAATCATTAATACTGTAATCCTTTTTTATTTATTTTGGCCTAATTTATTTCAATTAGCAAATGACAAAATCTTTCAAAATTAAGTGATTTTCATATTTTTATCCGATAAAGTCTATTAGTAAGGTTTAAAAGTCCTGTATTGTACATCTTTCAAGAAATGTAGAATACAGGAATTCAAACATTACAAAGGACAATTTTCATATCATTTTACTGTAAGATGACAATCTCAAAAGTTTCTAGTCCTTGTTTCAGTTTCATTTGCATTTTAATAAATAACATGGGCACTGCTTGCTAATTTCTTCAGGGAAAGAAGCATGCTATTTGAATAATTTCAAATGGTGTTTTATTAAGGGATATCCAGTAACTAATTTCATTGGTGCCATACTATTTAGACATATCAGACATCAAGTTTGTGATCAACTTCGACTTTCCAAGCTGTACTGAGGACTATGTGCACCGCATCGGTCGTACTGCACGTTCAGATCGCAGTGGTACCTCTTACACTTTCTTCACCATCAACAATGCCAAGCAGGCGAAGGAACTGATTGCTGTGCTGCAGGAGGCCAATCAACACGTCAACCCTAAACTGATGAGCATGCAGGATATGGCAAGGAACTTTGGAAAGAGTAAGTCTAAATCTGTTGGTTGCACACAATGTCATCAACCTAAATTCTAAACTACACATCCTAAAAGTAATAGTTCTAATTCTCGCCAGTGTGTTGGACACTGTCACAAGGATCCAGAAACCGTGTCCAACACACTGGTGAGGATTAGAAATTACTTCTCATTGTACTTTAGATATTCATGGTACAGAGGCCAATGACAAGAGAACTATCATAATTTTCTTAATGATAGAATATTCAGTGTAAAAATGAAAGGGTGGAAAATAAATATTTATAACATGCATATTAATAAGGTTATGAATATTCATGTTTAAACAGGTGAAAGATCAAGTATTGAAAACACAGTCGCATATGAACAGTTCAAAATGACTCGCTCTCCTTGTAAACAGAGTCTACCAAGCAATTGTAGCGTTATGTATAACTTGGATTATGTGTACAACTAACCAAATCCTGGATTATGTGTTACTTGGGCTCAGAGAAGTCACCGAAGAATATCAGTCGATGGTGTGAAGTAATAAAGCAATCGTGGTATTTCTTGAGCTGTGAGAGGTCCCTGAAAAAGAGCTACAATTCTCTCCCGCTCGGTGGCCATCTTGATTCACTTTTAATAAAGTGTGCAAGTGCTCCGTTTTTCCGCTCTGTCGCTTCTCTGTGATTGTTTTCCAAAATCTTTATGGGATTTACAAACTCAAGCTGAAAGCTGTCCATAAATGACATCTATTGTACATATTACAGGTGACAAACTGCAATAGATTTAGGCATCCACCAGGAACTATAATTTTTTTGTATTTTTTTCAGCTGGTGTTCCCTTGACAAAAAGAATAATTTGATTATTCTTTTTTAGAACGTGACCGCTATCGCAGGGACAACACTTATGCCAGAGATTTGAGGAGCAGCAGCAGGCCAGACTATTCTAGTAATTCTAGAGGTAGCTCTGGAGGACATGGAAGCTCAGGTGGTTCTCGCTCTTCAGGTGGCATGATGAATGGTTACAGTGGCAGCTCAAGGGGAGGTAGAGGAGGCAGCCATAGTTCTAGGGGAAGTAGCAGCTATAAGAGCAACCAGCCCCCTCCACCACCCTCTGGTAATCCTCCAAGCAGCCAAAACTGGAACCAGAGTACCAATTATAACCAGATGTCTGGGTACCAGAGTGCATATGGACCAGCACCACCCCCTCCCCCACCTCAGCAGCAGCAGTACACCCAACCCCCTCCACCCCCACCCCAACCACTAATGAACCAGCAGCAGCAGCAACAACAGCAGCAGTATAACCAGGCATACCAGCAGGCATACCAAGCATATCAACAGGCTGCATCACAACAAGGACAGACACCGACACAGACACCGACACAAACACAACAGGCTTACAATGCATATACCACCCAGCAAAAGTAATGCTGCTTGTTATTGACTAGTGCATCTGAAATAAGACTGAATGTGTTTCTTTTATTTCATCTAACATTCTTTGTGTAGACAGCTTCCATATATTTATAACTTAGCTTTGGGTGTATCAAGTCTGTACATATTAGTCTTGAAATGTTATTATGTATGTTATTTCTGATGTATTTATTATTTTTATCTTTAACAGTTAAAACTCATGTTTTCATATGATACCAGTAGTTTAGGTTTCAGTGCTTAACATTAGCAGTAGTGCACTAGCCCTGGACTACCAAATATTCAAGTTGGGCTAGTGAATCTTGACACACTTGGGCTAGTAGATTTTACTTTTGTATTGATTAATTTTGTACATTGAGATCAGTTGTCTTTCACAGCAGTGTGGGCTACTAAATTAAGTGTATGGGCTGCTAGATTTTGTTAATCACTAGCCCAGTGACCAGTTCATAAAGCACTTTATAAAGAAGTTCCGATCACTGGGTTTTATGGGGAAAAGATGAAAATCACATGTCATTAGCTAGGTGAATAACTTCAACTTTTTTAGCAATCTTCCAACAACGAAGTAACAGAATGAATAATTTCTTTCTTCTAGTAAATGTGGTTTGTCACAGTAGGATATATAATATGATAACATGGGGTATTTTGTGTGAAATATTAATACTGGTCATGAGCAGAAAGGAGTCTCATTATTACTAAATTGTTTATTAAACTCTTTACCTGTTTTGGGGACCCTAACCTATGTATTACTGACTTGAGTTTTAATGACAAATACAGGCATGTACTGACTGTATGATGAACAGCAAATTATGCATGAGGCCAAATGCAGTTTGAAGAAATTGAGTACATTGTCAGCAAGTGCCTGTATTTTTCAATAAAACGCAAACAAAAAGTCTAACCCTTCTAATATTCCAACTGAGCACACACCATGCTGTGGTCACCAATAAAGCATGATCGCTGGCCAATCGCCTTCATGGTTTTTGTAGCACGAAGTTGGAATATTAATGATATAAGCAATCGTGTGTTTTTTCTGAGCATGATATATCCTGCTGAATTGATACACCCAAACCTTGGTTTAAATATCTGACTGTAAATAACTGGGGAGAAGGGGTTAAACACTGGCAGCATATTGCTAAAGAATGCTGTTGGGAGCTTCACATGTTCAAACTTTCAGCATGCACTACAAACCAATTGGCTACAGCCATTGTTTTTTTTAACAAGATAAATGAAAGTACTTGAAATAGTTGGTCATAAGCTCCAAAAAGCAGACTGAAATTTGATGAACAAAGTAATTTACTGACCCCAACTAAGTAGCTTAGAGTACATTTGTTTCTTTGTTTTGAAGAGTAAAGATTACTCCAGACTTGTGTTCATTAGACTAGTAGTATAAAGCTTTTTAAAAGAGTAGAAGATTGTGGTAGCCATAAGTTTTAGGAAAACCTTTGCTTTCATGAGCAAGAAGTGTTCTCTAATGAGCGGAGAGGAATGGGTAGTGAAATATCCCTCCCTAGTTTTTTTCGAATATTTCACCCTCCCAGAGAGTTTTAAACATTTCTCCCTTATTAGATCATGAATGTAGATCCCACTTTCTTCCTGTATATTAAATCCTCCTGCCTCCCTAGTTATTTTTATCCGTTTCTCCCTCATACCGTTCCTCTCCACTCTAATGAAATGGCAATATTGTGATGTATCAGTTCAGTGCCAGCTTTTGTTAGTGACCAACTGTATTTAATTTCAAACCTGGATGGACAAATAAACAATTTTATTATTCCTTGTGATCAGTGTATATAATTAGATTGACCAATGACTATGTTGGGGAATAACCAACTGATGGAAACAAACTATAAAGCATTCCATTCAGTGTACCAAGTTTAAAATAGTGGAACAGTTGTAACGAATCTGAATCCCATTTGTGAAATATACTGGGATATGAAATGATTATTTCATTCTAGAGCCCTCTTTGATTCCGTTCGTACTTTCAGTATCGGGTTGCCCTGACTATAACCCGTTTTTTTTTTTTAGGGCAAACCGACCCCCTTGTAACTTACTATTATATTATGGCGTTAAATCTCCGCCAAAATTCAAGTTTTGTTTTCAACATTCAAGTTTTGTTTTCAACAAGTAAGAACTAATTATGGAAAATTTAATATAAGATATCAAGGAGCAAAAGTCTGGAATTCATTAGATGATAAAATAAAATCTTCCAAAAAATCGTCCTTTAAAAATAAGCTGAAGTCTTCATTTATAGCATCCTACTAGTCTTATACTTGTTTCCATGTGCAACCATTTAATTACTAGGTTAACTTCAATATTTTATGTAACTTCGTAACACTGTATAAAATATATGATTTTTCTCTCTTTTCTTAAGTATAATTGTTTGTGTCAGTATCTATGGTAACCAAATCTACATATCATCTTTAGTTTCTTTATTTTATGTATGTAGTTATATATTTATTTAATTATTTGTGTATCTTGTATCCGACCGCACATATATTTCCATTATATCAATATATTTGCGTTACCTAGCTTGATTAGCTTTTAAGTTATTTCTAGGTAACCCATACCATTAAATTGTTTAATTCTCCCTCCCTTTTATATGTAAAACATTTCGTTATGGTATGAATAAAATCGTTGTTGTTGTTGTTGTTGTCAACGTTCAAGTTTCCTATTTAGATCTAAACTTTTACGTACAAACTCCCTCAGTACTTTGAATTCAACATTATACCTTATACTAATCATTTCCGGAGTTAAAAGATTCAAGATTGACATTTTCTCTTCTCGACAAAGTATTCGCCAATGTTGAAGTCTTCACTTCAACAGTCTCGTTTCTTTTCAACATTGAAGCTTTCGCCTCAACATTAAAGTCTTAGCTTCAACGTCAATGGAGCTCATGTCTTTGCTTCAAGTGCCACGCTTCGCTTCACTTCACGCTTGGTCACATTAACTTGGTCACATCCGGTCACATGCCTATACTCAAGCTGGTAGCCTACCCAGCATGCTTTGCTGGCTTAGAGTTTCAAAGATGGCTGCCTCCACGGAGATACGAGAGGATTATTTATTTCTCCACAGAACTGTACTAGAAACTATTTCTAGTTTAGACGCCATGGTAGATCCATCACAAATAGATGGTGTAGTATTAAGGCTAGATTGCATGAAGCGTTATCTAGTAAATATCAGTGATGACTCGCAGACAGATGCCATCATATCTCGGCTTGAGCGAGTTTAGTTTAGTCATACTATAGCTTTACACAATTAAGCGCCCTTTACCGGTTGTTTCTGAAGTTACAAAGTTAGATGTTTCATTCAAAATTATTATGATAAATTCAAATCGGCCTATATTCGTGTCTGGTACACGCTGTTTCCTGTTTCACAGCATGTTAGAAATTTTGCAAAAAGTCGCTGTCTGGCTTGCCTGGGCTTGAGTCGATAGTATTAACTCTCAGTCTAAACTAAACACAAATGGCTTTAAATTTTAAATTTTAACCCGACTTGGTTCATAACCTATTGACTTTGTAGATGGCCGTATATTTATCATTTTTAGATACAGGTCAAGTTGTACGCCATGCCATTCCGGTTTCTTGTATTATATATGTTCAACATATTGACTTTGTAGATGACCGTATAATTGTCATTTTTATTTAACATGTCATGTTATACGCCATACCATAGTGTGTTCAGTGACTTGAGTACATGAGCAAAGCATGCTGGGTAGGCTACCAGCTTGAGTATAGGCATGTGACCGGATGTGACCAAGTTAATGTGACCCGCAAGCGTGAAGTGAAGCGAAGCGTGGCGCTTGAAGCAAAGACATGAGCTCCATTGACGTTGAAGCTAAGACTTTAATGTTGAGGCGAAAGCTTCAATGTTGAAAAGAAACGAGACTGTTGAAGTGAAGACTTCAACATTGGCGAATACTTTGTCGAGAAGAGAAAATGTCAATCTTGAATCTTTTAACTCCGGAAATGATTAGTATAAGGTATAATGTTGAATTCAAAGTAGGGAGTTTGTACGTAAAAGTTTAGATCTAAATAGTAAACACTACATTTAAATAGGAAACTTGAACGTTGAAAACAAAACTTGAATGTTGAAAACAAAACTTGAACGTTGAAAACAAAACTTGAATGTTGAAAACAAAACTTGAATTTTGGCGGAGATTTAACGCGTTATATCCCCGCCAAAATTCAACATTAGGTTTCAACATTGAAGTTTCATATTCGACATTATGAATGTTGAATTCAAAACTTGAATGTTGAAACCTAATGTTGAATTTTGGCGGGGATATAACGCCATATTATATATGTATGTATCTCCGTATCATTATTGTATCTTGTAACACGTTAGCAACTTGGAGTCGAAATAAATGTTCACTGGGCATAAATGAAGTGATATTGCCAAGGTTGAGCCCGACTAAGTAATGCTCTGGCTAAGAATCATGGCATTGGTGCTGCTGATGTGAAGCCCTAAGTGACCGTTCATTACTTATCGAAGGGATGGGGGATATATATATATATAGGGGTCCTGAAAGTTTGTTTCGCTTAAAGACCCTTTAGCACGCCCCGTGTTTTTGTTTTTATTTCGTGTTCACTGACTGACGAGCGCCTAATGCACCAGTCGATGTAAGCCCCCCTCCCCCCAACCCCGGGATTAGCGAGGCATTTGTATTGTACTTCATTCGTGCCCCGGTGATCGGGCATTGGCCTTGTTTAGAATATCGTGGCGATTTGAGCGGGGTTTGGCCATGGAGGCCGCTGACCATTTTGGCTCATTTCACCTCGTGGTTCGAAATGGGCGTATGTTTGCCATCGTTTATTTGTGGCAGCACTGAGGGTGTCCCAAAATTTCTGCGCATGCGTTAAAGGTCTAGTTCACCACCAATCAGATCGCACTGTGCTGGTCACGTAACACTCGCCAGGTTAATTTCTTTACATAATTTAATGCAGTAAATCAAAATGGTCGACCCGCGAGGGCGAAAGCCTTCCAACAGGCTCGGGATATTTCAACTGGCGCTCTTGTTGCCCATAAAAATACATGAACAACGTAATACATTCGATCAGCGCTGTCTGGACATATCCAATGTACATTTAGAAACGTAAGCGAAATACAATATCCAAACACGTTTGGATATCAACGGATATCGAATTATAATCAAAGGTTAGATTTCGTCAGGCGCGCTCAGATAAGAAAGTTCAAAGCTCTCAGACTAGGCGAGACATAGCCTGATTATCAGACGGTACGAGGTCGTCCGCTCACTTCCTCCCCCTCCCCGTCTGATGGACTTCACAGACTTTCATGTTCCTGACGTCATAAGTTCAACCAATCAGAGCGAACTTTACACTTTTGGCAAAGTCTGGAATTTAAGGAATGTGCCCGCATATTTTTCTAATGAGTAATGGCGTTGGGGGAAGAAAAACTTGAGCAGTGTGTCGACCGAAGTTGTAAAGTTTTCAGGATTTTGAAGCTATATCCAGAGCAGAAGGAAGCATTGGAATCGTTCATTCGTCGAAACGATGTGTTTGTGAATCTATGTACGGGATTTGGTAAATCACTAATCTTCCTCTGCTTATATAAATCTCATGCATTTATAGATCTGAAACATTCTCCTAGGTTTTTGGCTTTTAGAAGACCAAATCTTTCATGGAATATTATGATTTTTCTGCAGGAGTGAACACACATACTGAGTATGTTATGGAAAAAGTTTCATGGCACTTTGGTGAATATTTTTGTTTTCAGAATTATGAACACACTTCCGTAAGTTCATGTACGGCAATGGCATATAAACTTTGTACAAAAAGTCCGGTTAAAACAATCTCTGGTACCAACAAACTACAATAGGACAACTTCAGTGTCTTGTGTGACTAATCGCCATACATATCAAGCCTCCAAACGTTTTAAAAATAAAAGTAAAAGCGTAAAAGTTCTAAGATCACAGTAATAAACTTTACGGCGTGGAATCGAGTCTGGTATTTCTTGTATGCATTCTCATACACTGTTGTGCAAATACTGAACGAAAACTTCCGTTTAAAAAGTTCCTGCTCTCCAAAGAACCACAGCAGTTCAAACAGGATACCATTATGAGAAATCGACAGAAGTTTGAAGCTGTAGAATGTTTTTTCCAGTGCATGAAAGCTGATAGATCCAACTAGTAAAAGCCGCTACTGCACCACTGGCACTGTTCTACACTTCACGCTTCAATTCTTACGCGTGTTCGTATTGGCTCATTGTAAAAACAAAGGTTGATGACGTCAGGAACATGAAAGTCTATGAAGTCCATCAGACGGGGAGGGGGAGGAAGTGAGCGGACGACCTCGTACCGTCTGATAATCAGGCTAGGCGAGACAAGGAGATATCAATTTCAATGAGTCATTGTCAGAAATATATTCCATCGTGGGCAATTATGCAATACAACCTAAATTTGGGTCATCTTGTACAGCTAAGGCATGTTTTATGACAGAATAACCAGAGTTGAGAGCTCGAGACATACATGTCTGCAGATATGGGGAAAACTGAAACAAAAAATGAACTTTGACGGCAGAAACCCTCATTGAGCCAAGCGGAATATTTACATGATCCGCTAAGATTTGCTCAGTGGGGCAACTACACGAACAAGAAGCATGAACTGCCAGCAAAGAGAGAGGAAAAAGTACTTGAAATGCACAGCGCTAGCTGAAGTAGGGAATATATATAATATCTGAGACGTTAAATTATGCACTAGTCAATTGAAACCCCGGCCCCCAGACCCCCGGGACATAGCGGAGCATTAACGGGGACATGGCCGTGGAATAACGCACATTTAACGCTGCATTTCTCCGGTGGAGCGTGGAAAGTAACGGATTGTAACGACAGAGCGGGACTGGGCCCGAGCATCAACAACGCTGGAAAAGGCAAGTTCATCCCTTTTTTACCCATCGCTATTTTTAGTCCTAAACGCTTGGTTTATTAATGCTTAGCGACTGTATTTTCCCGATGTTTTGCTCTCTATTTCCGTAGCAATTCGTTTTCAACATGAATTATAAATATTCAATCATCTCTGTCGCCATTATTCACGAACTTCGGTTGTATTTACTTGTATTTACTTCTCATATCAGGTGCTTATTCATTACAATGATCGTACGAAAGTTGTGGTTGTGGATAGAAATTCCACTATAAGTGAGTTTTTGTTCCAAGCAAGCCAAGCGTTTGGCGTATCACATGCGGTGTTTTTGCAAAGATTTGTCGAAGACTGGGGCGAACGGGTCGATGTCGACGATAGCAATAAGAAAGTGTGCTTCAGAAAATGTTATATTTTCAAATAATGGAACAACAGATTGAAGCTTATGTATATTCAATTTCTCAATGCCTCGTCCCAATTGAAAATTCTGAAGCATAAGCCCGCGGGGCCATAGGGGCGGGTATTGTAACAGCCAACTGTCCACCGATGGGCGGGGAAAAGATCAAAGTGTAACACTGTATAATTGTTACATTCCCCGCTATGTCCCGGGGGCCGGCATTTCAATTTACTAGTGCATTAAGTTACTGTGAAGAGGATCAAAATTAAAGTTTTGTAGCTTGAGACTGTCTTCTGCCGTGACTCGTGAGAGAAATGGGAAAAGATCTAGCTGTTTCATTCAGACACTGGCAAATTTATTGAAAGCTACGGGCTTACTTTATGAGATTATTATTCATTGTGGAATGAAAGGAAACAGGTTAGCTGAAAGTTAAGTTCGAGGTAGGCTTCGACTTTCATTCCGATTCAGTGCATATGTGCACGAAGGTGGGTGCTGTCAACAACACTACCAAAAGATCCAAAACGAAAGATTCAGTTACGTAAGTACTGTAAGTAAACTCTTTTTGATTTGAATAAATTTCCTCTCAGTTTGTCTGTTAATGTACTTTTTCTTCTAATTATCGCTTTATTTAACATCTCTGTGATTTAGAGTATGCGTACCTCAGAATAAATTATTTGAAAGGTCAACTGAACTCTTGTGTCGATATTAATAAAGCGCAAATGTTTTTGTAAAACAGTCTGTGAATTTGAGAAGCGGACTTAGAAGAGCTTTCTCATTAGGAATTACAATTTTTTTCTTGCTATGAAATTTATGTTTCATTTCACATTTATTCATACAGTTTTAGCCGGACATTTCCCCGAGTTTTTGATCTATTTTCAATCAAATTCAAAGTCTGAATATGTCATTGTATTGCATTTATACACTTGAATTGCCAGTATTCTGTTGTTCAAATCCTGCGTTATCATAGTCATGTCATAAAAGCAATTAATAGACCAGACGTTTTTATGACGTTCTCACTGGCGAATTAAAGCACGACTTGTTACTAAGAGGATTTCAAATGAAAGTGTATTTCATCTTCAATCTCATGTGGCCCGAGTGAAACTGAGCCCAGATGGGCTCTTGTTGAATGAAATAATAGCATCAGTTTAGTTCAGCTGGAATGCTTCATGGATGACCTTGAAGCTTCTTTGCGGATTGACTATTTTTAAATCAATTTTGCCAATTAAAAAAAAATGTGTTTTCATATAAAGTAATATGGGAGAGAGTTGGCGTTTTAGACTTTAGTTATTTTTGGCACAAGTGTAACGAGGTACATTGTTAAGTTCGTGAATGCACCCATGTGGGTTAGGTAGATTTCGATTCCAAATGTGCCTTATCCGCGTATCCTATTCCGAATGCCGTATCCTTTTTCGAAGATGGCCGGTCGATGTGACTGAAGAACAAACTTTTATCGGAAAAGACACGTCGAAGCTTTCGAAAGGATTTGGTCAGTGCGGTAGATATGCCGCTTTCTAAGGTAATATTCCGAAATACCTTATAAGTTACTGCTGCGAAGTTTCCCTGTTGTCTCTGTGTCTATCTTGCTACACTAATTCAAACCACTCGACATTATAGAAGTTATGTTTTAGATCGGGATATACTCGTACGATGTTCGGGATAAGCAATAGTTAACTTTTCCCGAACGGGGAATTTCCCGTATCCTTTTCCGAAGATGTATGTTAACAAAATTCGTACCATGTTCGGAATATGTTTGTCATATGAGATTTTCATGGCTAACTCGCTTACTGGCAGGTGGCTCAAACCTGGACAGACATGGTAGTGGGTCCCTATCAATCACTTAGTGGTGATGGCGTAACGATGAAGTCATCGGTCACGTGATTTTTAGTATATGCTTTGATAGCTCACTGGAGTCACTGACCATCCACGAGTTGTCATTAGGGGCCCTATATTTAACTTCATTATCTTATTATTAAATAATTTTGAGAAGAAGGCAACATACTTTACACTATTTAAAGTGTCATCCGAAAAGCGGGAAGTTGTATTGTATTTTGGACATTTTAAATCCGAGTTTGTTCAGGCAGCCAGCAAGACAGTGTATTGAAGGAACCTCGCTAATACCTCGGCTGAAAAACAATATTTGCTCTCAAATGTTCCTTTTGGACGCTAAGTCTGTTGCCATGTTTGTCACTTCCAAATTGTACACTAGATATCATTTATGGGCCGATTTTCTATGTCCGTAAAACTCATTTGAATTTCCTGCGTGTCGCCATCGTGGATTTTATAACGTCAAAGTGTTGACAATAGAGGCAACACTGTGACGTCATAAGATCCAATATGGCTGCGTGCAGGAAATTAAAATGAGTTTATGGATAGGAAAATCGGTGCATATATGACATCTCGTCTACAATTTAGAAGTGAAAAACACAGCAACAGACTTAGACATTGATCAGGAACATTTGAGAGCAAACATTATATTTTAGCCGAGATTTCCTTTAAACGATATTAACTGTTTTTCTAATTATCTCTCAGATGTTGTTTGTATATATACATGTATATATTACATATCAAGAATGAGGCCATTTAAAATCTGGAACTGTTGTAGAACAGTAAGCTAAGGAACACAGTTGTTGCATGCATGTATATATAAAATAATTTACATGTAATATAATTTCGATGTTTATCAACTTGACTGCCGATTTCGAAAAACAAAAACATAAAGAAAAGTTGAGTTGACAGAATTATGGTACACACGTCATTTTGAACAATCATCCAACCATTTAGGGCGGGGTATTTGACCAACTTAAATGCCCCATATAGCGGGGCATTAGCGGCTCTCATTAGAAACACAAATACCCGTAATCCCCGCCTAATCCCCGGGGGTTGGGTGGGCCGGGGTTTACATTGACTGGTGCATAACTCGACAACCGTCGTCAAAATTCTATGGACCTCTATGAAACTTTATATAAACGGAAATAATGCCTAGTTTAAGAAAGCCCTAAAATCGATTCAACGTTGAAAGCTGAGACTTATTCATTAATCAAACATCCACAAAGGTAGAACTTGGAAGAGAACTTGATGCTGGACGTTATTTAATTATTCAGCGCGTTCTAGGATTTTAAAACTGATGCACGAACCGCGGCGCGTAATACAGTAGTGCATCGTATTAGAAACGCAAAGCGCGCATTTTATCATGAATCTATCAACCGCAACCTAGATAATCCAAAAAATCTATGGCGCATTATTCGTAATCTGGCTCCTTCTAAATGCCCTAATCTGCCTAGCCACCTGACCATTGATGGCAAGAACTATCACAATAATTTTGACATTGCTAACTTATTCAACGACCACTTTGCTAATATTACATCTACTGTTAAACTCAGCAGCCCTCTTGGTAGTCCCAATTGGGACCACCTTAACGAGTTTGTCTCCTCCAAGCTACCATCTGGTGTTCCATTCGACATTCCACCTGTTTCCGAGGAATTCGTCTCCACAAGTCTTCAACGCTTGTCCACTGGCAAGGCTGCCGGTTTGGACGGTCTTAACAGCTATTTTCTGAAAATTGCCGCTTCCTCAATTTTCCCTTCACTGACGGCAATTTTTAATCTGAGCATTTCATCTGGTATTTTCCCAGACCTGTGGAAAATTGCTAAAGTCTCGCCAATGTATAAAGACGGCTCGCTCTTTGACCGCTCCAATTTTCGTCCAATATCCATCCTCGCCGTGGTCTCTAAAGTCCTAGAGCGCCACGTATACTTATCTTTTTACGACTTTCTTGCTCAGCACGAGCTCCTATCAGACTCACAGTTCGGCTTTAGAAGGTTCCGTTCATGTGAGCTGGCTATCGCTGATCTCTCGGACAAGATACTGAGTAATATAGATAACAAACTCCTAAATGGACTTCTCCTCATCGATCTGAAAAAGGCATTTGACCTAGTCGATCACAATACACTACTCTACAAGCTCCGGGTCTATGGCTGTTCCCCCTCGACTATCGTGTGGTTCTGTTCCTATCTGTCAGGGCGTACCCAGAGAACCCTATTCCGGTGCACTCGGTCGGACGCACTTCCAGTGTCTGTAGGTGTACCACAAGGCAGCATCCTCGGGCCGCTTTTCTTTCTTATGTTTATTAATGACCTACCTTTACAGCTATCCCCTAACACCTATCAGACAATGTTTGCCGACGACACTACTATACTCACTTCTGGCCACTCTATCTCCACTGTCAGTTCTCAATTGAATGAAGTCGCCTTAGCTGTATCTTCATGGACAAGGCAAAACAAAATGGCACTCAACATATCTAAGACCAAGACTCTACTTGTAACCTCCACTCAGAAATTCCGTACGCTGCCTTGATCTACATTAAATGTGGTAGTCGACGGTAATAGTATCGAGCAGGTCGACCACGCCAAAATACTAGGCGTCACTTTAGACAGTTTCATGTTATGGGAACACCACGTCGACAACATCTGCGCCATCATCAGCAGTAGACTGTCTCTTCTCCGTCGCATTAAGCCTTTCCTCACCTATGAATGTGCATTGCGCTTCTATAATTCATGCATCCATAACCATTTCATCTATTGTTCTGCTGCTTGGGGCAACTGCTCCCACCTCCACATGCTGCGGCTTCTTCGCCTTCAAAAACGCGCTGCCCGCATACTCTTGGATGCCGATTTCCGTCAACCCTCTGTTCATCTGTTCTCTCAGCTTAAATGGATTCCGATCACCGACCTAATTAAATGTAGGAAACTTCTACTTCTCTTCAGCACATTTCTTAATCCTGATGCACCTACAAGTTTTAAGAACATGTTCAATTTCCTCTCTATACTACTCGTAGAGCTTCTGGCCGCTGCACCAGAGCCAGCATCCATAACCTCGCCGTACCTTACCCTCGCAGTAATTCTGGCAAGCGCACTCTGGCTTATAGCGCTGCTATTCTTTTCAATTCTTTGGATCCTGACTTCAAGCAGCTTGCAACATCTACTACTACGCTCTCTTCTAATACTCTGTCTACCAGGCTGGCTTCTCTTAAGTATATAAGCTTCGTAACGTTTTTCTTCCGCACATCTCCTCTGTTAACCATCTACAGGAGCTCCTCTGCTATAACTGTCGCTCCTTGCTTCACTGCTGCTGCATTTCTGGCGCCGCGTCCAGGGCATAGCCCCTTCCATTGCGCGGCGGGGTTGCGATATTGTCTATGATGCAGCGATTTTCAAGTGAATTATGATCGCAGAACTGACGTGGCCTGAGTCAGACTTATAACTCTTTTAATATGGATCGTCCGTCTTTTCTTCTCGGATAAATGCAGCACTAATTTTCTTTGAAGCCGTAAGAATGGTTACCTGGTCTTGCATAGGCAAAGTTAAACGAGAAATGACGGCTGAACATTACGGGCTTAGCGTCGAGCTCGGTACAAGTGACGGTTTCCCATATGACTTTCCAAAGCCGGTGCGTTTACTGACAAAGTGTCTTCACCCAAACTAACTCTCTTACTGCTTCCTTGTGTGAATCCTTGAATACTTTTCCAGAGCCAAATTCAAACGCATTTTGGAACAGCAATCCAAAGCCTAGCCGTCCCGCTTTGAAAAGTTTACAATGTAAATTATGCAAATACATTCAGCGACAGGATTTCAGTGGCAAGTTTTTGATTGGCTAAAAACCGACAATGTCTCGGCTCGCGCGCCCAGCCGTGAGTGGGGAGAGGATCGCGGGCCCACCGAAACCCCCACGGCTATTTACAAATGTACCCAAATCAATAATGAACTGTCGTAACAGTTTACATTGTCTTTGCAAATAGTGCCAAGAATAAGACTACTATTCATTGGTTGATACTCTTTAAAATTCAGCAGCATCGAAATTTGAGTAGCACGGACCTCGAGGCCTGTATTCTGTTTGCACCCGTAATACTATACTTCTATTGTTTTTGTACTGAGGGTGTTTTCTATTGTTGGGTAGGCCAATACTGTCACTCGTTTTGAGAAGTTCCACCCGACCCCGAAATTTTGGAGCAAGATTGTGATTGGCTGTTGAACAGTCCAAAAAGTTAACTCCACACCCTGATGGTCACCCTGTATCTCGATTTCCATTGGCCGAGAAAAATGAGACGGTAAGGGAGTGGTGTAGGTTTTTATAAATTCGGGCCTAAAAATTGTGGCCCTTCACCAAACCAGGGCTTATCGACCTCCCCTAAACGTGCTCCCAGAATTTTGTGTCCCTCCCCTATATACTTCCTAACCTACCCGGTTAGTAGGCGCACCAGTACAACAGTGTTGGAGATGTAATAAATAAAGTACAAAAATGATTTTTTTTTCAACAATTAATCGGGACTCCCCCTTAACTGCGCTTCCCCCCCCTCCCCTTCTCAATTTTTTGTTGTTGTATGTATGGGAATTCGATGCCAAATAATTTCCGTAAAATCGAATTGCTGGAATATTCACTGTTTGCAAACTTAAAGTGCATATAAGCCCTAGCCAGTTATCTTTGATATCGATTGTACATGAAGTGGATAGTTCAACGGTAGAATATTTCTTGATTTGGGTGTTGCGTCTAAGAGATATAAAGGGTTATATTTCCAATATGCTAATGACGTGATGTCATCACCGACATCACTTATTATACAAAAGCATGCTGGTGGAGACAAATTACCTATTTTTAAATTCTAAGTTATATTTGAAGCTTATCAAAGTGATTTTACAAAAAAAATCTAAATTAGAAAATAGCTTAATTTGCAAGCACAAAGAAATTCAGCAAATGTCGGTGATGACATCACATCATTAGCATATTGGAAATATAAACCTTCATATCTCGTAGACGCAACACCCAAATCAAGAAATATTCTACCATTGGACTATCCACTTCATCTACAATCGATATCAAAGAGAACTGGCTAGGGCTTATATGCACTTTAAGATACCAGGTAAAATTAAAGGCTGATCAAAATTTGAGGGATGTAGCGGTACTGGGAAGCATGCAATCTTTTCAATTTGCCATACATTTGTCTGTAATTTGTTATGCGGACTTTGACTCGTTACAGACAAATGTATGGAAACACGCCTACACCCCTCAAATTTTGATGAGTTAATCTTTTACCTGGTATCTTAAGGTCTCGATAAAGGTTCAAAGTGGAAAGGTTTCGAAGATACATTTTTTCGCAAATTCTAAATCTAATAGCCCTATCAAATGTAGCATCGCAAAAAAAACAAAAAACTCAAATATTTTTTTTAAGCCTTGAAATGAGACTTTCTGATTTCCCGCTAAAAAAGGGGCGAAAAATGATTGACGGCTGCGGTCATTCACTGGGCATGTTATTTTATTCTTACTATCCTGTGATTTTCTGCGCTACTTTTCGTTCGTAAAGAGACATGCGTTAGGCATACTAGCCAATCAGAGACATGCGTTAGGCATATTAGCCAATCAGAGACATGCGTTAGGCATACTAGCCAATCAGAGACATGCGTTAGGCATACTAGCCAATCAGAGACATGCGTTAGGCATACTAGCCAATCAGAGACATGCGTTAGGCATACTAGCCAATCAGAGACATGCGTTAGGCATACTAGCCAATCCAATGACGCGACCAGATCTGGCCGCATGACGTCATCGTACACATCTCTGGGGCAGGAGGCATTCACCTCTCAAAACCTTGCATTTTATTGGACCATTTCATTTGGACTGCACTGACAAAGAATGCCATTGTTTTAGGGTTAGGGTTGTATTGTTTCAGGGTTAGGCATTGTTTGGATAGCCAGTACCATTCCAGGTTCCGAGGAGGTGAAGGCCGCCTCTCGGGGTCCCTCTCGGGGGCCGGCGCGTTTTGATTGTGGCTCCCGATGTGAGATAGCTGTATTCGGAGGCTGAAAAATATCTTCAATTTATTGGATGATTTTTCAGAGGAGCACATCAGATCCGAGGTTTTCGATTGTGCTTTGTTTACGGGATAACTAATTTCTATAAAAATATGTGCAGGTTGTTAAGAAACTGGTTGTGCATGCCCAAAAACTTTAAAAAATCCTCTGGAGTGTTTTTTTTAGAAACCTGAAATTGGTAGATTTTGAGGTTTTTGTCATTTTTCCGACTTTCTGTACTCTCGAATGAAATAGTCACAACTTTTTTTGTTTTTGCTAGCACAATTTTGTTCGGCATCTGCTTGGCATTTGGTATCTATATATATATATAGGCTATACGGGTACGTGCCGCTCGACAGGGTATGGTTTTTGACAATTCTTAGCCTGGAACAGGGTATATAAATCACTGTTTTGGTCTGGGAACAGGGTCGTAATTTTTTGGAAGGACCTCAGAACGGTTTGAGTTATTCACGGTCCCTTGTCGCTACAAAGGCAGAGTCCCGGTTTATCTGTTAATGATTCGAGTAGAGCGCAACGTCTCGCGCGTATCATATCAGATGCTACCCTGGTCTGGAACAGGATATCTTTTTTGCCATTTTGCCCGGACAGGGTCGCAAAAATACAGTTTCTCAATGTCCTGGAATAGGGCAAGGTTTATAGGGCTCAGCGGCACACACCATCCTAATTTTTAGGGGTTGGATTTTGACATTATCAGTTGTATCAATAACTTGTTTACAGTTTGTAACAATTTGAGCAGAATCAAGTAGCGTCGGAGTTTCGATGGAGACGCCTTAAGGTCATATCATGTATTTTTTCAATACACTTTAAAGAAAATGTGTTAATTATCACAGTGACAGATCCAGCGACGAGTATAGATTTCCAGAGTTTTTTCCGACTAGTATTTGCTGGGTTCACGTCGGCCATTAATTAGCATTTTGAAAAAAAAAACTCTAGAAATATTCAGCTATTCACTCGATGTACAATAAAAGCTTTTTTTAATTGTCACATTTCTGTAAGTTACTTCCCTCATATTTTCAACCCAACCCCAGACCGATTCCTGGCCTGTTTTTCGTATGGCACAATAGGCATTCTGCATTACGTCATCACCACCAAGCCTTCCTTTGGCACATTTCCTCTCAACAAAAGGATGACAAGTGTGGGATGCATCACGCCTAGTAATGTGTATTTTATCAAAATGTTAAAAGACGTGATCTGTCGATTTTTATTGGCATGCAAGCACACTTTGAATGTAATTCTTATACTGTAAAAAAAAAAAATCACTGTATGGGTATTCCTCTACAATAATTTAATGAAGTAATACGGCCAACAAGTTCTTGCAACTTGATTGTTTGAGTTGAAGCGTGAAGTTGCACGTATTACCTACCACCCACTCGAGTAACTCGACTCGAACTTAGTTCTACGGCTTATATTTGTTTGAAGGGACTGTGTCATGGCAAGGTGAGAGACCATTACATTCGGATGTCCGGACACGTCATTATCAGCGGTTCTCATATGAACTGACAACCTCGCGCACATGTGGGATGGAAAAATCAAAGAAAATATTCAAAAATGACTAATAAACTGTGTAAATATATACAGTATTCAAGTAACATAATGAAAATACTTTCATTCAAGCATTGAAGGGGGTTTAACTGTTTAACCCACCAATAAAACACTGACTCCATACATGCGTAGTACCATGGCAAATTAAAGTGGGCACCAATGAGCCGCTAGTCCCTCGACAGGCACACCGATTGTCAGTAAATACAGTCAAAGTTAAACCTCTCGTAAGCGACCACCAATCGTAAACGCCGCGACCACATTTGTGGCTTTAAATTAGAATTGTCCGTTTGCTTTTGACCTCCAGTAAGCGACTACCCCAGAGACTGATTACATTAGTCAGCTAGTTGTAAAATCAGTCTTTGTCATGAGCGAAATTTTAGAATAGTTATCATGTTTTTACTGTTTTAACACAAATGGGATAATAAGCCAGAATAAAGCTATTTAATTTACCCCGTAGTTTGACTCGTTTAGCGGAGCATAACTGTTTTGGTCTTCCTGTAGTGACGACCATCTTGCCTGACAACAAGGATTGTCACTAACGAGAGGTTCGAACTTAGTCCATTTTACAACATCCAATTTTCTCGCGTTCTGATTGGCTCTCCGCTATATGCAAAATAAGTACAGACAATAGCAAAATGTGTGCGATTTGTTAAATTTATGTTTTGATTATAAAATTTAAACAAGCATTTTTCTGTTTTGATTTATTTTATAAAGGAAGTAGAAAACATATTTCCACGTTTCCATAGAGTTGCAGAAACACTTGTAAAAGTTTTGGAAAACTTGAAATAGCAATGTAAACACTTTCCCTTCTTAAATTTCAATATGCTAATAACTTATATTGTATTTCTAAATTCTCTTAAATTATCGTAAGTCATTGCTGCAATGGTTTTAGTGTCTGCACTGCATAAATTTAAACGAATATTGTATTTAAGTAATGGTCCAGATAAGAACGGTAGTAGAATCCATTGTTCTGCTGCAATGTACCCTGCGAGCAGAGGTTTCTCATCTCTCTGCCTTTCCAGAGAGAAGAGAAACCTCTGCTCGCAGGGTAGCTGCAATGAGCCTCCCCCACATACGATTTTGCTTGAATATGCCTTAAGTGCTTCAGGAGGTATCTACATTCCAAACTACGTCTCGAAAATAAAGTATATTTTTTTATGCTATTGGCTCTTTTTCTGTGAAAACGCAGAGAAGCCACCATCCAGCCAATCGGATATAGAGAAAACAAAGGATTTTTCAATCGCAAATTTGAGAACTTTCCCCATACACGATATTCTTCGAAATTAAACCATAGTTAGTTTGATCAAAAATAAATTCAAACCACAAAATAATATCGAATGAAAATGCATTATTTCGATGGGTTTCTATTGAATTTATAAGTTTCAACCAATGAAATTACGAGAAAGAATAATAGAAAATTAACATCTTTTAACATTCCTTGCCATAGACACTACAGTTCTTATCTGGACCATTACTTAACCCATGAAACGAAATTTAACAGTCTGCATCCATAACAGTCAAAAGAAAACAATGGAATTAGGGTCTAGCAATGGCTGAGGTAACTGTAGTAAACCAGCCAAATATGGTGAATACTTTTTACTATAGTTAAAATAGTAAAGTGGCTGAAATGATATGATGAATTCCAGAAGTGAGTGTTCCAGTTTAATTATCTCACACATCAACTCTGTCAACTAAATCAATTATTTTAGATTGATCGACTGAGTGATAAACCCATTGGCAAGAAGAAAGAAAAGTTAAGAATAGTTACCGTTGTCAGAGCAACTAAACCACAGTGAGTTTACTATAGTAAACCGTAAAATGCAGGTCACACTGAGGATGCCATTAACTATAGTTAAATCCGCTTAACTATAGTAAACTTCTTCCAGTGTGACCCCAGCCAATGTCTATTTGCTCTACCACATATTTCATGGGTTATTAGTAAAATCACTCTACTAGCTACTTAATTATTCTTTGTAACTAAGTTTAATAACATGAGTAATAATTGACTATGTACAAAAATTGCTAAATTATTGATTTTTGTTTTTGGACTACCATTTCAAAGGAACTGAAGTACATATGTTTTGTTAAAAGCCCTTGCTATGAAAAGCTGTATACTAGAAATACATTTCTTTAAGTCTCAGACTTTATTAACTTGTTTTCTTCAATTCTCCTAAGATTGGTATTAACCATCCTGCCACATCGACGGCTCTGCTGTCACTTTCTTGGATGAAAGAATGTCCCTGTCAAAGCCAAATAAAATGTTGGTGTAAAAATGATGGCAAAGGGTTTCTTGTAATCAATCATCCATTGTAAGCCTGACAGTTGGCCATGATTGTGAAAGGACAAAATCGATATTTGACATTTATGCATTTTTTATGAGTAAAACATTTTTTTTTGGGGGGGGGGTTCTTGCATAATAAATGTTATAAATCCCAGATTGCCATAATACTTTCCCTTTTTTTTATCGACCCAGATTGCCATACATTTTTGCTTAAACCAGACCTGGTTTGCAAATTGAGCACATAATTTATTTCCTAACATGTCCTAAACAGGAGTGACTACTAGGTACTCAGTTCTTCTGGGACACCTTTTGCCAAATTGATCTCAATCAGGTCTGTTTCAGATGGCAAACTTCTCATGCTCCAAATTCAAGGCTAACGAGCCATAATGACAGATTTAACTAATGAGCCATAACAATAGATTTACTAATGAGTATTGGATTTGGTGCACAAAAAGTTTGACATCTGAAATGGGCCTTAGCTAGCTAGTTCATAGATGGAACACACCCATCCTTTACTAGTTCATGTATTTTTGTGTCAACTGTCATTGGTTACAACCTTTCATATAAATATACACACTCCTGATGCTGTAGAATAAACCCTTACCAGTAACTGGCTGTAGTTGGGCCTTTCTTTGTAATTCTTCATTAGGCTGTCAAAAAAGTTAAAACAACAGAAATGAAATCTTGCAACTTGTACACAATGTACATGTACATAACTATAGTCAGGTAGCTATCACCAGGTAGCTATTACCACTAGCTAATAAATACTCTACTTGTAATTAAACAATTCTCTTCTGTACGCTGTGTTAATTACTTCATTGATGACTGAATTCTCCCAAAATTATACCAACACATGATTGATACTCATATTGTATGACTTAATGTTGATAAGTATTACAGAAATGTACAAGTGGGGCGGCATATAATTAATGTAACCAATAGTAAACTACAACATCAGGCATAATATTATGTAATTAATGTGAAGTTTAAAGTAAATAAAAAACCTAAGTTAGCCAATAGGCCTTTAATGGTTCCAGCCCGCTGCCCCAGACAATAAAACAACAACAATATATGTGGGGTAAGGGGATGAGGATGAAGTACTCCAGGAAAAGTAGTAAATAGAAACCAACACAACACCCCTGAGGGTGCTAATCCCCCAGGGCCCTCCTGGGGTAGCAATACCCATGCATTGTCTCAACTGTCAAGGGGTAGTAATCCCCATGGGACAGTGAACATTGTCTAAACTGTCAAGGGGTAGTAATCCCCATGGGACAGTGAAACGGACATTACATTGAGTCTATGGAGGAAAGAGTGACCAAAGGAGCACTTCATCCCGTATCCCAATTTATTTAAATCCTAGTATCAACTCATATTACATACAGAACTATGCTCATGTGTAATACATGATGTACATGTAAATAATAATGTTTGTAAATAGAATGTTCTCAATAAATGTTCTGCTATCACAAACTGTCCATATCGTTTCCTTCTTAAAAAATAATTAAAAAATACAAGTAATCACAGAACGTCAATGGTGTAAGCTAGTATGGACTCTAGTACTTGCTCTAAGTGAGCTAACTGATGTTTAACTGCAAGAGGGAGTAGAGGTGGGAGCAGGAGCAAAGGGGAGGGTGGGTGTGGGAACCTTTTATTTCAGAAGCTGCCAGGAGGAAAACTGACTGGCAGCGTGCAAGAGATATGAGGTACAAGAACTGGCAGCTTGGCCGTGATTGGTTGAAGGAATGACAGCCATGTGCACTGACAAATATGATTGGTTACCAGGGAGCTGATGCGCGATGGAGGGGAACCGAGAACAAACTTTGACTGGGAAGCTGTTTCCCACCTCTATTCAACTTGTATATACACAACGGGCTGCGGTTGGTCATTAACTACAATTTATGCAAGCATAAATTTGCTTTTGCAGGAAACAGTCATGTGCTGATATATATCACTTCAATAATCCATGAATTGCACTTGTGATCCCATGGGAAAGGTTTTACTGGAGAGCAAACAAACTTTAAAATGCTGTTTTAGAAATATTGACTGCAGCCGGTGTAAAATAGCATTTACAAACAGGTTTTGAAAATAACACTACCGATCTCGTACAAGTGCCTTCAGATATATGAAGTTAGATTTGTTTTGCCGTCCAATACAACCACGTGATTGTATTCCTGCTAAAGGCCCCTTGTCCAATTTGTAGTTATTGAAAGGTAACCAAGCCTCATGGAGGCTGAAGTTGAACTTGCACTGATACAAACCCTCTTTCTATGAGTATTGCATAGTCAGAGCTGAATCGCATGAGTGCATTTGCGAAATCAGATGCCAACTGGTTGAGAGGAGTGGTGATTCAAGGTGGAGTCACCACTGTAGGCTATGCGCACTATTTATAATGTTGTAAATATCAACAAAAGTACTAAATCATCCAGTAATTCATTGGACCATATGAGACATAACTCGGGTCATATCGGATTATTTGTGCAATTTAATGTGGAATTGCCTCATCGGGCATGTGATTTTCCTATAACATGGAGACATTTTGTAGAGTTTGGTAATCATGCTAACTAGATATAAGCCTCTATCTAAGCGCACTAGACTCAATAGCAATACTTTGTGTTGATAAACATTGCAATTGTTATGCTAATGTGCCAACCATGATTTCAAAAGGCCGCTTTGTGTCAAGAACCAATGGATCTCTGGTTGGCACATTAATTACAATGGATGACGTGGCAGTAAGTATCGCTATATCACCAAAGGCTTGGTTACCTTTCAAAACTACAAATTGGAATATTGCTCATTGGATAAAGTTTGCTGTAATTAGTTACTCTTGGTTCAGTTAACCTAGATAAATTTGTTGGAAAGAGCAGATTTCAATAGTGGGCAAGTAATTACAGCAGTTACAGCAGGCTGTGACATTGGAATGGCTTCCCTAATGCTTTTGTTCTTCTGATCGAATCAAATTACAGAGTTGCAATATGGCATATGGTTCAAGTACAGTTACGGCAAGGCTACAGAAATGCCATATTTTTGTCCCACTTCATGAGATCTGCAATAGTGAACTGAGGATGCCTTAACTGACTTACCACTGTAATACAAAATCTCTAAAGGGTTCTGAGAAAGGCCCATCTGGGAGTTCAGGGGAAGGTTCATGGACAACCTGTTTTAGCTGCTCAAATGGAGTCTTCCACTGGTTGTATGGAAACTTGCCTGTTGCCAGCTCAATCTAAAAGACAGTAATTTGGCAACAATAATAAATAAATTACAGGAGCTTCCTAAGAACATGTGATTTCATTGGCTGTTTGGCATGCTTGATTTTCTTATAATGCAGGCTCAAGAATTTATTTCCACATAGAGTTTTATATAAAAAACACACAAATAGATTCCACATATGCTTTGCATCTGTCCTCTTATAGCTGCATGCACAGATGACCCCAAAATGTGAAGAGAACGCCACTTGACTGCATCTCGTGCCACACTTCTTTGTTCTCTTCACATTGTGACGTCATCTGTGCATCTATACGATGTACGAGGACAGATGCACAACAAAACGGTCAAATCTATTTGTTAAATAATGCACTTTTGAGGTCTTGAAAAGCTGCTAAATGCACTCACGTTACACTTGTGCATTCAGTTTTTTCACAACCTTGAGCATGTGTTAAATGATAATATGGCCAGTGGTTATTAAAGACTATGATGAATGCAATAATAATCATGACACAAAAAGTTATTTTCATCAAAAAATTGGTGTTTGTTGTTTCTTTTGTTTCAATGCTTATTGTTGTTTTTCACATTGAAGTTTTTGAAAAATACAATGAGCACATACAAATGTAATTCTAATCATGCCTAGGATTTAATTTGCTTTCTTTTTACACAATGTATTTCATGTTTTCTACTAAAATAATGTTAAACTTTCAGGTTTTGATGTTGTGTTATTGCAGACATGCATAATTTTTCACATGTAGTTACCATTAGATAATGATTCTAATTAGTGCCCTTGGTACTTATTTTATTTTTGAAGCTGAGGGGGGTGGCACTTATTAGGGAGGGGGTGCTTATGTTTTTTTTTATGTGAACATCTTTAAAAAAATATACCAGTATATTATTTATGTTATCAAAATTTGTGCAAACAGTTTTTTAACCCTTCTTTGCTTTTTGGTATTTATTTCATTAACCGTATGTACTACTTTAATACTGCACCATTCTAGTTTGATAAAAACAAACCCAGTAATAATGTATAATGTTTATATAATGAAACAAACTGTAACAATAATTATGGTAGCTACTATCAGATAATTGAAGGGGTTCGTGCAAGAACAACGTAAGTGACTTTTGATCAAGTTCTAAATTCTCTCTTAGAAAACAAAGAATATCGAGAAGAATTTGGAATTTGATCAGAAGTCACTTACGTTGTTCTTGCACGGACCCCTTCAATTGAGGGGGAGGGGGTGCTTACTGTTTTGGAGGTGCTTATTAACAAAAACACATTCAAAGGGGAGGGGGGGAGTTTATTAGAGGGAGGGTGCTAAATTGAATCACTATGTATATGAACTGTATTTTGCAGTTTAAAGACTATTTTTATGCTGTTGTCCTAAACATCACCATCACGGTTTCTTAGCTCCCTATTAAAGGGCCCCTCCCTGTAACTGCCTTTCTCACCCCCCCCCCCCCCTCTCCCCCCAATATTATTCAACATACCCCCTCCAATATTATTCAACATACTAAGAGTTGAATACTTTTATTTTTCACAACATTTCAATTTAGCATAAAAAAGTAACAGTAAACATGCAGTTGCATTGTAAACTGTAATAATTAATTTGCAAATGTCAAAAAATACTGAAGGATATATAGAGGATATTACATGGCTACACGAAGATACAAATTTTATCATTGAGTGCTGATGAAGATAAGAAATAAATTTCTAATCTCCAAGCAGCCATGTAATGTTCTGTTTAATATATAATTATTGATGAAATATACCAGTTTCAAGGCTAGAAATCTTTGAAAGCCATTCATATTTTCAAAAGTGATATCTTCCCATGTAAAGATATCCCTTTTTCGAAAGAAATATACACTGGTATTTCATCGATAATTATATATTAAATACATATATCAAAAAAATTGCACTGCAAATATATATATACCTTTTGTATTCTTGTCAAATTTGACAGCTAAAACAATGAAGAACAAAAGGTATATATATATATATAACATATATAAATCAAATGCAATGTTTTTGAAAATGAGTATATATATATCCCATTTCACATAATGCAAGTATTTGATGACATTGATGATAAACTTTTTGTTTTCGAGTCATTGTTCGTTGACATGCTTGATGAGCACGCCCTGGTTTAACAAGTTCACGTAAGAGGGAATCAAGTGCCTTATATGACCGAAAAATGGCGCAAGGCTATTCGCCATTGTAACAAGCTATGGAAGAAATTTATAAAAGAACGAAATGATGCAAACTACGCTGATTACATAATATAATTATTTGAAAAACTATTAGCGTCTCAACTTGACGATTTCTATAGAGAACTACTATCGGATTTTATTTCTGCGTACAGAAAATACTACAGCTGTGAAACTTCTCTTCTGCGACTTACGGAGGACTGGAAAACGAGTCGAGACAACAAGGAAATAGTGGCTGTAGTATTAATGGGTTTGTCCAAGGCCTTCGACACTATTTCACATGCGTTACTGATAGCTAAACTGAGGGCCTATGGCCTTAATGATAACAGCTGTTAACTCCTCAGAGACTACCTCACAGACAGACAGCAGAGAGTGAAGGTCTGGGACACCTATTCTGGTTGGCAGGTAGTCAGAAGAGGCGTGCCTCAAGGAAGCGTATTGGGACCGATGTTCTTTAACATCTTTATTAATGATTTGTTCTATCATATTAAAACTACAAAATTGAACGCATACGCGGACGATGAACAGATATATAGTTCTGACAAGGATCCTGCTGCCCTAGATTGATGCATACAGAACGATGTTAGCATTGCTAATAATTGGTATAATGACAATGGTATGATTGTAAATCCCACAAAACATCAAGCTATGGTGCTGGGCAAGACTGACCATGAATTCTCTTTTCCGGTCAAAAGTTCGATAGACTTGCTTGGCATGACCATAGATAATGAGCTTAGCTTTGACGATCACATAACCTCAATTTGTAAAAAAGGTTAATAATCAATTTAATGTGATGATTAGATTTTGCAAGCTTATTTTTAAAAGTACATTGCTTCGCCTATATAAGGCATTTATCCTACCGCCTTTCCATTATTGTTCCATGGTTTGTCATTTTTGTAGTTGTAGAAACACTGATAAATTAGAAGCCTTAAATTTAAGCGTATTCTGAGATTTATGTTCGATGACAGGAATTCTAACTACAACCAGCTATTATATAAAGCTAAAACACCTTCACTATATAATAGAATACAGAATATGCTAATCATACTATTTGTCTTTTTAAATCTCTGAATTTTTTTAACTATCCAGGCTACCTAAAAGATATGTTTACTCTAAGATCTGTAATATATTCCTTAAGAGGCACTGATATTTTGAACCTACCTAAACCTCAAACAACAACTTATGGCCTGCACTCTTTCAAATATTCAACTGCAAAATTCTGGAACTCCCTACCTGATAATCTTCGATCTTTAACAACTATCACTGATTTTAAGAGAGAAATCCGTAAATATAATCTAATTTTACAGTAATGCCTATTTGTTAATAATGTCTAGTAGGTTTCATTGTAAATATATTTTTAGTATTAGTAATATAACAATAGTATTAGTATTAGTAACAGTAGTACTCTCGAAGATATTAGCATGTATTTGCTACTCTGCAAATTCGAGTTGAAATAAAGTTTATGTATGTATGTACAAATGTATGTATGTGTATATATATATATATTTCTGATTGGCGTGACCCCCAGCAATGATATGATAAGAAATATATCTGAAGTATATTGTTGAGGATGAAATATATATATAGTCTGCCAAAATAGTTGTCCTTGACAAACAACTAATATTTATAAGTATATACTGTAAGTACCTTTACTTGGAATAATGCTAATATCAATACTTACAATAATTTTATTATGGGATGTTGTACAAAATATATTTTTTGATTGGCTTGAGAGATCTGAAAATATGTTTTAACCAGAATGGCATATCAGGAAATATATATGAATTATATATTGTTCATTTATACCATCCTAAAATAGACAACAATATACTTCAGATATATTTCTTATCATATCATTGCTGGGGGTCAGGCCAATCAGAAAATATATTTTGAATACATCCCATAATAATTGTAAGTATTGATATTAGCATTATTCCACAAAAAGGTACTTACAGTATATATACTTACCGTAAACACCAGTAGATAAGCCGCACCTTTCACCCACAATTTTCGTTCAAAATCAGGGGTGCGGCTTATCTACGGGAACACCTAGAAAGAAGACCCAACATTAACATATATTTACATATCATCAACCTGTATGAAGCTTTTATTATGCAACGGTGCATACATGTATATTACAATCAAGTTCAAATCGCATCGGATCGTGTAATATAGCAATTTAAGCAAAATCATTGAAAAAAAACACGCAGTTTGAAATAATTAAAGCAAAAACTCTTCTAAGACCCACCTTAGACCTACTAATTATATTAGAATTTCGTGAATATTTAAACGTGATTAAGCTTATTTACCTAAGTTCCAATACACGCTGATTCGCAGTGCTTGTCAAATCAGGCATCTAAAAACCAGGCATTCTTCGCAATTTTACACGTGGGAGATTGGCACTAGTTAATGAAAATCCAGGATGGCAGACCTCAGACCTACTCGTGCAAGTATAGTTTCGCCAGTAAACCTTTCTTGCTCTAGCGATTAAAGGAAAGTGGTTCCTTGGAATTGTTGTTAGTTAATGGGAGAATAAAAGCGGAAGAATTCTGGAGGTTAAAATATACACAAGAAATGACAAGGCAAGTTGAACCATATTCGATCGAAATAAAGTTGCGATTATGTATTTATGACAATCTGATGAAGTTTTTGCTTCAAGTAGGAGCGTTTATGAACTCCAACAAAAGATTATTCTTTTTTTTGGAAGAAGTTTGGCATCAAATACAAGCGTTTATGAACTCGGACAAAATATTTTCTAACTATTTCTTGTTTTTTTTCCTAAATTCAAGCTTCAAAACTTGGGGTGCGGCTTATACACGGGTGTTTACGGTATATTAGTATATTTTTTATTTGTCAAGGACAACCTTTTTGGCATTGACTGTGTATATATAGGAGTCAGAACCGACTATCTGCCAGTGCTTGCCACCAGAGTGTATATTTTTCACTTGTATTTTATGTTCAATATATTATAAGGTTTTATAATATATGGAAATTTGGACTAGATTGTGAGGGACTGGACAGTAGTAATAACATTATTATAATTATAGTAAATAATTATATATAGTATATGAGTATGGTGTTTCACATTGATAACCTCAGTGGCACAGAGTTATAAGGCTCTCGCCAACAGATCCGATGGTTGCTGGTTCAAGTACCATGAGGAACAACAGTGCAAGATAAAAAAATAGGTCCTTGATTGCGTACACAGGCGACCATTATAAAAATTATATCCTATACACGTGAAAATGTGATCCGATCGATCCGTGGTCCAAATCAATCATATCCAATTCAGATTTTCCAAGGCATGACTCAGTGAATTTCGAACCATGTTATATTTGGACTCAAAATATATGTTAACAGTTTATTTAAACTCGTTACATCCAGCAAACCAAGATCTCTTACTCTCATGCTTTCCATTCAGTCTGTCCATTCATTCAGTTTCTAGAAGGAGTAATTTTAATCACTTCAAAGCTGTATTGTATTTAGTGCAAACAATGAACATGATCGTGAGTGAATTACATGTGAAATTAATTATTAAACTTTATAAACTTGCTTATAGACTGGATATTTAAATACCCCAATTAGCCCCAAAATACCTTAGCAAAGTGTTTCCGAGTTTTCTTCTTGATGGAAACTGTTTAAATATTGCTGTCATTATACTTGAGACTCACTGGAATACGATGCTGGCAAGTTCCCCAGTTCCTATCCAAACTGCTCTCAACTCACAAATTATATAGGCTTAATTGTCATCTAAGACTGTACCTGAGGAAGATGGCCACAGAATGAAAATAATATATTGTAATGTTCTTTCCTTTAGAGAGAAGCTAATAACTGTTTTTTTCTTTAGGATTCAAACAAAAACACCAATTTCCTTAGGTAAATAAATTTATTGACCTATCATTCTCGCTTCAAACCTATACACAAATAACCCCAGTGGGGTACAAAGCATATCCCATGATTCCAAGTTGTAGTATATGATTCTCGCTCTTGGGTAAAAGTCTCAGGCCTAATTTGCAATACGCTTTGAGAAATGGCAAACAGCGAACATACTACAATAAAGTTTGAAATGCATATTCAATTCTATCTTTAGCTTTTCACTCATTCAACGAAAAAAAAGCGTTTAAAGTGTTCCATGTTTGTACATGTATTTCTGGAGTTTCCTTAACCAACTCTAGTCTACGCCCACTAAGTCATATTTTGTGATGTTGGTTGATGGCAATCGTACACCAGCCAGTCCCCTGCTAATGCTTACAGTATGACATTAGGCTACCTTGCACATGCACAATGGTTGCCTAATAAATATGGTAATTAGTATAGTTGATATACATGTATGCATGGATACAAAGTAGCACTGTATATGGAAGGAGATAGGTAGGAAAACAGAGGGGAGGGAGGATTTATTTTTAGTACACAAAAATTCCCCAGTTCAAAAAAAGTTTTGCTAGTTCAAAAAAGAATCCCTAGTTCAAAAACATTCCCTAGTTAAATTTGTTTTAACTGAGATAAAATTTGAACTACAACATATACATGTGTATGCCTACTTCAAAATTCTGATTTCTGGGAAAATAAAAATTGTAAACACCCTAGCTATGACACAAACTCTTTACAGAATAAACAAACGGTCTGTGCACTCACCATTGTGATGCCAAGACTCCAGATATCAGAACGAATGTCATAACCTTTCAAGTCTCTGTCAGGGTTTATTCTCTCTGGCTAAAGTGAAGGAAAAATGGGATTTATAAACCAATTGAATATTCATTTTTTAAATAGTTTCTGTTGGCACAAATCAAAACTTACTGCCATGTATGGTTTACATCCTGCATCAATAGTTTTTGCAAGAGAATCAACAAGCTGTCCACTGATGCCAAAATCACAAAGTTTGAAGTTCCCCTTCGCATCAGCTAATATATTGGATGGCTTAACATCTGTGTCAATCAGTGAAGTAAGGAAAATGCAATGTTAACATATATCTAGAGTACTGAACCACAGAACGAAGAACAAGAAGGTTGTAATAAGCAAGTTTTGTATTTTCATCTGTCAGACGAGCTGGAATGAGCACTGAATGAATGGAGGTTCAAACTGGGGATTCTTTTCTCATGCTAAATCGCTTATAGCAAATTCCCCCGCATGAACCTCCATCGAGGGCTCATTCTAGCTCATCTGTGAGAATATGAAAATTACAATAATATTATTAATAATCAATACAATGTATAATTATGGTAAATTTTATAACTGGGTCTGCAAACAGTATGTTTCTCCCTTGTATAATAATATCATTTGCTATCCTTACTTTCCCTTTTTTTGCCCTTGCCTAAAACCAGCTTTTTAAAATAATTGTTTCATGATAATATCAACTACTGCAAAAAACAAAATTCCATAGCCAAACAAATAAGTTAGAGCTTTTTTTTCTGTGGCCTACCTCTATGAATAACTTTCAGTTGTGAATGGAGGTATTCAAGAGCTTGGACAACCTAAAAATATAAACAATACGAACACCGAATCATTTTTTCACCAAATGTTTGCCACATGTAATTCATATACAGTACAGCTCAAAAATAATGCACGCACAAGAACTTCCTTTTGCGGACGCAAGCAGTTGACTTATTGCGCTTCTTTTTGTGCTTATAATTAATTATCAACCGCAAGAAGTTTGACCCGCAAGAACTCCTTAAACGCAAGAAGTTAGAACCGCAAGAACTTCAACCGCAAGAAGTTCAACTTAATTCAAACGGGTTGAAACTCTCTTACTAATTAACGTATTAAAAGTCGTCCCTTTGACTGGAAAGAAACAAATAATTATGTTACATTTTGAGGTTCACGTTCTGCGGGAAACGTCAAATTAAAGTACTAAAGAAATAAATTAGAACAACAAACACAAAACAATGCAGCAAAAGAATTTATCGCATTTTGGAAGTGAAATTTCACGTCTTACTTTGGAATATTTTAAGTGCAACTTTTCGCTAACATTGCTATTGAATAATAGCTAGGTTGATTATATGACAAATGTTGTGTTCTTTATTGAATCCCACCGCCGTCCATGTGTTCAGCTGACTATTAAATAAGACAAACACTTCAGAAATATTAAAAGTAAAAACTCAGAGATAGCAGCCCAAAACATTTTCGCCTTTCACACTTCTTTATAATATTTAAATAATAATAATAATAATAATAATAACAGTTCTTATACGCATTATGCATGCCTCAATGCGTTTACAAGTTTGAATGTAGTATAACTAATAATATATATGTCAAATTTACAATGTCAAGTATATATATGATATAAAAAGATATAATGTACATACACGAAATTAAACTATTCTATAAGAATTAAAAAGGTGGATCTAAAGAAGATATATAATGTACATACACGAAATTAAACTATTCTATAAGAATTTAAAAGGTGGGTCTAAAGAAGATATATAATGTACATACACGAAATTAAACTATTCTATAAGAATTAAAAAGGTGGGTCTAAAGAAGATATATAATGTACATACACGAAATTAAACTATTCTATAAGAATTAAAAAGGTGGAACTTAAGAAGATATATATGTTGTGGTTCAAATATTACCTCTGGTACAAATATATTTGAACCAGTACAATTTTTTTGAACCAGTACAATTTTTTTGAACCAGTACCATTTTTTTGAACTGGTTCATTTTTTCAAGATTCTAAAGGGGAAAGAAAAACTCCACCCCTACAAAATAATTTTTGTCAACCCTCTCTTCCCTCTAATTTCTACCCTCTAATTTCTACCCCCCAGTCCCATCCTCCTTTTCCCGTGTCCCCCCTGAGACACGTTACTATACCACTTACCTTGACGGTCACCCATCCACTTACTAACCTCGCCCGGTTGGGCTTAACTTGAGGCAGTATTACGAGGAACGCCTGGTAGATGATAGTCCAGTCGATTAACGCACTGCGCCACAGAAGCGCTTGTTGATTTTTACACCACCGTTTATTCTATAGGTGACTAATCGTCGAACACAGTCCCTCTACTTATGCTAATTTGTTTCCAGTCTCTTAATTTTATTCACACATGCGCACTGCTAACAAAATCGGACTTGGAAATAAAATTACATGGACGACAACACGGTCTGTATAATATTTAACAGCATTTGTATGGTATTTTTTAGTTTTCCATGTACAACGTAAATCTTGAATAAAACTCGACAAAAACCTATACAGTGTCTTCTTGTGTTCCTTAACTATGTCTGTGCCATGTTACAGCGAATTTCAGCTTGGGCTACTTGTGGGAAAATTATGCTGGAAATTTTAAACTAACTAAAACCCTACCCTGAACCATAAAAAAACCCTAACCGGTCAGTAAACAAGATCTTACCCACCTAGAGCTAGGGTTCTCAAGAAAAACTCGCAAACTCAACCTCCTTCTACGCCCGTGTGAAATCGTTTGCCGAAACTGAACAAACTGTGTCAACCGAGCCGACTTTTACAGAATAATCACAGCTGCGGCTGAGCTAAAAAAAAGCATTTGAACTGATAAAAAAAAATGGTACTGGTTCAAAAAAATGGTACTGGTTCAAAAAAATGGTACTGGTTCAAAAAAATGGTACTGGTTCAAAAAAATGGTACTGGTTCAAAAGAATGGTACTGGGTTCAAAATTTTTTGGATCAAGATATAATTGAACCACAAGCATATAATATAATGTACAAACACGAATTAAATGTTCTATAAGAGTTAAAATGATGGTCTTAAGGAAGCCTTAATGTTAGGAAGGTTTTCGCCGTTTAGAGGGGGGGGGGACTTACCTACTTGCTGCTTCACAGCTCGCTTATAACGCATCCTCCCATTTCTTCTGATAACCTTACTGAAAATCTTTACTTCAATATGTAATATGGAAGCCTGAGCTTTCGGCACAAAATAATAACAAACAACGGCCGCTTGATCGCTTCAGTTCCCGTTATAAATACCGGTGTTACAAGGCCAGCTTTAAAGTTTGCCGTGCAAAGCATAACACCAAATAAACTTTAGCGTCTGTAGTTTCACATTTATGGCACATCCCTGTGTTGCTCAAGGTTTCGGCTCAAATCATTGCAAATGTTCGCGGTCCTAATATAACGCATATTTTCGAAATTAAAATCTCAAGTTCTTGGCGTCTGAATTCTCCACATGCAATCAGTCAGGCATGAACGTGTCAGTCTGAGTTTTGATCGCTGCACTTTCTGAAGCCAAGTTGGTAATGAAAACCGTGTAAAACTTATACCATGCCTAGAATAGGATGTTCTTTCTTTTTTTTCTTTCTTAGTACGGCTGAACAACGTACTATAGCTATTATTGTTTTATTTATTTTGTACCAAAGGAAAGTAGGATTATTCTAAGAGACTAAACTGAAAATGTTTTGAGAGAACTAGTGCCTCGTACTAACGTACTAAGGACTGAAAATGTTTTGAGAGAACTCAAGGAATGAAAATGTTTTGCAACAACTAGTGCCTCGTACGAACGTACTAACGTACTAAGGACTAAAAATGTTTTGAGACAACTAGTGCCTCGTACGAACGTACTAACGTACTAAGGACTAAAAATGTTTTGCGTAGTGCCTTGTACGAACGTACTAAGGACTGAAAATGTTTTGAGAGAACTCAAGGACTAAAAATGTTTTGCGACAACTAGTGCCTCGTACGAACGTACTAAGGACTGAAAATGTTTTGAGAGAACTCAAGGAATGAAAATGTTTTGCGACAACTAGTGCCTCGTACGAACGTACTAACGTACTAAGGACAGAAAATGTTTTGCGACAACTAGTGCCTCGTACGAACGTACTAACGTACTAAGGAATGAAAATGTTTTGCGACAACTAGTGCCTCGTACGAACGTACTAACGTACTAAGGAATGAAAATGTTTTGCGACAACTAGTGCCTCGTACGAACGTACTAACGTACTAAGGACAGAAAATGTTTTGCGACAACTAGTGCCTCGTACGAACGTACTAAGGAATATTTTTTTTGAGAGAACTAGTGCCTCGTACGAACGTACTAAGGACTGAAAATGTTTTGAGAGAACTCAAGGAATGAAAATGTTTTGCGACAACTAGTGCCTCGTACGAACGTACTAACGTACTAAGGACTAAAAATGTTTTGCGACAACTAGTGCCTCGTACGAACGTACTAACGTACTAAGGACAGAAAATGTTTTGCGACAACTAGTGCCTCGTACGAACGTACTAACGTACTAAGGACTGAAAATGTTTTGAGAGAACTAGTGCCTCGTACGAACGTACTAACGTACTAAGGACTGAAACTGTTTTGCGACAACTAGTGCCTCGTACGAACGTACGAACGTACTAAGGAATGAAAATGTTTTGAGAGAACTAGTGCCTCGTACGAACGTACTAACGTACTAAGGAATGAAAAATTTTGAGAGAACTAGTGCCTCGTACGAACGTACTAACGTACTAAGGACAGAAAATGTTTTGCGACAACTAGTGCCTCGTACGAACGTACTAACGTATTAAGGACTGAAAATGTTTTACGACAACTAGTGCCTCGTACGAACGTACTAACGTACTAAGGAATGAAAATTTTTGAGAGAACTAGTGCCTCGTACGAACGTACTAACGTACTAAGGACAGAAAATGTTTTGCGACAACTAGTGCCTCGTACGAACGTACTAACGTACTAAGGACAGAAAATGTTTTGCGACAACTAGTGCCTCGTACGAACGTACTAACGTACTAAGGACAGTAAATATTTTTCGACAACTAGTGTCTCGTACGAACGTACTAACGTACTAAGGACTAAAAATGTTTTGAGACAACTAGTGCCTCGTACGAACGTACTAACGTACTAAGGACAGAAAATGTTTTGCGACAACTAGTGCCTCGTACGAACGTACTAACGTACTAAGGACTAAAAATGTTTTGCGACAACTAGTGCCTCGTACGAACGTACTAACGTACTAAGGACAGAAAATGTTTTGCGACAACTAGTGCCTCGTACGAGCGTACTAACGTACTAAGGACTGAAAATGTTTTGAGAGAACTAGTGCCTCGTACGAACGTACTAACGTACTAAGGACTGAAACTGTTTTGCGACAACTAGTGCCTCGTACGAACGTACTAACGTACTAAGGACAGAAAATGTTTTGCGACAACTAGTGCCTCGTACGAACGTACTAACGTACTAAGGAATGAAATTTTTTGAGAGAACTAGTGCCTCGTACGAACGTACTAAGGACAGAAAATGTTTTGCGACAACTAGTGCCTCGTACGAACGTACTAAAATTTTCCCCTAATTTGCGGTGTTCCCCAAGGATCTGTTTTGGGGCCTCTACTATACCTTCTATATACTGCCCCCCTTGGGGACATTATGCGTTGTCATGGTGTCTCCTACCACATGTATGCGGACGACACCCAAATATACTTATCATTTAAGCGGTCTTTGCTTGGAGACATGCAGAAGTCGCGAGCGAGAATCGAACTCTGTATCCGTGAATTACAGTGTTGGATGATATGTAATAACCTCATGCTAAACAACGATAAAACTGAACTATTGGTCCTTCACGCTAAGCATCGACCACAGCCTCTGTTGCAGTCTCTTGCTGTTGGCGATGTCCCTACCATGCCCACTTGCTCTGCTCGGAACATTGGTGTCGTCTTTGACGATAACATGAACTTTGATAAGCACATTAACGATCTTTGTAAATCTGCATTCTATCATATTAGAAACATCTCCCAGGTTAGGAAGTTCCTCAGTGTAGAATCGACCAAAACGTTAGTTAATGCATTTGTTGTTTCGAAAATTGATGGATATAATGCGCTTCTCTGTGGACTCCCGTCCTATTTATTACAAAGGCTACAATATGTACTTAATACGGCTGCGAGACTCATAACGCTATCGCGCAAGGCTGAGCACATAACTCCTTTGCTCATAGAGCTACATTGGCTCCCAGTGGAACAGCGCATTAATTTCAAAATCTTGCTCTATTGTTTTAAAATTATGAATAATACTGCACCATCGTATCTAAGCGAGTTACTTGTCCAATATGCTCCGGTGCGTAGTCTTAGGTCATCTAATCAACTTCTCTTTCACCAGCCTTCATATAATCTTAAATCTTGTGGTAATAGAGCTTTTTCTGTATCTGGACCAAAATTGTGGAATGAACTTCCCCTTGATATTAAGATCAGTCCGTCTGTCTGTATCTTTAAGTCCAGGCTCAAGACCCATCTTTTTAGGAAGCGCATTATATCCATCAATTTTCGAAACAACAAATGCATTAACTAACGTTTTGGTCCAGATACAGAAAAAGCTCTATTACCACAAGATTTAAGATTATATGAGGGCTGGTGAAAGAGAAGTTGATTAGATGACCTAAGACTACGCACCGGAGCATATTGGACAAGTAACTCGCTTAGATACGATGGTGCAGTATTATTCATAATTTTAAAACAATAGAGCAAGATTTTGAAATTAATGCGCTGTTCCACTGGGAGCCAATGTAGCTCTATGAGCAAAGGAGTTATGTGCTCAGCCTTGCGCGATAGCGTTATGAGTCTCGCAGCCGTATTAAGTACATATTGTAGCCTTTGTAATAAATAGGACGGGAGTCCACAGAGAAGGCTTTTTTCTAATTTTATTGATAATTATTGACTTTTGCTTTCTTAGAGTGCGGACGGTAGAGGCATGTGGCGGCTGTTTAGCTGAATAGTACTGAATAGTGCCAACATCCTTCCCTTTTCTCGTTTAATTGGTGCTGTTTTGTGCTGTTTGGCTGGTGTTGTCGCATGCTTTTATTGTTTGCACTCTACTTTTACTTTTACTTCAATTTTTACTTCAATTTTTAGTCATAGTTTACATAGTTCATTATCTATATTCACATTTATTTATATTCATATACATGTTTTTCGTTTCATTTTATTTGAATTGTAACTAGTTTTATTGCGTATTTTTAAATTGAACATTGTAAAGCGCATTCGGGCTTTCTTAGGAGAATTGCGCTATATAAGAATTAAACATTATTATTATTATTATTATTAACGTACTAAGGACAGAAAATGTTTTGCGACAACTAGTGCCTCGTACGAACGTACTAACGTACTAAGGAATGAATTTTTTTGAGAGAACTAGTGCCTCGTACGAACGTACTAACGTACTAAGGACAGAAAATGTTTTGCGACAACTAGTGCCTCGTACGAACGTACTAACGTACTAAGGACTGAAAATGTTTTGCGACAACTAGTGCCTCGTACGAACGTACTAACGTACTAAGGAATGAAAATGTTTTGAGAGAACTAGTGCTCGTACAGAAAATGTTTTTCGACAACTAGTGCCTCGTACGAACGTACTAACGTACTAAGGACTGAAAATGTTTTGCGACAACTAGTGCCTCGTACGAACGTACTAACGTACTAAGGAATGAAAATGTTTTGAGAGAACTAGTGCCTCGTACGAACGTACTATGCCGGATTTAGCATACTGGGTCAGTTACTGTTGTTAGCCACGATGCATGGAAACTGGTAAAGTGGGAGGAGAGTTGGAGTAACTATGCGTTTTCTATGCCAACTTCCCAGTAGATTAGATTTAAAGGGGACAATATACATATTAATTAATTATTTAGCTAAAGTCACAGGAGTAGCAAATCAGGACTAGTAAAGATCATATTGGAAAGTGGACACCAAATCATAATATACCGAATACAACAAGTCTTGCCTACATGATTATTTTACTCGATGCAGGAGTTGTTTGATCTATCATTTGTTCGCACAAAGCTTCCTGTCATAAAGGTTGCTACTTCCCCCATTTGCTCAGTAGATTTTCTTCCAGTTTGACTGATGTCCTGAGGGAAATGAATACAAGTTTGTTCGGAAATAATGGGGCGGATATAGTCTTGAATGTTTTCCATATTACATATAGAAATGCACTTGCTCTGATCAAATCAGAATTGAGAAGTTTTGTTGAGCATATCACTATAATTAGTACAGGTAATCAAATGGGGACGAGTGAAATTAGGGATAAATTTCACGCGTGTTTGTCAAAATCGAAGTAATTTCCCTCGCCGCTATTACGTAGATTTTGACAAACACAAGTGAAATTTATCCCTAATTTCACGAGTCATTATTTGATTACCTATACTAATTATAGTATATATTCTCAACAAAACTTCTGGCTATGACGTAACGTGCAAAGGGTCTGTAGCCGGCAGAATACACGACTTTCATAATGGCCGCCTCCTAATTTGTATATGTGATTTCCCGTTTCGGTAGTTTATCCACATGCATAAAATATAAACATTGCCATGTGAAAGAGAATGTTGACATTAGTTAACTTGTGAAAGTTGAGTGCTGTAAGCTTATAAAGCAAGTTACAGCCAGTTGAAATTAGAGAGATTTGTATGAGAAAAACAACGGAGGCCTTTCTAGCCTCGCTTTCATATTTTGTCTGCATTAGAAATGCTCATAGCTCAACAGCAATTCTCCACATTGCTCTAAAACTGAACCCAATTACTAGTTTTAATGTGATCTTTCATGTGGTAGCATTAGTTTCCCCCTACAGATTTATCTTCCAAATTATGCAAATTAGGAGGTGGCCGGAGGCGGCCATTATGAAAGTCGTGTATACCTTCATACTTTAGGACTTTACTTGGATAGGCTGGTCACTACAACATAAGCTGGTTTCCGAGTGGGGCGTATAAAAAATTAAACATCCATTGCATGAATAAACAATTAAAAACATACACATAAGAATTTATCTATTATATTATTTGGGTATAAAACAACCAACAGCATAATTCCGTGACAGTTAATGGAATAGCTCAGGCAAGCAAACAACTTTGCTTTTGAATTGCCTGAGAGATTTTGCCTCCCTCGAAATGCTGTTCCAGAGCATAGCATCACTGTGCTTGAGAATATTTGTTTTCCTCTTTGGAAATGCTAGGTCATTTTCAAAGTTTCTTAAGTGATATTTTGTTGTTGCTGTCACTAAGTTTGATAGCTTTTTAAAGCTTCTTAAAGTAGGTGCAGATTGTTCATTAAGAATTTTGTACATCAATGTTAACTTAGGGGCCGACCATTTAACATTTGAGGGGGGTGGGGGGTGGGTGTTTAAAAAAAAAAATCCTGCAAGCCAACGGTGTTGAAAAAAAATATCCTGCAAGCGGAAAAGCTTTGTTCTGGCTCCGCTTTTTTCGCAATAAAAATTCGTGCAACAACACTGCTAAGAAAAAAAAAATCGAGCACAGACAAGAACACCCAGATAGGCAATCACATATGTTATCAAGATCAGAGTTTAGATTGGAGGCAAGCCTCACCGAATCAAATGAGGATGTAAAACTCTGTGTATCGTCTGCATACAGACAGGGGGTAGTAGACGTTAAACAATTAAGTAAATCATTGATAAGAGAAAGAAACAACAACGGGCCAAGTATCGAGTGAGGCACACCATATAGTATTTCCTTTGGCGAGGACAGGTGTCCGTTTACGTCGTTACTGTCTTCCATTGAGGTAAGAATCAAACCATTTTAATTCAGAGCCGGAAACTCCAAAAAACTCCATTTTGTCTAGTAAACTTACATCATTTATTGAGTCCATCAAATGCTTTGCGAATGTCCAGAAAAAATCACCAATTGCCTGCTACTACTGCGGACAACCCTGAACAGACATTGGTTTCGTATCACGCAAACAAGGCTTCTAAAACTAACTAATTGGAATTATTTAAGAGAAAATTATGTGTGGGTAAGATTCTAGAAGTTGTGAGTCAATTAAGCTAGGAAATCGTTGCAAGAGATGAAAAAAGAAGACTGATAACCGAAAATGAAAAAAAAATGAAAAATCCCATAAATGGTAGAATTGAATGTAAAGGACAGGACCGCGTTAAATAGCCAAACAAAATCAAGCAGGTTGATCCAGAACTCGAGGCCCTCGATCTAAAAAAACTTCCGCACGTAACTTCCGAGTGGTCGTAACTCTAAAAACAAGTACGGGGGAAAACACCTTTTAAGTATATACAGCGGGTAAAGAGTCTCAAAGCTCTCTTATATCGTCGTTAGTCATAATCCTTTGAATAATCCTTAACTTACTATTTTCCGCCATGTTTCACGACAATTTTTCTCGAGTTACAACCACTCGTAAGTTACGTGCGCTTTGTGAAATGGCACCCAGCTGGTGTGTCGGGCAAGAACATCCACATTTCACTCTCATGCTATATGTATGGTGCTCCGCTCTCGTTAATATATATATGAGCGTAGTTATCACAAAAAGGCTACTACTACCCACCATACTTGGCTGGCATGCACGCCGCAGTTTTTAGTCTGCCGGCTTTTCTGGGTTTTTTTTTCAGTCCTTAACAGGTTTTCGTATCAGAGGGGTGTTAGACGTGAGTCCATCATCATCATCATTTATTACGAAAAAAAAACACCAATTACAAACATGTATAAAAATGCACTACTACACTACACTACACTACACGACTTCACATAATTAGAAATATAATTAAATAGATGCCATATTATAAAAAAAAAACTAGCGGTAAGCTTATTATATTTTAGACTCTTTTTTTTTTTCCCTTTAGATTGTACTTTTTGTGTTTATAGTACAATAAGATTAACTTAATACAGATAAAGAAGTATTATGAAGAAAGGAAGAAGAAGGAAAAAAAAGAAAAAAAATGAAGTATGCAATTATAAGTGGAGGAGATTATTTTTCAGTTTATATTTAAAGTTTATAAGGGAAGTACAGCGTTTCAGTTGATTAGGAAGAGAGTTCCAAAACTTGGGACCCTGATAAATTATGGAGAATTGCCTAGTGTTGGTTCTACAAAATTCAGGCCTATACTCATGAGCTCTCCTAGTGTTGTAGCAATGAAAGCTAGAGTTAATGTTGAACATTTCTTGAAAAACATGTGCATGGTAGTAACTTTCTTTCATAAGAAAACATAAATACACCTACTTGTAATTTATATATATTCGATAAAGTTAAAAGATACAAAAGTTATATATTTATTTGCAGTGCATGTTTTTGAAAACGGGTGTATGTATATATATACTGAGGCAAGCCTATAGGCGGAGTTCCCGATAATCAAATACGAAGAGATGCAAGCGCATATTTGTAAAATAAATTCAATTAATAAATAGTGCAAGCGTGCAAATGAAAAAAAGGTATGGTGAAGACATAACGCAATAATCCGTATCTGCTTAATACTAAACCGTAGGTTTTCTCATATAGGCTCTCTCTCTTACGCAGGATCAAGTCTTTTCTAATACATGAATGAGCGTTACGCTTTTACAATTCGTGCGTCCACAACCACTTTATCTACTGTTCGTCCACCTAGAGGAATTGCTCGCATACCTTTCACTTCGACTTCTTCAAGCGCATGCTTAATTTCTTGTCAACTATACTGTCTTGTGCAGTTGGCTGCCATACTAGGGCATGCTCATTAGGTCTGTGGGTGTACCTTACCCGCGAACCAACTCCGGTAAGCGTACATTTGCTTTCAGCGATGCCACTCTTTTTCACGCTCTGGATACTGATCTCAAGCAGCTGGCAACCAACTCTATAACAACTGTTAATTCGCCTTCTACGATACTAACTTCCTTAAGTAATAGGTGTGAGGAGCGAAGCTGTCCTCTAGTAGACTTAGATCTTATATATACAAGTCTAAAATCATTGGCATGGCGTGCGGTGTTATAGTTATGCAGAGGTGCACCTGTGCTAAAATCGTAATTGTTATTTAAAAGTCCATTACCACATTTAAAAGTATTAGAAAAACGGTGTAGACGGCGCCTGTCATGTAGACTATTCTACTGCAGGTAATTCAGAGCAGAAGAGCTTACGGGGCAGAAGAGCTTACGGGGCATTTGAATAAGATACAGGTATTTAATCAATCCATATACAGCAGTTTTCATTGGGGAAATGGGAAAACCAAACTGTTGTGGACGCCACGAGGTTCAACTTCAAGTGAAAGTCTTTATTCCTATTCGCTCGACAGTTTACCGAAATGGGTTCCTGGCGCGTGGGTCAGGCTCATATTGGTCTCTGTTTTTTTATGTACCTCGCCTTCGTCGCCGCAAATTGAACAATGGACTTGGTCAACAACCTCTCTACATAGTGTTCCCAGTCAAGGCCGCTACTTTCTAAATAATCTTTCCTTGTTTTCCTGTGTTTAATCATTGTCTCTCGTTTGTCAAAACATGTCTTTCCTTGTTTCTCATCTGTTTTTCGAGTGCTTTTCTGTCTTTCCCGTGTGAGCGTTTGTATTGAGTTTTGACGGCAATTTCGTATGTAAGTAGAATGGCTGACTCCGACGACGTGTCTTTTCATATCATTTCCTGTTTTTCCAATCGTTTCTGTGTGTTTTGTCGCTTTTTCTGGTTTCCGATCAGTAACTTATAACCTTTTCTTATTTTATTATTTTCTGTGTTTCACCCGTGTCGTTTTTCAAAACTTGTCTTTTGTTGTTTTTCACGATTGTGTGAGCATTTGTCATTGAATTTTGGTGCCAAATTTTGTATGTTACCATAATTTTATTGAAAGAGTATTTCCATGCATTTTCGTCTTTTCCACACGTTTCCATGCTTTTTGTCGCTTTCTCTGTTGAAAACTTGCCTTTTCTTGTTTTCACGTATTTTTCTCTTTTTTTTTTTTGTCTTTGCCGATTTGAATTTTTGCGGCAATTTTGTATGTTACCGCGCAATTTTTTTGTTTTTATTTGTTGTTTTTCTTTTCTGTTTTTTATTGTTTTAGACTTGTCGTCATTTTTTCTTTCGGATATATTTTCTTTTACATTTACGATAACTTGTACAGTAAACCAGGTGATTCCTCTTGTATTCCAAACCTTGTGTGGTTGTCTTTGCATTGCCCAGAAAACAGAGCTCAGTCAATGCAGCAATCAGGGGGTATAATCTATAGCTATTTCATGAAGAGGGAAGACATAAATTAAACGTTTTATCTGCATGATCAATTCAGATGTCTCTGAATCAGAGGGATTTAGGCTTTTCAGATTAGAGAAATCGTTAATTCCACGTTAAATTGTCGTAACGGTGTCGGCGTTGATAATTCCCGTGCAACTCTTAATTAACATGTAATAACCTAGTCAGGCATGTGATTTTCCTATAATATTTACTTAATGCTATGGGCTATAATATCACATGTTACAGTTTGGCCATTTACTGAAACGCCGGTGTTACAGTACCGCAGTAATCGCTCGACCATGAAAGTTAGTGCCTAGGTACTTAAACTTACTGAGGTATCAATAATTTAATATAAGGGGCACTACAGTTGTCTCTCGCAACATTTTCAGTCCTTAGTACGTTCGTACGAGGCACTAGTTGTCGCAAAACATTTTCAGTCCTTAGTACGAGGCACTAGTTGTCGCAAAACATTTTCTGTCCTTAGTACGTTAGTACGTTCGTACGAGGCACTAGTTGTCGCAAAACATTTTCAGTCCTTAGTACGTTCGTACGAGGCACTAGTTGTCGCAAAACATTTTCAGTCCTTAGTACGTTAGTACGTTCGTACGAGGCACTAGTTCTCTCAAAACATTTTCAAAGTTCTTGCATTGCATTTGAAACTTTTTGTATTGTTTAACTTTGTACGTCTTCTTGCAGTTGAGCCACAAAAAGCGGATTATCCACTCTTTACTTGACAGGGACTTGCGCATTCTTGCGGCTGAGCCGCAAAAAGCGGGCTATCAAATTCTTAAACTGCTTGCGTGTTCTTGCGGTTGAGCCGCAAAAAGCGGGTTATCAACTTCTTGCGGGAACTAATGCGGTGCAAGAAGTTCTTGCGGGACTTCTTGCGGGTGCATTATTTTTGAGTTGCACTGTAGTACACTGCTAGTTTCAAATCCCTAATAATGAATTAACTTATGAGTGAAAAAAAAAAGTATTATAAATGGAAAATAAATAGTTATTAGTCGGCTAAGCATCTAATACGGCTGTGTATTTTTACAAATAATTAATAAAGCGAGCCAAAATACGAATGAAGAGTAAAAATACACAACTGTATTAGATGCTTATAAAAAATACCCAATAATGTTGTTTATTGTATAATTTCTGTCAAGAAACAGCATTTCTTTCCATAATAACCAAAAATATTGTGTACATGCTTGAGAAAGGGTGAACAGTCTCATATTTGGCACTGTCTTGTGCATAATTATTTTGTGCGTTCTTGGCAGAATTATATAATAATGTATTATTATAAGTGGAAAATAATAAATAAATATTAAAATTAATTAATTATTATAAATGGAAAATAAATAATTTATTATCACAAGTGAAAAAAATAAATAATTGTATTATTAAAAATGGAAGCTGTGAGAAGGTGTGAATGACCTAATGAGTATTATCAATTTCTTATACCTTGGAATGAAACCTTACAATGATCTCTGCACCCCTCTGACTGGAGCCCAAAACTTATAATTATGTTCAATAGTCCAGTTTCTTATTCTAAAATTACTGTTGAATGCAATGACTACAGACACATTTATACAGAGTTAGCCTTGTTCTTATAAGTTAAACATTTATAAATACCAGCGATAAGGTGTAAAATGCAAAACTACAACAATGGCAGCACAGAGTTGAGAATAGCCCACCTTCTTACTGGTATTTATGAATTGCATAAATGCATCTGTAGTCAACGCATTCAGCTGTAATTTTAGAATACAAAACTGGAGTATTACTCACAGCTACAGCTATTTTTCCAAGTACATCTTCTGGTATCCGTCGACCAGACACTGAATAGACTTGCTTGTATAGGTCAAAGAGGGATGTTTTCATCAACTCCATACAAATCCACACATCACCCTGTAGAAAAATAATAATTAACATGTCTGCTGCCCTCTGACTTTAAAATGTTAATAATAATAATAACAATAACAACAACAACAGTTGTACAATAGTTACTATTGTCAGGGCTAGCTCAGTTTACTGGGACAAGAGTTATTACACCAAACAGTGTTGGATGCATTTTTGGCTGATACATATAGCTGAGGCCATTTTAGGGTAAATTCCAACAAGCAACACTTCATTGAAACAGCGAAATGAAAGAAATGAAATAATGACGAATGTCTGAAATGAAATGACGACGAATGTCTGAAATTGCAAAAGTGACAGGGAGAAATAAGAAAACAATAGACAAAATTCTGATAGGGACATTAGCCCACCTTCCAAGATTGCAACACGGCTAGTTTTGAACTCAGACAGGGGTCAGGTATACCCCTAATATTGAAAGGGCCTTGTATACCCCCTAATATTGAAAGGGCCTTGTATACCCCCTAATATTGAAAGGGCCTTGTATACCCCCTAATATTGAAAGGGCCTTGTATACCCCCTAATATTGAAAGGGCATTGTAGCTGTTTTAATGATAATTGCAATTGGAGTTTAACACCCAACATGTTTTTTTTTATTCAATGAAGAGAAAAAGTAATACCATGACGGGAAAGAGCACCTCAAAATTAACCACATTGACAGATTCAAAGGAATCAGTTGTTTTTCCAGAGAGTTAAGAGCACACAAAGTTTGATTCAATCAATATTTTCAGATCAGCCCATGACCTGGAGGAAAACAGTAACTGTTGTTTTGTAAAGCTAAGGAAGACACTGATTGGACTAAAACTGAAGTACATAGTTATATTAGAACCATGCCGATTTTGTTAGGTAACAATTATTATAATATATTATTTATTGTCCACCACATACACCAGACTGTAAACTAGCAGACTGTACCTCTCTAAAGAGTGCTCCATAGAAGTGAACTGTGTATGGAAAATCGCTGACTCTCATGGATATATCAAGGTCCATAAGTAGTCGTTTCTGTTCAGTAGAGTTTACATTTGCTCGGATTTTCTGTATGGAAATAGAGAGAGCTGCAATTAACTTATGCAAAGAAGGAGGATTTCAATGAAATTATTCATTGTTAACATGCCCAATGCAATTCAATAGGATCATTTGTCTATACATTATGGTGTGTGGCAATCTCAGGGCCTTGCTCTTTAAACTTAGTCAGACTCAGAAACCCTTAAAAGCAAGTAACCATTAAAATATGGAAAATTTTGTTGATGCTACAACGTACTTAAAGTCTGGTCATAAAACATGCAATTTCTTTTTCAGAATAATTATTTCTTAGTCTGAAATGACAGCTACAACATGAACTACAAAAAAATTAATAATTAAGCATTTTTGAGTCTCATACAAAAAACATTTAAAGGTGCCACGATGACAAAAATTTTGGATTTTCTTTTCGCTGTTTCTTATCATAATTTGAAAATATAGGTCATTAATATTATTATACTTCTGGCCCAAAAAATTGATCTCAATATATTAATTTGCAACATAAATATAGACCTCTAAACACGTAAAATTTATGTCTGCCATTACTCGAACTAGAATGGAGTAGATGACGTCATAGTAGCAAAAACGTGGCTACTCTAGTCTGGTATGCAGAAGAAAAGGGTAGTTTTTACATAGAAACATTTAGAGAGCTTGTACACAAAGTTTGAACCTGATTAAATGCTTCTAGTCACTGCGTTGCAAAGCTGTCGAGTAGATGACGTCACAAAAAGACCGCTAAACAAAGGATCGCTTGTTTCTAGTCTGAGTAATGGTGGCCAGTCTGAGCTAGAACTTATGGCTAAATTAATCGGACTTTTCGTTCGAATTTTGACTTTAGATTTTCCATGATTGTTATTTAATAGTTAATCTTTCATAATCTGTAAAAAAAATATTTTTTAATTTTCGTCATAGTAGCACTTTAATAACTCTTTAAGCCCCAAGGGCTTTTAACTGATTTTTGTCTCATTCTAGCCTGAAACAAACCCTCCCCCCCTAAGAAAACTGTAGTCACTGTTACCATGGAATTTTCAACTGACCTATAATACTGGGGGCTCAAAGTTTTTAGACAGCCATTTTGGATATGTTGACGTCAGATCTCTACGGAGCTGGAGGGAAGTTTGTTTGGGGGAATACAGAATTTAAGGCTTTTTAAAGCCTTTTTCTCCATTTATAGAGTGCTGGAGGACATCATTAAGTCTGATGAGAGCTTCAATCAGCACTTTCTCAAAGAACCAAGTCTGTGCCAGTGTAATTGTGACAGAGAACGAGCTTCATTTACCACAGACTTCTTCTGTCACTTTAGTGTGGGCTTTATAAATGGGGGTCTGGAGCCACCTATCATAGCTTTTTTGGAATATTGGACAATATTTACTTGCCATTGATTCCAATATGAAGCTATTAGGTCGAAATGGCTTTAGACTTATATATTTTGAAGAATGAAGATGGGGAAAGGGCCATGTCGCTGTTTGGTAGGATTTCCCAGCATGCTTTGCGGTCATTATGGACGAATTTAGATTGCTGTGAAGTGCTTGTGGACAGAATGGCTTGGTTCTGGGCAAGTTTAGGTGTTGGGAGACAGAAAGTGAGGTTAGTGCAAACATGAAACTCTAAATTTTATGTGAAATATGCATTTTTGTGAGAAAATCTAGAACCTGAGGAGAATTTTTTTTTTCTGTAACTGTCATTTTAGTCCCTTTTTTCTGAAGTGAAATAATGTCAACTATAGTTAACTTATGCAAAGAAAGTAGGATTTAGATGAAATTATTCATTTTTAATATGCCTAATGCAGTTCAATAGGATCATTTGTCTATACATTAAGGTGTGTGGGAATCTCAGGGCATTGCTCTTTGAACTTAGTCAGATTTAAACCCTCAAAGCAAGTAACCAGTAATAGTGCCATATGGCACTCTTGGGAGTTATTCATACTTTCACAGCCATGACAGTGGATGTAGGTTCATGCACCATCTCAAATACATATCCATATGCACCATGGCCAAGCTCTCTGATCTCTCGTAAATCCTCAGCATTGCAGTTAAATTCCTAGAAAAAAAAAGTTTATGATGAGTTATCCAATGATAAGAACATCTTGGAGAAAACACACCCACACAACAACAATTTGGTGTTTGTTGAACAGGGAGAGATGAAACAAAAAGATTAAAACTAGATTTCAAATACTGTAAAGAGGAGGCATAAGGGTTTACAGTGATGTGGTTTTGCGTTATTTTTGGTGCGGCTTTGCAAAAAAAATTTTTTTTACCTGCGGTGTTGCGGTTTTACAAGACTAAGCGGTTAGCAGTAATGGGCAATTCCATGTTGCAGACATCACATTCAGAGACCAAAAATCAGATTACAAATGCTTTCCAATAGCTGTGCTGCTTAAATTTATACATAGCACAGTCCTAAGGTGGGCCTCTCTATTTTCAATTAAAAAAAATATAATTCCCTATCATTACTCTTTTTAAATTAATATCTACATGTAAATGTCTGTTGCAGACATTACAGCAAAAAACAACCACTTACATGTATTTGAGTCAACTTTTTAAATTCTTAATTCCTGTGAGTTGTGAGGAGTTCCAAGAAAACAAATGGACAAGTTTTCTGAACTTGCTAATAACCAGAGTTCCCAACTATAATGATAAAGTTCAACAAAGCTCACTGTAGTAGTTTTTATTTGCTTTATTATGTGTTGCGGATATTACACAAAAATCGTTGCAGACATTACATTTTGGGAATGTGCTTAGAATCAGATTGTTTTGTAGTCTGGAGTTAAGGGGAAACATTTATACATAGCACACCTTGGGTGGGCCTCTATTTTCAATAAAATAAAATAAATTCCTCTCATTACCATTTTTTTAATAATATCTAAATGTTTGTTGCGGACATTACTGCAAAAAAAGCAACCACAGGTTTGAGTCAACTTTTTAAATTCCTAATTCCTGTGAGTTGTGAGGAGTTCCAAGAAAACAAATGGACTTTCTAAACTTGCTAATAACCAGAGTTCCCAACTATAATGATAAAGTTCAACAAAGCTCACTGTAGTAGTTTTTATTTGCTTTAAATATGCGTTGCAGACATTACACAAAAATTCGTTGTGGACATTACATTTTGGGAATGTGCTTAAACATGGCCCTCACGGAGCGGGTGTGGCCAACATTCACAATCTCACTTGTATCTGATAGACCAAGATGTCTGCTCTTAACTAAAATAAAGGTTGCTAAAAAATAATGGATTTGAAAATTTTCATTTTCATCATGTCTCGTGTGGAATTGCCCTAATATTATAAATTTTAGGACTAAGAATTACAACTACAATGTATACGGCCATCTACAAAATATGGTATTGCAGTTTTTTACGTTTTTCTGTGTGGTTTTGCGGTTTTCGGACCCCCCTTACGCCCCCTCTCTAAAGGAAAAGAAGATAGGCAGCAAAGATCAAAGCAGGAAGAGAGCACTGGTTAAGAAGTCAAAATAAGTAAACTCAGACTATAAACGATCACCTTTGAAGCACTGATAAAAGTGTCCACTTTATTGAGAGTAAAAAAAATGCTGCAATTATAATCAATGGGACTGAGCAATACATTAAGTCCCTGGGGTGTTTGGAAGGGAGAGTTAACTGACAGTATAATTTACAAAATGTCATGTAAACTATGTATAATAACCTAAAAACTACTTACCTCTCCATTGACAGTAATAGTTGTTTTATCTGATAGATTTCTTGGTGGGTTGGCACTTGAAACAAATTACATGGATTGTATTAATTAAACCAATCAAAATCGTTCAACTAAATAGTTGAATGGTAAAATATTTATTGATTTAAGTGTTGCGTCTATGCATTATAAAAGTTTATATTTCGAATGTGCTAATGACATCAAACAGGAAACTTACTATCATTTCATTCTAGCTCCTTGTGAATGAAATTTACTTCTGATTTAGACAATATTTGGTAAAATCACTGATCATATAAGCTTGAAATATGACATATATGTTTATAAAAGATCATTATTTTATCTCTACCAGCAAGTTTTTGTGTAATAAATAAAATATTTCCTGTTTAAGTTTGACATCACATCATTCCTATAATTCCTAATTCAAATGTCTTTGATGTGTATACCGAGTTCATATGAAATTGTGTTGTTGGCCTTTTGCCATTTTGGATAGCGAATGAGACCTCAACTTTAACCACAATATTATCCCCGCTTCTATCACTTTAGGTAAGTAGGATATTGCACAAAAAGTTATTGAAACATTCTATCAAAACATTAGGATACTGTTTACTGCTTTGGGTTGTGAAAGAAAACCCTGTTTCCTCAGTGAATGCTGATATAATACTTTGTTAACGAACAAACTGGCATTGCCATGGATGCTGGAGAGCAAGCTAGCTATCTTCAAAAATGCAGTTTTAGAAAGATCAACAATCGATTGGAGGTGGAAAATAGCATTTACAAATAGGTTTTGTTAATAACATTAACAATCTCGTACAAGGCCTTTAAATAAATGAAGTCTGATATTTTTTGCTCCCCAGTACTACCACGCAATTTGTTAGCTGCAAAGGGCCTATTCCCATCTACCCTTTTTCCTTCCCATCCACTTACTAACCTCGCCCGGTTGGGCTTAACTTAACTCAATGATCCAGTCGCCTAATGCAATGCTCCACAGAAGCACTTGTTGACTTGAATACCATACACCTCATTCATAAGGGTGTGGTCTCTGTTTTTAACAGTTTAGCCACATGTTCAATATATGAAAAACAAAGTCCTTGCCATGCGAAAGAGCATACCAACATTGGTGATTCTCTAGAATTTGAGTGTTGTAGCATAAAAGGCTGTAAAGTTACAGCGATTTGAAATTAGAGAGATTTGTATGAGAACACAGTGTATAGGCCTTTACAGCCTCGCATTCATGTATTTTCTACATTTAAAATGCCAATAACTCGGCAGCAATTTGAAACATTGCTTTCAAACTGTGGTCAGTTACTAATTTAGGTACGATCTTTCATGTGGTAGCAATAGTTTCTCTGTACACATTAAACTTCCAATTTATGCAAATTAGGTGGTGGCCATTATGAATGAGGTCTAATTTTACTTCGAAACAAACTGTTAGCCAACCAAACTGAGCTAAAATAAAGGCAAAAGAAAAGCGAGTCACCTCTAACATCGAATCTAGAAGAAGACCTATACGAAAGAGCTACTGTAAACAGTATATTAAAGTATTAAACACGTGCAGAGGATCTTGAAGTAAACCCCCTTGTACTCATTAGACTCTGCTTTCCAAATGGAATAAAATTACTAGAAGAAAATGGAAGTATGCAAATAATAAACTCCTGACAACAAAGAAGTGGCTAAAAAACCTCTGAATTTCTAACAAATAGGACCTGAAACAATCATAGGGGCTGATCAAAGTCAGGACCTGGCTAATCCACAGATCGAATTGGAATTTAGTGTTTTTTTTTTTTTGGAGGGAGAAAAACTGGAGAACCTGGAGAAAAATCCTCAGAGCTAGGGTGAGATACATGTACCAACAAACTCAACTCACATATGGCACCACATGCAGGGATCGAACAACGGAAGTGCTAAATAACCACTGCACCAGACCCCGGCTAAAGAAATGCTGTATAACATTCCCTTGTTCTCTCTTCAAAGAATCGCCCACAAAGGATGTGAAAAGATGCAAAAATGGATAAATGATTAAGCTAAGAACTACAAAGAAATAACTCAAAAAGTTATCAACATTTCACTTTGGCATTTCCATGCAGAACAAGGACCAATAACAAGAAGATTTATTAAAGCCAATTAACAACTGCACTCCAAGCAAACTCATTCCTATTAAACACTATTATAAATAAATTTAATGGTCCTGTTAACTAATCCAAGACCTAACCCAACATTTAAAAAAACCTAACCTCAGTAAATCCAAGTGCTAACTCGTTTAGGGTGTTTAAGGCTAGTCACTCATTTAGGGTGTTTAGGGCTAGTCACTCATTTAGGGTGTTTAGGGCTAGTCACTCATTTAGGGTGTTTAGGGCTAGTCACTCATTTAGGGTGTTTAGGGCTAGTCACTCATTTAGGGTGTTTAGGGCTAGTCACTCATTTAGGGTGTTTAGGGCTAGTCACTCATTTAGGGTGTTTAGGGCTAGTCACTCATTTAGGTTGTTTAGGGCTAGTCACTCATTTAGGGTGTTTAGGGCTAGTCACTCATTTAGGGTGTTTAGGGCTAGTCACTCATTTAGGGTGTTTAGGGCTATATAGTCACTCATTTAGGGTGTTTAGGGCTAGTCACTCATTTAGGGTGTTTAGGGCTAGTCACTCATTTAGGGTGTTTAGGGCTAGTCACTCATTTAGGGTGTTTAGGGCTAGTCACTCATTTAGGGTGTTTAGGGCTAGTCACTCATTTAGGTTGTTTAGGGCTAGTCACTCATTTAGGGTGTTTAGGGCTAGTCACTCATTTAGGGTGTTTAGGGCTAGTCACTCATTTAGGGTGTTTAGGGCTATATAGTCACTCATTTAGGGTGTTTAGGGCTAGTCACTCATTTAGGGTGTTTAAGGCTAGTCACTCATTTAGGGTGTTTAGGGCTAGTCACTCATTTAGGGTGTTTAGGGCTAGTCACTCATTTAGGGTGTTTAGGGCTAGTCACTCATTTAGGGTGTTTAGGGCTATATAGTCACTCATTTAGGGTGTTTAGGGCTAGTCACTCATTTAGGGTGTTTAGGGCTAGTCACTCATTTAGGGTGTTTAGGGCTAGTCACTCATTTAGGGTGTTTAGGGCTATATAGTCACTCATTTAGGGTGTTTAGGGCTAGTCACTCATTTAGGGTGTTTAAGGCTAGTCACTCATTTAGGGTGTTTAGGGCTAGTCACTCATTTAGAGTGTTTAAGGCTAGTCACTCATTTAGGGTGTTTAGGGCTAGTCACTCATTTAGGGTGTTTAGGGCTATATAGTCACTCATTTAGGGTGTTTAGGGCTAGTCACTCATTTAGGGTGTTTAGGGCTAGTCACTCATTTAGGGTGTTTAGGGCTAGTCACTCATTTAGGGTGTTTAGGGCTAGTCACTCATTTAGGGTGTTTAGGGCTAGTCACTCATTTAGGGTGTTTAGGGCTAGTCACTCATTTAGGGTGTTTAGGGCTAGTCACTCATTTAGGGTGTTTAGGGCTAGTCACTCATTTAGGGTGTTTAGGGCTAGTCACTCATTTAGGGTGTTTAGGGCTAGTCACTCATTTAGGGTGTTTAGGGCTATATAGTCACTCATTTAGGGTGTTTAGGGCTAGTCACTCATTTAGGGTGTTTAGGGCTATATAGTCACTCATTTAGGGTGTTTAGGGCTAGTCACTCATTTAGGGTGTTTAGGGCTAGTCACTCATTTAGGGTGTTTAGGGCTAGTCACTCATTTAGGGTGTTTAGGGCTATATAGTCACTCATTTAGGGTGTTTAGGGCTAGTCACTCATTTAGGGTGTTTAGGGCTAGTCACTCATTTAGGGTGTTTAGGGCTAGTCACTCATTTAGGGTGTTTAGGGCTAGTCACTCATTTAGGGTGTTTAGGGCTAGTCACTCATTTAGGGTGTTTAGGGCTATATAGTCACTCATTTAGGGTGTTTAGGGCTAGTCACTCATTTAGGGTGTTTAGGGCTAGTCACTCATTTAGGGTGTTTAGGGCTAGTCACTCATTTAGGGTGTTTAGGGCTAGTCACTCATTTAGGGTGTTTAGGGCTAGTCACTCATTTAGGGTGTTTAGGGCTAGTCACTCATTTAGGGTGTTTAGGGCTAGTCACTCATTTAGGGTGTTTAGGGCTAGTCACTCATTTAGGGTGTTTAGGGCTATATAGTCACTCATTTAGGGTGTTTAGGGCTAGTCACTCATTTAGGGTGTTTAGGGCTATATAGTCACTCATTTAGGGTGTTTAGGGCTAGTCACTCATTTAGGGTGTTTAGGGCTAGTCACTCATTTAGGGTGTTTAGGGCTAGTCACTCATTTAGGGTGTTTAGGGCTAGTCACTCATTTAGGGTGTTTAGGGCTAGTCACTCATTTAGGGTGTTTAGGGCTAGTCACTCATTTAGGGTGTTTAGGGCTAGTCACTCATTTAGGGTGTTTAGGGCTAGTCACTCATTTAGGGTGTTTAGGGCTAGTCACTCATTTAGGGTGTTTAGGGCTATATAGTCACTCATTTAGGGTGTTTAGGGCTAGTCACTCATTTAGGGTGTTTAGGGCTATATAGTCACTCATTTAGGGTGTTTAGGGCTAGTCACTCATTTAGGGTGTTTAGGGCTAGTCACTCATTTAGGGTGTTTAGGGCTAGTCACTCATTTAGGGTGTTTAGGGCTATATAGTCACTCATTTAGGGTGTTTAGGGCTAGTCACTCATTTAGGGTGTTTAGGGCTAGTCACTCATTTAGGGTGTTTAGGGCTAGTCACTCATTTAGGGTGTTTAGGGCTATATAGTCACTCATTTAGGGTGTTTAGGGCTAGTCACTCATTTAGGGTGTTTAGGGCTAGTCACTCATTTAGGGTGTTTAGGGCTAGTCACTCATTTAGGGTGTTTAGGGCTAGTCACTCATTTAGGGTGTTTAGGGCTATATAGTCACTCATTTAGGGTGTTTAGGGCTAGTCACTCATTTAGGGTGTTTAGGGCTAGTCACTCATTTAGGGTGTTTAGGGCTAGTCACTCATTTAGGGTGTTTAGGGCTAGTCACTCATTTAGGGTGTTTAGGGCTAGTCACTCATTTAGGGTGTTTAGGGCTATATAGTCACTCATTTAGGGTGTTTAGGGCTAGTCACTCATTTAGGGTGTTTAGGGCTAGTCACTCATTTAGGGTGTTTAGGGCTAGTCACTCATTTAGGGTGTTTAGGGCTAGTCACTAAACAACACAGAATAATAATGCTTCTTCAATGGTCCTGTGAACTAAATCCAAACCCTATCCCAACATTAGTGCGGTTTTCAATTGAGTGTCGAAAAGTAATTGCTTTCCAGTTTGATTGGTTATTTATCCATGATTGTGTTTACTTTTCACCAAATGTGAATTACTTCAGTTCGTGATTGGTTCATTGATGTTTTTACTTGCTCCTCAGTGATTGGCTCACTGGTTTTGGTTTTACAATACCTTGATGTTTTACAATACTTTGATAACCGCTCTAAAAAACTAACCTCAGTAAACCAAGTGCTCACTAATTAGGGTGTTTAGTATTTTAAGTCACTTATTTAGGGTTTTTTAATATGGCTAGATTACTAAATAAAACAGAAAAATAATGCTTCTTCAACCAACATTTAAAAAAGCTAACCCCAGTAACCATAAGTTCCCGTTTTAGAATCTTGAGAAAAATTTCCTAGTTGAAAATAAAAACCTACTCAGTAGCTGAAAAATAATTACCTGAGAATAATATTTATGTAATCCTTTGAACATTAAACCTCCTAAATGGCAAAGTGTAAAAACAACTACAACTATTAATGCAACTATCCTGGCTTAAATAGCAGGAGTGGCATCCTGCTACTTAAGTCAGCCTCACTGGTTAGTTCAATTGGTAGTCTGAACACGGTCAGAGTGTGGGAGGTTGGGGGTTTGAATCCCAGCAACAGCCTGCAATTGGGCCAGAATGTATAAGCCATTGGCCTTGTCTCCTTCTAGAGGGGGGCATTGGGGTTTGTGGTGTTGCGATTTAGGTAATTTTTTAGTGCGGTATTTCGGTGAATTAAATCCTATATTGTGGTATTGCAGTGATCTCAAATCCTGCGGTGTGCGTTGTTTGTGTTTTCAAATCTGTGGTGTTTGGTGAAACGTTTATTTTCAAAGTCAAATCCATGTCAATCATAGGACTCTTAAAAAAAATATTGTATTGCATCATTGCAGTGTCGGTATTTTGTCAACGTTACATGTTACTAGTGATGCAGTGTTTCGAATTTTCTTGTGGTGTTGCGGTATTGAGAGTCCCCCAATGTCCCCCTCCTTCTACTTCTAATCAGCATTTGAAGGGGATGTGAAAGAACCTGTTGTACTACTACTCAAAAAAGAGAAGGGTTTGTCACCCAGTATGTACAGCAGCCTGGCCATTATACTAACCACACACTCAATGTTGTAAACCGTGTGGCAGCTATTACTGCCGTAAGCAATCCCAAAAATTCACTGACAATATGTCAGTAATATGGAAAGTGCCATGAGACTGAAGTGATATAGTGCTATATAAATATGGGCTTTATAATTATTATAAATCAATGCTTACGGAGATACCGGGGGAGGAGCAGCTCTCTTTGATAGGTCTAACTTTGGTCGTGGTTTTTTGGGCCTTTTACCTGAAAATGAAATAATCAAGAATGATTAATAATTGTTTAACAAATTTTTATCATTAATAAACACAAATCTATTAGACAATCAATCAATACATTTTGCTGCCTCATTCATTGTATATCAAATTTCTATTCTTCAATAGCACCTGTTAAAGTGAATAAATATTATTCCTATAATTATACTGTTTAAGTTTCATAGACAGGTGTTTGAAAACAAGTCAAGTTTGGGATACGAAACCTGACTTTATAGTGAGACTCTGCCAAGTTAGGGATGAGAACATACAGTACTAGTTAATATATATTATATTTGCACACAAAACCATGGTGGCACTGTTATGCCCTCAAAATGCCACAAATAGGGGGTTAGATATTATACCTTGGTACAATGTATATACAGTCGACTCTCCCATAAGCGGACACCCTCGGGAATCAGAAAAACTGTAGACCTGTAAGTAGAGTTGTCCGCTTACGGGAATAGTTCTCGAAAGCGGAGACTTGTTGAATATGAGAGTTTTGTCCACTTACGGGAGCTTCTACTGGTGACTTTCAATGGTACTGTCACATAACTTAAAATGATTTCTTGTTTTATTTAGTTATTCAAGGCTAAAATAGCCAAAAACGATTTAAGTGATCTTCACCTCTACTCGCTTGAGAGTTAATGCTGACAGATGTTTGCTGTTTTGGAGTCTTCTGTATCATGTACCAGATCTTTTAGCCCTGCGTTCACCAGATCACAATCTAAGCTCTCTCAGGGAAATAACTTCGAAATAATATATTTCACCTTGTTTGCCATTTTTGCTCTAACCACTGTAAACAATGTAACATGATCAGGCGTGATCGTTTACTTTATTATCTGAACAGTGCGAATTGCAAACCTCACTTAGTGCTGGAGTTGCTGACAGATATCTGAAGTGGTCAAAATGCCCTGAGTGCGTTTCAGAATGAAATGTCTGAACACCCCCGTAATGCTCATAAGGGTTTTAGTAATTTGATTATTTTTCCGGGGTGTCCAAATTATAACCTGCAAAAGTGTCCGCGTCCACTTACGGGAATGTCCGCCTATGAAAACATATAAATACAGAGTTTGACTGAGAGTTCAAACAGGTTTTGGAAAGGTGTCCGTAACTGGAGCTGTCTGCTTACGGGAGTGTCCACACAGAGAGAGTCGACTCTACCTTGGTTTCATACCCAAATGCTCTTAAGGACCGAAACATTCATGCACATATAATAAGCCACACCTCCAACTGTTCAAATCGTACACACATATTATTGCACCTACAATGCATTAAATTGTGCCAGGAAGTGCAGGAAATGTGCTTCTCAAACTCATTAATAATTCATGAGCTTTTTAGTCAAGCAGAGGGCTGCATTTGGTCACATGCATGAATCTGGATACCCAATGAAATACTAGATGAACATCACTAGTGATTTGGATATCCAAATCACTAGTGATGTTCATCTGTGTTCTCATTGGGTATCGTTCATGCATGTGTTGGACCTAATTAAGCTACAAGGATTACAGCATAAGTATGACTTTACATGGAGAAGTGGAGGAGAAGGAAATAAAAATTGGTGTCCAGAGTGTGACTCGAACCATCATCCTCATGGCTGCTCGCTGTCTTGCCCACTACACTATCAGGCCGTTTGTTGAAATGACCATGACAAAATAACAATCACAACCCTTGTAGTCTATAATTGCATGCAATAAAATTCCAGGCAAACAATACTTTCTAATGATTTATGAATGCAGGTATTGTTTTCGATTGAGAAGTCATATAAAAAACTCGAGCTTCGTGTTTCACCAGGGAATCCAAACACCTTGAAAGAATAAAAGCACTCGGCTGAAGCGGCCTTGTGCTTTCATCTTTCTCTGTGTTTGGATACCCTGGTAAAACACTAGCTCTCGTTTTTTTATATATTACATCCAAGAACCTGAAATCAAAATTTCCAGGGGAACATGCCCCCAGACTCCACTAGAAACTCGGTCCTCAGCTGGGCATCGGAAGTATCTGCTTCCAGTTATTAGTCACTTGTTCAAATAAAGACTGAGAACCCTTGAGAACTACTTAGTGCTATCTTGTAAGAAATCTCTCCTTAGTAAATTTAGAACTGCAAAAATTAGTAAAAAGATAAAATTTCTGCAGAGGAAGAAGGCAGCAAAAACATTCCTGCACTACATATGGGCAGAAAAATGTTTTCCTGCAAGGTAAAAATGTACCCCCCTTCCTCACTTTTCTAATTGTCTGCCCCTTAATTATCCCTGGTAATATATGTTACAATTCTAATCAACTATGCAAATTTTATTGACTTTTGCCAAAATTCTGTCAACACAAGTGCTGAGATAAGAGCTTTATGTTCCAAATTTTGGAAAAAAACAAGATTTTGGAAAATATCAATTGAAAATTAATGTGCTGTTTTCCAGCCTCAGGGACCTCCATTACTGTAAACAGCGGCAGATAAGCCATACCTTTTTACCCAAAATCTTCGTTGGAAATCGGGGGTGTGGTTTATCTGTGAGAACATCTACAAAAGTTCAATAAATTTCCATAAAATTTAATTAATGTTTTAAAATAAAACAAGTCAGACTGATTAAAACTACACAAAACAAAAAGAAAGGAAGCAGTACTAATCATAAATCTTGCAAGCTTGGTGGCTCCTAAAACAGCTGTTTTTGTGTTATCTGTTTCTTGTTTGTTACTTGTTCCAGATCCTTCCATTAAATATTCTTTGTTAAAAGATCTTTTAAGCAGTTAACAGTCGTTTTTTTCTCAAACAACTAAATGTCACCAGACACAGAATCTCCATTCCACAGCAAAGCTTTTTGCAGTGTCGGCATTTCCCAGTAACTTCAACAGTTATAGTTCCTCTGCGAGCGAGAAATACCATGCTATTCTGGAGTACCATAAACACCGGCAGATAAGCCACACTCGCAGATAAGCTGCACCCCAAATTTTGGAGAAAAAAATTTGATTTAGGAAATCAAGATTATATAGAAAGCTACGTCACCTTCCTTGCCTCATCGAACTTTCTATGAGATAACGCCGTAGTTTTACCCATAATGTTAGATCTGAAAGTGTTTAAACTTCATGACTACTTACTTACACACATAAAATAGAACTTTCTATAGCATTTGCTTGATGGAAATTTTTCATCCAAGGTCGATTGTTAGCTGAATGTAGTCCTGAATTTCATGTCAACAAAAACATGCTTGTGCTAGTGTTCATCAAAGCTTAGTAACCAGGCATTTTATTGGAAGAGAGAAAACTGGACACTAGAAGCTCTTTAGTCCATGCGAGTACTCCAGAATAGCGTGGTATTTTCTCGTTCGCAGAAATGGCAACACTGCAAAAAGCTTTGCGGTGAAGTGGAGATTCTGTGTCTGGTGACATTTAGTTGGTTGAGAAAAGCAACTGCTGACTGCTTAAAATATATTTTGATGAAGAAGATTCAACAGAACAAACTAAGGGGTCTGGAACAAGTAACAAGAAACAAACAACACAAACAGCTCTTTTAGGAGCCACCAAGCTTGCAAAAGTGATGGTCAGTGCTTCCTTTCCTTTTGTTTTGTATAGTTTTAATCAGTCTGACTGTTTTTTAAAATGTTAATTTATTGCAGTGCTCGAACTTAACGGTCGTTCACTCGTCCAAAATGAGAAAAAAAACACGAAAAACGAGTACGTTTTTTGACAATTTGTCCTCTGGACGACTAAATTGTATTCTTCCCTAAATTATATTCTGTTTGAGTTTGCAAAAGTAGAAGAAAATTAAAGAATGACAACATCGGATCCTCGAATTGCTATAACGAACGAAAAGCGCTAGCCATTTTTTGTTTATGACAGCGAGAGGTCTGGGTTCAACTTTTTACACAATGCACCATGGGATTGCAATATGGTGGTTAGGTTTTTCGTGTCATTCTCTTGCTTGAAGATGGCCAATCGGAGGCTTGTTCAAGGATCATTGCACTCGTTTTTCGGTGGAAATAGAGCAAGTTCTGAAACAGGAGAAACTGCAATATCAGCCAAACTGGTAGATAGCAAAGGGAAGACTAAGAAACCATTGTGGAAAGCAACATATAAATGGTTAGAGTATGATGACACTCAGCAGTGCTGTTTCTGCTGTATTAACGTGTAATGGACAGTGATATAACTATTGTAAATATGTAAATAAACCTGTTGTGTTACAAAAATGTTGTTCATCTTCATTTATATTTATTTACTTGTCTAAAAGAATAGCAGTCTTCATACAAATATAGACACAAATAGTCAAAATAAATGGACAAGTAAAATTCAAAACCTACTGGTCCCATGGACTATCAGTCTCAAAAGTTAATGTTGAGCACTGTATTGGACCTTTTCTAGATGTTCTCGCAGATAAGCCAACCCTCTCCCCCCCCCCCCCCCCCCCGATTTGCAATGAAGATATTGGGTAAAAAGGTGTGGCTTATCTGCTGCTGTTTAAAACTACTTTAACAGTAAATTTGTTGAACTGATTTTCCATCTCTCTATGAGCAATTAGTTTCTCCATGATAGATGACTTCCAGATGTCCTTGTAGATGTGAACCGTATGGCAGATGAAAAGGCAAACTTCTTACTGCGCTCCATGTTTTGATTTTGTTTTGGGGAATTTGACATGTTCTCCCAAAAAGATGTCAAATTCCCCACCCTTGGTCAAAAATATCAAATACCACCCTGGGAAGGCAGTTTATGTCAAAATTCCCACCCTCGGGCTTCACATTGATAGGTGCATTATCCCTATTAATTAAAACTAATATTTGGATGTTGCCACCCTGAACTTTATGCAGTTCCTACTTTTTACATACTCCCTTTACGGTACCAATCAACTCAAAATCATATACTTTGGCTTAATAATACACCAAATGAATAAATACACTACAATTGATTAGATTAGATCGAGACTCAATGAGATCAACAGGTTGAAATATAAAGGAAGTACTGTTCTGGAAAAAAGATAATTGAGCAATTGTCGCACATAATGCAATGCTACCGGCGTATAGCTTTATAGAGATCAATGATTAGATATAAGCTCATAATCAACACGTGCGAAGAATACAAAGTGAAAATTCCAATCTATTATAAAGCTGTGTACAACTCGTAAATTAATGGTTTCTTCAAAATATGTTGTACATGCAACGACCAACAACAAATTAAAGTTATCATAGGAGCTAACATAACACATAACATCCTCACCGTCTTTAGGAGAGCCAGACATAATGCTAAATATAAATATTCAGGTATATGAACAAGTAAACCGGCAACTTTGAGTGAATACTTTACTGGCTCAGCTTCGAGTACAGCGCTGTGTGGTTTCCGCCCGACCCGATTTCACTGCAATGTAGTAGTTTGAACCTCTATTTCTTGTGTTTGCACCTTCAAACGGCTCCAATCCCGGAAGCCTTGTGCAGTGGTGTTTCCCCTTACGCTTGGGACCGGTAAATTGTGTGGACGTCTGGTTAAATGTCGTGAATTTTACATCATATTCCCGGACGTTCTGCTCTCGAACAGGTCATCGACGAAAATGGTTTTAAGAGAAAGCAGTTACGACTGGTCAGCGTTCTTTGTATCGTCCCAGTCTTCAAACGGATGAAAATTTGACACGGTTTTTGTTTATCCACAGGCTAACCATCCTCTCATTTTGTGTATTTGTCACTCGCCGAAGCGGCTCGGTAAATATCCACCACTATTCACCTCCACTTCGGTGAATAATTGTTAATTATCAACACAATTCAAAATAATATGAATGACGGAAAATTTACTTGTGGAATGTTTATTGACTTGAAAAAGGCCTTCGATACGGTTGACCATTCTATTTTATTAAATAAACTTCAATTTTATGGAATAAGGGGGAAAATAAACGACTGGTTTAGCTCATATTTAACTGAACGTAAACAAACCACTTCTAATTGCGGTATTATTTCTGATATGGAGACAATTCAGTGAGTTTTATCGCCAGGAATATCAATGCATAAATGAAATGTAGTGTACAATTTACTGGAGACAAACACAGAAACAGACTTAGGCATCCATAACAATCAATTGAGAGCAAACATTGTTTTTCAGCCGAGGTTCCCTTTAAATAGGTTTCAAAAAGATTATTGTACTTTATTCTATAAAATAACTCTAACTTCGATTCTTTATTTCCTACTACGATCTCTGCTCTCTCTTCATTCCAACCATCTATGTAAATTTGTTTTAATTTTGCCTTAGATGATTTAAAAATTGACTTAAAATCTAAATTAGATACAATGGTAAAATCATTAACTCTAATCAGGAGAGCTCCTGCTCTAATGTTAAGTATCTTAAATAAAAGGGACATATGGCTGAACCAAGACCATGCATGCTCCTTTTTTTGACAGCTCACATGACGTCTTCAATTCAACAACACACTGTAAATAGTTACATATAGAGGAAAGGCTCCTAACTCAGACCTTACACAGCAGAATACATACATACCGTACATACTTTTATTATCCACTCCCCTGTGGGGCCGCCTTTTTCAGAGATAATTACAATTAAATATCTAATTAACTAATGTTATATCCGTAATATAAACTATATACAATGATTATGTACGCATAATAAATAAACTAATGTATATGGAAAACTATTAATCAATAAAATTATGTAGTAATTTATTTCTTCGAGAACGTTTAAAATACTAATAGTTCGGCAAAGTTACAAGGACGGATCTAGTGAGTTCCAGATAGTGACAGTTCTGTAGTAGAAGGTTCGCTGACCGCTAGCAGTTTTAAATAGAGGAATATTCAGTTTTTGGGAGCTCCTGCAGGTATTGCGATTACTGATTTCTTTACACTTAATAAATTGAGAAGAAGGTAATCAGGGACACAGCCAGTCATCAAGTAAAAGGTATTTTTTCACAATTTGCTAAGAACTAGTAATGGATAAATACACAAATTGAAAGGATGGTTAGCCTGTGGTTTATCTTATGGAGTAGTCATCATTTATAGGGTGGCAGAGGGTGGGTGAGTTTGAGTAGGGTTAAAGCGGTCATTATTTTGGCTCTCGCCCCAATCCCCCTAATCTCCGCTCGCTGCGCTCCGATACTCCAGAGCCGCAACGCAGGCTTGATAGATATCCCCTGCCCCTCCTTCAGATGTTTCCAAAAATTGGTTGGCCAATTCAAAACCTCTCCTTCTACTAATAAAACATATACATAACCCCTCCTTCAGCAGCCCCAAAATTTCGTAGGACTTTATCTCCGATATAGAAGAGTGGAACAAATCCCACTCAGGGCACATATTTTCTCTTTCACCTTTATTCTGATTATTTATATATAGAGATGGGTTTCTTCTTTATACTGTTTATATGTGTTTATTAAATAAGCCTGAATCCTTCGGGATCCTTTAAACCTAGTGATTCCTAAGTTCAAGGGCACCCAACGAAGTTTTCGGTTAAAAAGCTGTTCGGGAGAGTAAGTTAGCCTAAAACTTTCGGATTTGAAAAAATTGTCCCTAGCAAATTGTTTTCTGAAATACTGGCTAGAAAATTGGTTTTCAATCCCGAGAAAATTATAGAAGAAAAGGGAGACTAAAAGGTTTCCCCTAAAATATTCGTACGTTTTCGTCTGATCAATAGAGTCAGAACGATCCAAAAAAAACATTGGTTGGAATGGAAAAAAAAAAACATATTATCACAAATCATTTAGTGAAGCGGCCACCTAAAGTTTTCGAGAACACATTTTCATTCTCTAAGAAATTCTGACATCTAAAATCCGAAAAAATAAACCTTTAGCAAATGGACGTCACCTAAAAGAATTGCCTAAAGGAAAAAAGAACCCCTAAAAAATTCGTACCTCCACAAAACTTTGCAACATGAAGTTACTTGGGCTAGTTTATGTTCTAGACTACTAACAAATTCGTAGGCCGGAAATATTTTGCCATAGTATTTTCGGTTGACACGATTTCCACCTAGAAAATCCGAACAGCTAATAGCTTTCTAGAATACGCCAAAAGACATAGTAAGAATAGTAGGCGCCTTAAAATGGCTAGAGGAGCTGCATACAACTGGTTTCGAACGAATTTCAAAAAGTACTCGTTGGGTGCCCTTGTAAGTTGGCAGTAGGTCAGCTTTGTCTGTCCGCCTGTGAATCAGTATGATCCTTAGGTTGAAAGCTAGTTTAAAGTTATAGGCTTTCCCATCTCGACCCAGAAAGAGAAAATGCCGGGAGTACCCACGGTTACCTGACGTTCCACAATGACACCATCAACTGGCTGCATGCGTTGCCAGCGTGGTTGAGCGGAGTCCACAATAGGTTTGGCGGGATGGCGGGATTGGGCTTATTTCGAGGGTGGGATTCGGGATGCGAGCTAAAAACAGGAGTGGGACGCGGGATTTCAGGTACGAGCGGGAAGCGGGATTTCATGTTTTTGAGGGGGCGGGAAGCGGGAATCGCTTTGATTTAATGCGGATTAACTCTTCAAAACGAACAATCTTCGTCTTCCATATGTCAACAGCATGTCGCGTACCGTTTGTGTGACTTTGCGTGTTCGTCCAAGGGTCAGAAACATCATCAAATCGTGTTTAGTCTGTTTACTTGGCAGCTATCCGGATTTTAATGAAGGTGGATATTTCATGTTATCATTATTGTAATAATTAACGCAGAAAAAAAATTGTAGTTAAAAAAATAAGGGTGGGATCGGGATTTCAACGTAAAGAAGTCTAAAGAAGGGTGGGATGGTGGGATTAAGAGAAAAAATGAGGTGGGAAAGCGGGATCTGAGGACCCTATTGTGGACCCTCGTGGTTGGTCCTGATGGTGTAGTGGTAACACAGCGGACTAATATGCCGAGGCCGTGGGTTCAAATCCCACTCAGGGCACATATTTTCTCTTCCACCTTTATTCTGATTATATATATATATATATATACGTGTATATATATAACATATAATAATAATGTATGTAATAAGTTTAGTTAATTAAGTAATACCTTCCAGCCTTGTAAACATGTAAATGGTGGTCCCGGCTAGATAGCTGTATCGGTTTTTTTCGGGCCCTCCAACTCAGTTTATATCTTAATTATGTTATACTTGTAATTGTATGAGTGAAATAAATGTATTTGTTGTTTGTTGTACTAATTTGTGTAGTGGAGCCGTTTTTTTTGGCGCATTGCAGTTCATTTTGGTCGTGCGCAAGGACACAGAAACGATATGAGCGCACGGTCTTCCGCACGTGGCTTACTTTTCGATTGGGCATTTTACTGCACTTTACTCATGTTTACTGCCAATCTCTCCCTCAACCTCTCGGGGTTTTTAAGGAATCATTCATGTTGTACCGCGCTTCTGAAAATGACTGAGGATTGGAGGAGGAGTCTTGATAACAGAGAGGCCGTTGCTGCCATTGTAGTGCACGTGGATCTGAGCAAGGCCTTCGATTCCATTAATCATAATCTTATGCTGGCAAAGTTAAAAGCCTATATATGGGTTCTCTGCTTCAGCGTTGAAGTTGATGTCTTCCTATCTTCTGGGCTAATTTCGTACATTTTATACTTCTGGGAGCTGCAGCTTGTGCTGGGCCACAGGAAGCCCGAGTTGTATGTAAACAACCTGAGCCACAGGAAGCCGGTTAGCCTGTGTTCGCCCCATACTTCCTCGGATTTTTTCTATCCCACAACAGACGGCTACAAGTACAAAATGGAGTCTCCTGGAGAAGCCAATATAGGGAGCAATGTTGAAGAGGCTCAAGTTCCACTTTCTTCAATCTTTACTATTACCTCTCATTGTTCACGTGTTCTAGACATAATGAACAATCATCGGAAAGAAAGTCTGAAGCTTTGCGATGTTGTCCTTCGCATAGGCGACGAAAACATTCCTACCCACCGAGCTGTGTTAGCTTCATGTAGTTCATACTTCCACGCGATGTTCAACGGAGACCTCGCTGAAAGCCGGCAAAAGTTAATCACTATGAAGGACATTGAACCTGAATTGATGCGTTCCCTGGTTGACTTTGCTTATACTGGGAAAATTGAAATAACTGTTGACAATGTTCAGACCCTACTGGGGACCGCCTCCTTGGTCCAATTTCATGAAGTTAAAGATCTTTGTTGTCAGTTTTTGGAATCCCAGCTCGACCCTTCGAACTGCTTGGGTATTCGAAAATTCTCTGAATCTCATGGTTGTGCCAAATTTTTAGAAGTTGTTGATAAGTATGTACTGAAGAACTTCAAGCAAGTCATGAAATCCGAAGAATATGCTTTGCTACCTTGTGAACTACTGACAAAAGTCATTTCTAGTGATGATTTGTATATTCTAGCCGAGGAAGAAGTTTTCGAGTCTGTGATGACTTGGATTCGACATGATTTGAACGCTAGAGTCAGCAAACTGCCATCTTTAATACGCTTTGTTCGCATGCCCTTGATTTCTAAGCATTATCTACTGAATCGTATAGACTCAGACAACCTCATCCGCTCAAATTTGACTTGTAGAGATTTGTTAGACGAAGCAAAGAATTATCACCTTTTACCAGACCAGAGAGCACGATTTCGTTCGGATCGAATGCGGCCAAGAAAGGCTATGATGGGAACCATGTATGCCATCGGTGGGAAAGAAGCTGGAGAAACTATTTCCAACACTACTGAAAGTTATAGGTAAGTCAAGGGAGCCTTCATAATTAACTTTTCTAGCTTCATGACATAGCTAGCACTTCGATAATTATTGAGGTTTGCATATTTCATTGCGGTATTTGGTTAATTTCCGAATTCCTTTTGGCCAAAGACTGTTTTGTGAATGACCCTTTGATAATTTATTGCCACGCAATATATCGGCTTTGATAAAACCGCATTGTCTGAGAGCTTCCTACATGTTCCGCTTATCAGTTGGGTTTTCTGGAGGTTTTGTTTTGTTCGACCTTGCAGGCTTGCACTTTGGCAGGGAGCCAGAAATATGATACGGAGTTCTGTTTGAATGTCGTGCCATTTTTGCACATTTATTATATTGGTAGTGTTTTATGAGTAACACTTTACACTTGAACTGAAGCTGATTACAACCTAAATAAGGCATTGCTTTTTTCCTTCAAGTATGTTGGTATACAGATTTATTTTAGGGACTGTTCGTAATTATAGCTAAGGGGTGGGCTGGAGTTTATTTTATAAATAAGCACAACAAAAAATGTACCCCCAAAAAAATTAGAATTCTTGAAAACATACCCCTAAATTAGCCTGGCAGGCGCCGCAATATATTTGGACGAGGGAAGAATGGCGCGAGGACCAAAAGGAAGTAGGGGGGAGGGGAGGAGAAGGGAAGGGAAGGGAACGCCTGCCCACAACGCCTGTGATTTTGAAAAACGCCCCCTAATTAGCTACCACTGTCACAGTGCTACGCGTTTCCCAATGGATGGTCTGATCTGTCAAAAATTACTAGTACAATTTCCTCACTGAATGTAGGCCTCAGAAAATGTACATTTCCTCCAAAATTAACGGGGTTATACGTTATCAACCTCTAAATCAACAACGTGACTTCTCTGATATCAAGCGATTTTAATTAGTGTTTTTGTAACAAGTTTTCTATACCAATTTGGCCGCCACCAAGATTTCAATTTGGTAAACAATCTGATGCGATGTAACCACAGTGTTGGGTTAATTCACATGCAGCATTGTTTGGCTGCATATCATGAGATGGGAATATAACTTGAAAGAATCTGAAAACAGCACTTTCGAAATAAATTAAAAAATAGAATCAGGCACCATCGTAGTTCTTACATATGTAACAGGAAGTTCATAGTTTTAATAGAAGTGCTTGAAATAATTTTATTTATGCACTTGACTTTTAGGGTTCCGCCACGTATGCCCAGAAAGTGTCTGGGAAAAACATATGTTTTCTCCAAAATCAGTTGGGCTAATATAAAAATCATAAACATAACTTCTGTATAATGTCAAGCAATTTGGATTGTTGTTTGTGTTTTAAATGTAGCATTCGATTCCAACGAAGTCTGCTTCGCCGAACTATAACCTTTTGCTGATTATGCTGAAGTTTTCCTTGAAATGCGATATGGATGAACAAATGATTGGTGCCAATCAAAATTGTTAGTACCACACCAATCAGAAGCCTTCTTTTGTGGATGAATGAAGTTTTTCAAAATCATAGGCCTTGCGGGCAGGTGTTTCGTTCTTCCCCTTCCCCCTTCTTTTCTTTTCCCCACTTCCCCTCCCCCTTCTCTCGCTTTCTCATCCTCACTCCATTCCTACTCGTCTGAAATTCATTCACGAGTGGAAAATGTCCACAAAAGCGGGGAAAACCACTAGAAAAGCCTGCATTGCAGGCTACCCTAAATATGTCCTGTACAAAAATTATAGGCACACCCTCTGAACACTAACCCTCTTAGTGGACGAGGGGACTGGGCTAGGAAATTCCCCACAGAAATTTAGGCTTCCTGTGATGCTGCAGCCAACAGGGAGCCCAAAATAGCTGCCAATTTAAGTAATGGTCCAGATAAGATCTGTTGTGCTCTATGGCAAGGAATGTGAAAAATGTGTTAATTTTCTATTCTTCTTTCTCATAATTTCATAGGTTGATACTTACAAATTCAATAGAAAGCCATCGAAATAATGCATTTTCATTTTCATTTTTTTTGTGTTTTGAATTTATTTTTGATCAAACTACCGGTAACTATGGTTTAATTTCGAAGAATATCGTGTGTGGGGAAATTTCTCAAAGTTGGGATTGAAAAATCTTTTGTTTTCTCTATATCCGATAGGCCTTTTGCAGGAAACAGTCACATGCTGATATAATACTTCGTTAACAAATTAATTGAGCTCGTGATCCCCATGGGAAAGGCGTTGCCATGGATGCTGGATGGTAAGCTATCTTTAAAACATTGTTTTAGAAAGATCGACAATCGATTGGAAGTGGAAATAGCATTTACAAACAGGTTTTGATAATAACACTACCGATCTCGTACAAGTGCTTTTAAATATATGAATTAATATTGTTTTGCAACCCAGTACAACCACGTGATTGCATTCCTGCAAAAGGCCCATTGGCTGGATGGTGGCTTGTCTGAGTTTTTACAGAAAAAAGAGCCAATACATGTAGTATGGACTGTAGACACCTAAAGCACTAAGGCATATTCAAGCAAAATCATATGTGAGGGAGGCTCATTGCCACAGAACAATGCCAGATTATACTACAGTTCTTATCTGGATCATTACTTAAAAACAGTTTAATAGTCGAGTTCTCTTGAAAATCTAAAGTTCTTTTTAGTGTTGTTGAATAGTTAAATTAAAAGTCTGACACCCTATTGTACGAAAACACAAAAGCTAAAACTGTACCCTGCCCATTTTTTACCATCACAAATAATGTACCCCCCACTTTCAACTGGTTTTGACAATTGTACCCTCCCACTCTGAACTCCAGCCCCCCCCCCCTTCCCCCCTCCCCCCGTTAGCTATAATTAATGAACAGTCCCTTAGGAGATAAGGAGTCTTCTGTCTGTTTAAAGTGCCTATAATAAACCCATCACGGGTGAGCTCACTCAATGTTATGGGTGATGGTCACTATGTTCGATTCAATTTGTTCACAAAGTAAAACAAATGTTACAGGTGTTAGTGTCATAAGGAACAGGTGCTTAAAAAGTTATTGACAGCCCTAGTGTAGGTATTATATTTTAGTTAAGAAACTTATAAAGCAATGATCAGTATGGAGATTCTCCAATTCATAGTCAAAGAAAAATGAAGGGCAAATTCGCATCAAATTGTGATAAGTCCTGATCCAGGTTTAGATTCTGGTCCCCTCAACTATTAGCCTGATTTTCAGATGGTACGAGGTCGTCCACTCACTTCCTCCCCCTCCCCGTCTGATGGACTTTGACAGAAACCGTGTTCCAACCATTGTTTTCATTTCGACCAATCAGAGCGAAGGTTTAATTTTTAGAGAACTGAGGTATGCATGGAATGTCTAGTGGAGCCAATATGGTGGAACTTAGTTATGGAAGGACTTGATATGGATTTGGAGAAGGCATGCGAAACATTCGGCATTTATGATTTATTTTCCAAACAGAGGAAGGCATTACTAACCGTCGTTTCCTTGAAGGACCTTGAGCATCACAGCTGCATCAGATAGGCAAAGACCAGGTCGAGAACTCTTGAGAGGTGATTTACGTAGGCAGCTCACCAGAATCACGCACTTTCATGCACTGCACAAAATGTTTACAGCTTCAAACTTATGGAGATTGCTCAGAAGCTATTCTGTTTGAGCTGCTGTAGTTCTTTGAGCAGCAGGAACCTTGTAAACAGTACTTTTTGTACAGTACTTCCAGATTTGTATGGCCTGTGTAACACTAGAATTAAGTTTACCAGTCATGAAAGTAGCAGCTTCAATGTACTGGAATAATAATTGGGCTTTTAGTTTTAGAATACCAAAATTACAGACAGATTTTTGGGTTGGTGAATAAATAAATGTGGATATACGGTATAAATTATAAATTGGGGCTACCAACATGAAATATATAACTTTTTACTTTATAAAAAATTTAAGTTAAACTCATCACCAATAGATGAGCCTGGAGGTAGGTGCCTTTTCAGGGTGGGGATGCACAAACGATTCAACCTACCGATGACGCAAGGAGGTTACCATGGCAACCGAATCACAGCCCACCACATGGCACCCGTCACACTGAAGATTCAGTGGAATACTTACCTAATCCTATACTTTAAATACCATTAGGGAGGGAGGGAGGGAGCACTGATTCACAAAAATCAGCAAACAAACCAAGCAATCAAGCAGAGATCCGCGACGATCAGCGAAATGCTAAGAATGCCACAAACAAGCAATGTACTCGTGCCACTGGCAAACCCCTGGGCCACCCCAACCCTGTCTCGTATGGGGACGACCGCTGGCCAGCATTGTCTCAAGGTTAACTATGCCTAAATTACATTTAGCCACAATTTAATGTGTGTATGTACAGCAAAAATCATCTTTAAATACATGTATAATTGGACAACACCAAGTAATGAGGTTTTGAAAAGGGCTAATTGGAATTCCATCACTTTTCTGGTATTATTAGTGCAGACGTGCCACATTTGTGCAACCCTCATTTATTGTTTGAAAGCTATTTTAGCTCCTATAAAGTGCCTATATTTTGGGAAAAAATCTATATTTTCCTATATTTAGAACTTGCACAGCCTATATTTCCTATCAAATTTGTCCAAAAAGTGGCTGGGATGTATGATAATGTTATACATGTATAGTCGCTCCAACATCAGTGTTGACGATTTTAAGATTTAACTAAATTAACTACATTAATTTAGTACTACAGGTAATTTAGTTTATGTTGCCTAAATTTAATTGTTACATGTATGTGCCAGCATTCCTCAGATCCAGGGGAGACATTGATTAAGGGTGCGTTTCTTTGGGAGAATCCGAAATCGGATTCTTGAATCCAAAAATGGATTTTGCGTTTCTTTACCCAAATCCGAAAACGGATTTTGAATTTGTTGAATCCATACTCAGAATGGATTGGAATGATAAAATCCAAATCTGGATTCTTGGATTCATGATCCGAAGCATTTCTTTAGGAAAGGATTCGAAAAGAATACTTGTGGCTAGCGGCATACATGCACCAAACAAAATTACTGGTGGCTGCCATTTTTGTGGTTTTTGTGGGCCTTGTATATGCAATCCAACAGGAGTTGCCATGGCAAAATAATCCGTTTTTAGATCATCGTTTCTTTGGGCACCACAAAATCATCCAGAGCATGAATCCAATTTTGGATTCTCCCAAAGAAATGCACCCTAAGTTGCAGTTTGACTAAGTCTAGTGTACGTTTGTATGAATTTCAAACTGTAGCTTACAGCCCCTCTTGGATTTTGAAGGATTGGCCTGGGGTGAGTGTATTCTTCAGAAGCTCACACTCGCTTGCTCAAGCTGCAGCTTTATATGCATGATAGAATATCATTGATATATAATTATGCTTGTACCCGCATATAAGCTGCATTCCCAACAGTCTTTGGTCCTTGTTTTCTCCCAAAAAGGCAAATGTATTTATTGTACTTATTTATCTTCTGTGTCAATTTAATCACATAGTGTTATTTGAAGGGCTGTGTGCAACAAGGACATAAGTGACTCCTGATCTCCTTCAAATTGTTAGTCTTCTAAGGGAGAATTTAGAATGTGATCAGGAATCAGGGTCACTTATGCCCTTGTTGCACACAGCCCTTCATTTACTATTGCCCATTTTATTTTGTTTCAGTATTCAAACTGATCAGTGGCAGCCGTCAGCATCTTTAAATGTCGCCCGTCAGCAGTTAGGGGTAGGTTGCATCTGCAATAGACTCTATGCAGTGGGTGGATCTGATGGATATGCTCGTCTTAGTACTGTAGAAACATTCAACCCTGAAACAAACCATTGGATGTATGTGAAGTCTTTGAATACTAGTCGATCTGGGGTTGGGCTAGGTGTGCTGGGACAGGCACTGTATGCCCTTGGAGGTTATGATGGAAGATCTTGCCTCAAGACAGTGGAGCGATATGATCCTCAGGTTGATTGCTGGAGTTGTGTTGCACCAATTAATGCTACAAGAAGCTTTCCAGGTAATTGAGGCTATTCAAATCTAAACGATTACTAGTTACTGTACAAACTAAGTGTTAATCTGCATCGGTGGGGAAGATAAACACTGGTACAATCTACCCAAAGTCTATTAAGGTATGCTACCCACCATGAGACCACTGTGAGACCACTGCAGCTGATATTTCAAGTGCTAGCACTAGTGCTCAAAATGTCACCTGCTATATCTTTTTAAAATCTACTTTCAGATGATTGTTCCAGTGTTATTTAAATCTACGATAAGTTGTTTTTTATTGTGTAGTACCACCTATCCTTGTGGCTTTCCCTTCTCTGTTGAAATAAATGAATGAGGTTAATCTTTTCCTTAAAACTTGCAATTGAAATTTGTTTGATAGAAGAAAATCAATTAATATTTATCAAGAAATAATAATATCAAGAAATATCAGACAGTATTGACATATTATTAATAACTAGCAGGGACCCATTTTACGTGCACAGATCGACAGCTCGGGCTGCCTGTGGTATGAGTGTTACACACAGACAGACCAAGTTAGCATATTATTACCCGGTATATAAGATGGTAGAGCGGATTTTGTGTGAGTGGGCAAGTTACGGCATGGTTACTGTACGACCTGCCGACATGGAAATGGTTTTCCTATTGTTTTTGCCTTTCTGATCCAATCAAATCACAGTTATGGTACAGTATTAATGTTACACTACGGTTATTGTAAGTTGCCATATTTTCGTCCCACTCATGAAATCTGCTCTAATGTAAGTAATAAAACCCTACATTTGTAAAATGACTTTTATTACTGGTTTCAGTGGAGTAATATGTTTTTAAATATATTTCTCAAACTCATTAATAATTCATGATGGCAGGCCACCAATCACAGGATGTATACCACACCACGTGCATGTAGTTGGATACCCAGTGACAACATGTATACAATCAATAGTGTAACTGGTTTATACCACTTTAGTAATCTACATATTCATAACTCAGTTGGATACCCAGTGAAAACATGAATACCAATCAATAGTGTAACTGGTAAATACCACTTTAGTAATCTACATATTCATTACTCTAAATATTAATGACACTTGAAATTTACTAAAGTAACAGGGATTACATCCTAACTAGCTTTACAAAAGGAGAAGTAAGGGAAAGAAATAAAATTCAGCATACAGAGTATGACTTGAACCCCCTGGGGGAGGGGGGAGTACTTCAAGGTAAAAAGGATAGGGGTGGCCGTCGGAAAACCTAAAAAAATACCCTAAAAAATACCAAACCGTGAAAAGTTTCCCACCCTAAAATGTACCTCATGGTCTAAAAATCACCCTGAAAAATGGATTTTGCTTGGTTAACCCCTAAAAAATACTAAATCGCTGATTTAAAACCCTAAAAAAATACTACAATCACCCCTACCAGCTGAATATAGGAAGAACTCCCCCCTCCCCCCGTTATTGTCTTTCATTCTCATAAGCAGACGTGGACACTTTTGAGGGTTATAATTTGGATTTTTCTTTTGTTTTTAAGCTCCCGTAAGTGGACGCCCCGGCAGAATAATCCCATTACTAGAACGATTATAAGTATTATATTGCAATCAATCAATTTCACACCGGTGAAAGCTTAGAACGTCGGTTTATTTTTCATTAATTACAGTATTGTAAACAGGGCTGTAAAGTAAACTGTCATCCAAATAAGCTTATGTATTGTATGAAGAGACGATCGAGGACTTTGACCAGCTGAGAGTTCCAGTTAATGCCGTATAAAATGTACAGTAGAAGCTCCCGTAAGCGGACACACACATCTCATATTCCACAAGTGTCCGCTTACAAGAACTATTCCCGTAAGCAGACAGTTCCAGTTACAGACACTTTTTCTGATTCTGGAGGGTGTTCGCTTATGGGAGCTTCGACTGTAGTACATGAAACATTGAAAACATAGCTTGCAATAGAAACTATTTTATGCTTTTCCTATTCAGGTGTTGCAGAACTTGGAGGTCGCCTGTTTGTTATAGGTGGAAATGATGGAGTCTCCTTTCTGAATTCAGTAGAATGTTATGACCCATTGACAAACAAATGGATGCCTCTTCCACCAATGAGTAAACCACGTGCAGGTATTGGGGCATCTGCTATTGATGGAATTCTGTTTGCTGTTGGAGGTTTTGATGGTATATCTAGGCTAGATGTTGTGGAGATGTTTGAGCCTCGCATGAATACATGGACTGAAGTATCGTCACTTAACTCATGTAGAGACGGTGTATGTGTGACAACATACGGTTGCTGGATCTATGCAGTTGGCGGTATTGATGGACCATCTTATCTGAACACTGTTGAGGCATATGACCCTAAAACAGACCAGTGGGAAGACTTGGCGCCAATGTCAAGATGCAGAGCAGCATCAGGAGTAGCAGTGTTACCTTCAAGTCAATATTAGTTCATTTTATATTTGCAAAAAAGGTTCAGATTGGACACCCTCCCTGCCCCCACACAAAAATACCTTTCTCAAAAAACACCACCCCAAATAATGCTTCTAAAGACATAATATTGATTTCATACCCCAAAATTCCCTTATTATCCCCACCCTCATAAAACCTTTTAAACATTAGTTAAAATAACTAAATTGTGCAACATCCTAGATTGTTGAATTCAAGTGTCTCATGCATTTTATCCCTATAATTCGTAAATCCAAAAGAAAACATTTTTTTCAGTCTTCAATCCTGGCACTGAAATCACATGCTCTGATTGGCTAGTTTTTGATGAGATTCTGGCATTTAAATTAATGTACCCTATATAGCTGAAAATTGCAATTGGGACGAGTGAAACAGAGCATGAACTCAAGAGAAATCGATAAGGGGAAAACAAAAAAAGTTGTTATTTACTAGCTTTTACTGCGAATTTCATTTGAGCATGCCATGCCGTGCACCACTCTTGGGGCATTTGAGAGACTGTGTGATTACCGGTAGTCTGTTCTTAGCTGTCAATTAAAGTGCATATAAGCCCTAGCCAGTTATCTTTGATATCGATTGTACATGTAAATGGATAGTCCAAAGGTAGAATATTTATTGATGTGGGTGTTGCGTCTTCGAGATGAAAGGTTTATATTTCGAATATGCTAATGTGTGATGTCATCACCGACATCACTTATTATACAAAAGCATGCTGGTAGAGACAAATTACCTATTTTTAAATTCTAAGTTATATTTGAAGCTTATCAAAGTGATTTTACCAAAATAAAATCTAAATAAAAAAAATTGCTTAATTCACAAGCACAAAGAGATTCAGCAAATGTTCGTGATGACATCACACATTAGCATATTGGAAATATAAACCTTTATATCTCGTAGACGCAACACCCAAATCGAGAAATATTCTACCGTTGGACTATTCACTTGATGTACAATCGATATCAAAGATAACTGGCTAGGGCTTATATGTACTTTAACGGTTTTACAGCACATGAACTTGGCATTGACAAAATTCTGTACCAAATTTACTGATAATCCTTTACCAACGAGAGGTGATCTTACTCCTGATCATCTTGAAGTTCTTATTTTTCTGGTAAGTATTCTACCTTCATTGTACAAATTTTAAATCGACTTAACTGTGTGGCGACATGAAGTTCATCTTGGTTCATGTGTTGTCAATGACAAGTTCATGTGCTGCGAGACCGTTACAGCTGAAAAATAGCAGTATTGGGCGGTATATAGAGAAAAACTTTGCCCTCAGTCTTGAAAATAGCCCTTGTCCTGCAGCCTCGACCTGTACTCGAGACCTCTACCAAAGGGACCAAAACTCACCCAAAGAGAAAACATAGGCTACCCAATGGGTAACTCGTGGATGCATATGTTTAGCTGATACTTAAAAGTGAAAGGCCGGCCTAAGTTTTGCATTGTGAAAAATTATAATCAGGGTGTATTTGATACTCAGTTGATAATAATTCCAAGCTATGTATACCTATTTTCTTTGTTTTACAGCTATTTCAATTATATTAATATTGTCTGGGGAATAGGGATTAAGGTATAGCCTGATATCTAAATATGGATAAACAAACCATAATCTAAGTCAACTGAGATTTCCAATGGCAGGTCGTATAACTCTTAACCATAATTCATTTCGGTCTGGTGATACTCTAAGGTCCTATTCCCTATATCTCCCAGACAACATTAGTCATTGACATTTGATTGACTAATGATCCCTTTCTTTAGATTGAGAATAACGAGTAGTTCTGGGTTGATGCCCTCACCCTCTCCCCAGGAAATTTTGAATTCAAGTAGCTCTGAAACACTAGTTCTTGTGATCTGAGGAGTTACTTTCTAAATACATACTGGTGTCAATTCACAGTTTAATATTCAGTTGTCTGAAACAGCTTAATCTTGCAACAAAGGTTGGATGAGCTTGTACTGCAAAGTCTTCACATATCAGGGATGGCGGAGCGAAATTTTACACGGGGTGCTAAAAATTGTAATTAAGCCGGTATGACCAAACTATAGTCTTAAATGCATGGAAGTAACTGGGCAAAATATTTTTTTGGCAAAAAAGTGGGGGTGCTATATGCCGTCCCTGCATATTTAGCCTTAAAATTATCAGAAATATATGAGTGAGTATATAAGCCTTTTCTCTTTATTCCAGTCTGATTGCTCAGCCTCTGGGGTTGGTGGGAACCTATACTGGGATCTGTTGTTGGGGATCTGTATTTTGTTGGCGTATTTAATCGAGCGATAAGCGCCTGGGTACCTGGGTCGAGCGCGGAGCGCGAAATAGCGGGCGTGAAGCGCCTGGGTCGAGCGTGGAGCGCGAGGAGTTGTCACCCCACAACGCGTCATCTCTTAGATTGACTATTATCATCAATTGTCAAAATCTAAGACAAACCCTAACCCGAACTACAAACCAAACCCTAACCATCGGACGAGTTCACGGGTAAACGACGGGTTCTCACTCACCTAGAGCTAGGGTTCACAGGTAATGCACTAGTCAATTGAAACTCCGGCCCCCCGACCCCCGGGACATAGCGGGGAATGTAACATTTACACAGTGTTACATTTTGACCTTGTCCCCGCCCATCGGGGACAGTTAGCTGTTACAATGCCCCGGCATGTGCTTCAGAATTTTCAATTGGGAGGTGGCATTGATAAATTGAATATACATAAGCTTAAATCTGTTATTCCATTATTTGAACAAAATTCCCATCACCAGCGGATCCAGGGGTGGGGTTTCGGGGTTGCAACACCCACTTGATTCCTGTAAATCACTGTAAATTCATTTTTTAAATTTCTAGATTAAAAAAAATCCTTTTGCAAACCCCCCTTTCACAAAATCCTGGATCCGCCCCTGTATATTTTCTATTACTATACATGCTTTCCGCACTTTTACAGTCTCCACCATTGTCTTGTTTATCAGAAACCGTTGTCTGTCAACAAAAAAACAGCAACAATGCGACAAAGGAATATAAAGGAAATGTCATGCAGCTGCGTTTAAATATATTTAAGTAATGATCCGTTTAAAAAGTACGACAAAATCTATTGTTATGTGGCATTGAGCCTCCCTCACATGGGATTTGTCTGTGTTTTAGACTACGAAAACACCGGGTGATAATTATGATTATTCTGAAATAAAAGTAGTATGAAGTCTTAGTTTCATTCCATTTTTATGAACAAATTATCTCAGTTCCAACCAATAGGAACAGCCAAAAATAATCAGCTACGAAACAGGCACGATTGATAAGGTTCCGAACATACGATTTGCTTTACAAACGATATTTGGAACCGCAGTGCAAATCGTAGTTTTAATAGTTTGAAAAATTGGAGGAAAGATTAAACGTCTTCCTAACCTTTAAGGCGATTTTCATGTTTCAACCAATCAGATCAAGAATTTTCACAATACAAAATTAACACCCTGCCCATCTGAATGCCGTTCGGTGTCGTACTTGTTACACGAATCATTACTTAATCTGATATTTTGCCGTGACGCGCAAATACGCGTAACAAAGAGTGTAATAATAAACATTTCCTGATCTACTATTCGTGCCTTAACTCAGTATAAACACTGCCTCTGATGGAAACACCCAGGACTTGTTTAAATTAACTACGATTTTTGCGTGTCCCTAGCTTCCGCCATGTTTGATACACGTTGTTGATGCTCGGGCCCAGTCCCGCTCTGTCGTGGCTGGCGTTACAACCACCGCTAAAATCCCCGCAAATTTTGCAAATCGTTACTTTCCCCGTTCCACCGGAAAAATGCAGCGTTAAATGTGCGTTATTCCACGGCCATGTCCCGGGGGTCGGGGGGCCGGGGTTTCAATCGGAGCGCTCCTACTCGGGCTCGAACACGTAGCCGTTTGCGTGTAGTGTTTGGTAGTACAGACGTCATGACCACTACACCAAGCGCGTCTACCGCCGTTCGGAATTCGACAATTGTTTATCTTTATACTTGACTGGTTTTAACCTCTAGGTTAAATTGAGGATTATAATCAATTCTAGCGATTTTGACAATTGATGATAATAGTCCATCTAAGGGAGATACTAGCCTCCTCCGCATAGCCTGAATTTCAGCCGTCTCCTCTGGGTTCGTTCCTCCCGAGAGAGACGTCTGAATCCAATAGCCGCTAATGCCGTCCAGTGACGTCACTACCAGAAAACCTGGTAGTGATTTTTGATTGGTTCATATTCTATAATTTCGCATAATTATCATAATTATCAGCCGAGAAGACGGCAGGATTCACTTTGGACTCGCGATTGTTGATCGTTGAGTTTCAGTGGAGTGATAAAGTGTGGATTGGATTAAGTGATAAAGTGTGGATTAAAAATTACTGTTTGGGAAAAAATAACCTAGGTTGGACACAAAATAACCTAGGTTGAAAAAAATAACCTAGTTTGGACAAAAATAAACTAGGTTGAACCAAAATAACCTAGTTTGGACACAAAATAACCTACTGGTTGAAAAAATAACCTATATAGTTTGGACAAAAATAAACTAGGTTGAACCAAAATAACCTAGTTTGGACACAAAATAACCTACTGGTTGAAAAAATAACCTATATAGTTTGGACAAAAATAAACTAGGTTGAACCAAAATAAACTAGTTTGGACAAATTTAACCTGAAGTATTTTTTAAACTACAACAAATACATGTTTTCCTTATTATTATTACTGTAATGTATTGGACGTGGAGAATAGTAATGCAAAAAGCTATCAGTAATGTGTGAGGCATTCAATTCAATTTTATTTTCAAATTCACGCTTCACTTTTCTTCGACAAAATTCATGTTGGTAGCTACGGTAAACGCTGCAATTTTCATTAGCACGAGCAGTGCAACAAGAAACTCTACAAGGGATTCTGCAATCCACCTACAATCTTCGTCATCTTCGAATGATTAGTTGTTAGTATTTCTTGCCTGAAGCCAAGATGTAGATGATGTAATTATTGGATACTTAAAGGTTTTGATAACCCGTAAATCCGCCTACTTTGAAAAGACTGCCGAATAAAGGAAGTTTTACCGACTCGCGTGCTTTGTTCTATTTTCAATTGAGCTAACGGCGCTTGTTAATTCGGTAATTAGATCAGTTCTAACTAGGAAAACCTTTCTGGATAAACAGCTTATTATTAACTAATGAGAAGATAAAACGGCGGTAAGTTTTGAAACTTTCTAGCAGTGCAATTAACTCGAATTCGGAAAGAATTTGAAATGACCTTCCGAATAAAAGGAGTGGTACCGACTCGCGTATTTTTGTAGTAGTAGTAACAGTAGCTAAAGAGGTCTTAATTATACTTATTTTTTTAAAGACTTTATTCAGTGCGTTGACTTGTACTGCCTTTATTTTCTGAAGCGGGGCGATTTCAATAAGAATTTTGAGTACAATTAACTAGCGATTTCGCCCCCCCCCCCCCATGCTTACACATGTTTGTAAGTTTTATTCGTACGTGGTTTACCTGAAAGGTTTTCATGAATGAACGAAGTAAAGTATTCAAAAGTCGAACTCTGCAAGCCGTGGCATCGCGGGTGCGAATGTCGCTGGAAAACGAAAAGTTTGGTTTATCGTGTGGAAGAAATACTTGACAAGAAACTCAATCCGATAATTTTGAAGGAATCGTTCAGGACTCTAAAGGCAACTGTACTTGAACCTAGAGAAAGGGAAATCATTAATAATTTGTACCGAGCAAAAAAGTAACAGCAAGCGTACGGCGCCGCCAACAGTACACCGTGAAATATATCAGTCATGAAATCGCCGATGAATGGGAAAGCGAATGTACTCTCAGATGTAGCCGAGCCCTTCCCGCTGTTGTTAGAACCCGGAGGTACTCTCTTATATATATGGGCTATTTAAGAAATAGAAAACATTTCCCGTGTTTCTATAGAGTTATAGAAACACGAGTGGTAGTTTGGGAGAACGAGAAATGGCAGTGGGAACACGAGCCCGAAGGGCGAGTGTTTCCACAGCTATTTCGAGTTCTTCCAAACTTCCACAAGTGTTTCTATAACTCTATAGAAACATGGGGAAAATGTTTTCTATTTCCTTTATAAAATAAACGAATAAAAGCATGGAAACGCTCGCTTAATTTGATAACCAAAACGTAAATTCTCACAACTAGCTCAAGCGCGCGCTCAACTGTCTATGTTTCTATAGAGTTATAGAAACACGGCTTACAGCCAATCAGAGCGCGCGTACTATCGAAACTATTTTATAAACTGGTATGTGCCACGGGATAGGGTATGGTGTTTGAGCTGCCGAGGTCTGGGATAAGGTATCCTTTTTACGGTTTTGGTCTGGGAAAGGGTATGGATTCTGATATACTTGTCGTTGACGCCATGCTTAGCACTCTATCGACCACACTACAGCTTAAAATACCATATTAAAACAAAACAACGGCTTTCGTAGTGTAATTTTAATGAAAAACTGTCCACATAAATCGATACAAGAGTATGAATCTATAGTTTGGGTCTGGGATAGGGTATGGTAAACGGCATTTTTAGGTCTGGGATAGGGTCAGGGTTTTGAGGTCTCGCGGCACACCCCTACCCAAAAATCTTCTGAATACCCCCCCCACCCCCTGGGTGATAGAATATCTAGTAAATAGTATCTATAGTTGTCAAAGATACAGAAGCTGAAATGGCTGTTTCCAGCGAGAACATGGCTTCTAAAAACACGAAGAAAAGCACGACTACCTTATGATCAGTAAGCTACTAAAATCGTGGTACAAAGTAAATTGTAAACGGAAACGAGAAAAAAAAATATAGTCACAGTTTCATCAAAGCAATCAGCTCTTTTATTGTATGAGCTTATAAAAATAAGAATAATTATTACTTACATGCAAGTTTGTTCGTATTCTTCTACATCTCTTTTTGGTAACGGTCAGTTTCGCTCGTTTTTCTTGTTCTGTCATTCTTTTTCCGGTTCAGTATAATTCTTCTTTGTCCTCCTAGTTTGTTCATATCATTTCCTGTTCGATAAATTGTTTTGCCAATCCGAAAAGCAGTTTACTCAGTTCTGTATATTCGAGTCATGTCCGTAAGCCATATTCGATTCTGATTCCTGTTCGGTTGTTCAGTTTTCCCCATTTCTTTGTGTCCATAATTATAAGCTGCTCCATTAGGCGATTCGGTTCGGTTTCCAGTTATATTTCTTCTATTCATTCACTCAGTTCAGTTTACTTGTCACTTGTCTGTGCACTCAGTTCAGTAGACCCTTCCACGTTTTTTTTTTAACTTTTGATATATACATATAACAGATACTGCTGAAAAGAGCACCTCGAAGTTAGTCAAAATCCCAAATTTGAGAGAGATATCTTGCGGAATAGGAGCAAAGATACAGGCCCGCAAACTCGGGAAATTTCGAGAAATTTTACAGACGTTTGTATGGAAATTTCGACTGGGGAGCACAAACTTGCCCCCCAGTCAAAATGTCCATACAAACGTCTGTAAACTTTTCCGAGTTTGTGGGTCTATAACTTTGCTCCTATTCAAGATATAACTCTCAAATTTGGGATTTTGACTAACTTCGAGGTACTCTTTTCTGCAGTATCGACGGTTTTGCTGTTATACGTATATATCAAAAGTTTTAAAAAACCGTGGAAGGGTCTATTTGGCTCAATTCGGTGTCCTTTTCCAACGATTTCATTCGAATACTCAGGGAAGTCCTGCAATTGTTGGGTACCACGTTGTCGCTTTACAACGCGGTACTACGTTGTCGCTTCACAACGCGGTACCACGTTGTCGGTACCACGTTGTCGTTTCCACGTTGTCGTCTCACAACTAGGTACCACGGTGTCGCTTCACAACGCGGTACCATGTTGTCGCTTCCACGTTGTCGCTAGCGCCTCACAACGCGATACCACGTTGTCGTTTCCACGTTGTGAAGCGTCATCATTACAACGCGGTACCGCGTTGTTGCTTCCACGTTTGTCGCCTCACAACAACGTGGTAGCGAAATGACCCTTATCGGCTTTCGTACAAATCTTCCACAAACATGCACACTTTTGTCTCCAGATAATGCTTTCGGGTTCCTGGTAAAGTTGTGATCGAACCTCAGTGCATCTAATTAAAATACAGGTCATTTTTCGTCCTTAAAAAAAGTATTTTTGATGTCGGAAAACAAACTGTTGTGAACGCCACGAGATTCAACTTCAAGTGAAAGTTGTCGAATCTCGGTCTAATTTTAGCTTGATTTCAGTTATGCACTAGTCAATTGTAACCCCCCTCCCCACTCCCGCGACATGGGGGGAAATGGCGGAGAAATTCACAAATGGGAGGTAGCAAATTTCAGGTATTTCCCCCTCCCCCTGAAGAATAATATAATCACATAAACTGAAGAGACAAGCTAAGGATTCCTCTCAAGTAATGCTATAAATACTCGATCAAAAGATCAAACAAGCTCGAGGTTCGACTCAAAAATTCAGTTATGGCAGAAATGGGACAGGATTTGAATCTGACCATTTCGGATATCTTATCTGTTTTTTTCCCCTGTTACTCTACATAAGCTATGTCTAAACTTAAATAGGCAGATTATGGCTAATAAAGATGAGAAAAGCCCTAATGACTTTTACAATATTCACCGCTGAGTTTCTTGAATGGAATTTACACACCCAGGCTCATACGTTTGACATAAGCCACCAAATATACCTCCAAAACACATAAGAAAATAGTAAAAGCGAATCCAAATAATGTTTATTATTACTTACCGATAATTTTTTCAACAATGTGGCAAATTAGACTCCTTTAACAGCACGAATAATGCCCTCACCAACGGCTCTAGCTTCTTCACCTTCACTTCGGCGGCTGCCATATTCTGATATTGCATTGAAAGTACGCAATGCGTAAAATCGAGCTCTTTTTTTACGTGTACATGACGTCATAAAATTATTGGTAATTCCCCGCCTCCATCCCGGGGTAGTGTAGTAATTCGTGGTAATTGCCCCTGAGTCAGAGCATAAAATTTCTGTAAAGCCACTGTATTTGCCCGGTAAAATCCCCTCATGTCGCGGGGGGGTTACAATTGATAAGATAACTTTATTTATACACGGTAGGTCCTTCAGGAGCGATAAAAATACAATTATGGAAATGGTATATACTATTGACTAGTGCATTAGCTCTTCGGTTTTCCGCGAAATGGGTTCCTGGTATGTGCTTCACACAGTCAAGTTCATTCTAGCTTATTGCAGACTGGATTCATTTAGCCAAGCCCCAAAACTGGTCATTGTCGGAGGGAGAAAATACACATCCAGTTCGACCAGCGACTATTTCATGACCACAAAACAGGCACTTTTGCGCATGCGTTAATTTCTTCACTTCCGGTTTCAAAAAATCCTAAACATTTTGCGCGCTTTCACTAAACACCAAACTTTTTCCAGTTAAAATGTTGTCGACCACGTTCTCCACAAAACCGAGCATGGATTTTGAAAACCGACAATAAATGCCAAAGTTATGGCTTTTCATTTAAAAAAAAAAGCTTAAGGTTGGACTGAAAAGTGTTGTAAAATCTTCATTTTTTGTCGTAATGACAAACGCATGCTCGGTTTTATGCACCTTAATTCATAGGTTTGGAAAATATTCATAAATTAATAGTAACTCAAAAATCCTTGGAGTTTAGAAATTTTCTGATTTTGATTACTTCACTTGCTGATGTCATCAGACCTTGAGAATAATTAGGGGTGGACCATTAGAAATCCTGGGAGGGGGGGTGGAAAACTTTTTGTGCACGATATATTTTTTAGCAGTGTGAGTTCTGCAAGAATTTTTTTTTTAAGGCGATACCTCTGCACGATTTTTTTTTTCAGTGCACATTCTATAGAGATTTTTCAGTGTACATCCTATATAAATTTATAGCCGGCCTGTGAGTACAACCATAATATAATATAATATAATATAATATAATATAATATAATATAATATAATATAATATAATAATAATAATGTTATTTATAGCAGAGAATATGTCTCCAAAGAGTTTTTTCAATAGAGCCCTGCATAACATAAATAAGAAACAAAAATAAAAATACATTAATAATCTAGAGTTAAAAACTAGGCTAAATATACAATTATAGAGTGACTAGAGCTAAAATTTATGAGGCAATTCAAAAACATGTATTTTGACATTTTGTTTAAAAAGAGTTAGGGATTCGATTTCCCGCAACGAATTATCTAAAGTATTCCATTCACTAAAACCTTGGAACAATAAACGTTGTTCGCCATAATTAAGCTTGATTATTGGAAGTCTAAAATCGTTCTTTCTTCTTGTATTATACATGTGAATGTCCTTTAAGATATTAAAATCATAATCAATGAGGCCATTAACATACTTATATATTAAAATATGACGATGTACAAGACGACGTTTGGAACGAGTAGGCCAATTGAGATTTGACAAGGCTTGTGCTGAAGAACTTAGAATGTTGTCAGTGAAGTGTGCAAAGCCAATTTCAGTAGATAACCTCGGGCGGAAACCAAACTGATTAGGTGTGAGGATTTTCTCTTACGAGAGATAGCCGTAGAGTTGTTGATGTACAGCCCTTTCAAGAATCTTACTTACATCAGGTAGAATATAATTGTGATAGGCCTGTAATTGTTAAAATCAGAGTGATCGCCGGATTTAAACAGGGCGGTAACTTTTCCTTGTTTCCAGATGGCTGGGAAAATACTTGAGTCCAGAGAACGATTAAACAGTTTGGTTCTGAAACTGGTCAGGAGTCATACACACAGCCGAGTCATTTAGTAGCGTCGAGCTGATTCGGTCTAAACCAATAGGCGAATCCTTGTTTACGTTTTTACCTCATTAGCATACATCAAACTTCAAGCGACATAGATACAAACAAACAGAGTGCACAAATCGAAAGAGCTTGTCACACTTGATAATCACCGAAAATTTGAGTGTGATATGATAAATATATTTTGAGGAATGAGCATTTAAAAATCTCTAAATTTACAAAGAATGTATGGCTGTCAGCAACTCTTGCCCCCCAGCCGATTTTACAGTTTTGAAAAGTGAATTTCTCCGTAAATATTTAACATATTTATCTCACATTTTCGGTAATGACTAAGTTTAAAATTCTCTTTCAACTGATGTAGATTGTTTGTTAGTAGCTTGTTTGTTAGTAGCTTGAAGTTTAATTTATGCTAATGAGGCAAAAATGTAAACAATGACGTCAGCAAGGATTCGCCTATAGCTTTGTTTGTTTTCAAACCTCTTCAATTGTTTAAAAACAAAGCTCTCGGAAATGTTCGAAAAGCGAAAGACAATTTCACTGTTATTTGTCCTAGCTGGAGTAATGATGTCAGTGGCGCCGACCAGAGATTGAAACTTTGCTGCTAACAAAGGTCTGATCGATCGACGCTGGCTCTGTTAACTAGGTCGGCTGAGAGCCATTATTAGATCTTATTACGGCAAGTCAATCATTTATAGTTTTCCATAGAGCACCTGAATTTCTTTGTTTTGTCTAATCAGATCTTTATAGTAATTTGCTTTACATTCCTTGACTTGTTTATTTACTTTGAGCCGCAGTTTTTTTGTAACGAGCCCAGTGATGTGAGGAATTTAATTTGATCGCCTTAGAATGCATATGGTCCCGGTCTTTCATTGCTTGGCTCCGATTCAGGCCAAATCAAAAATGCAAAAATGCACAAGACGGCAATACATGAAAATATTTATATGCGCTCTAAATTGCTGGCACAGAATCTGTAATCTTTGAAAATGTGGACATTGAAGTTTACTCAATGAAACCTGACGTTAAACTCGGTTGCAAAAACTGCTGGCATCAGAGAATAATTTGAGGCTTCAGTAATTGCAGAGAAGATTTTTTTGCCAATAATATAGCTGTTTTTAGCTTGTCTAGTGTTTTAGACCGCAAATAGTTTATTCTTGTGGTTTGCTACCGGTATCGGGGGAATTAAGGCCAGTTGATATTTCCATGACAACAGTGACTAAACTATTGTTATGAAGGTTGGGGAGGTTGTTTTCATCTGGAAATACCTGAAAATCAGTTAGGCCAGATAAAAAAATCCTTGTTTAGCGTCCACCCATTTCAATTTTTCCAGGTAGGGAGGGAGGTTTTTGTTTTCTTCTATGTGAAGTCACCTCGTGTTGTAGCAACAAAATGGCGTCGATGTTAAAATATTTAATGCGCCGGCGCATATTTTAAGTGGTACATGTAGGGGTCTGGGTACAAGAATTGGTGTTCGCGGGCGCATTTACACTTTCTAAAGTTTTTTTATGAAAAATTAAAATAAATTAGAGATCGGGGACATTTCTCAGGTCGGGCGGGGACGCTAACCAAGTATTTGTTTTTATCTGGCCTTACACTGAGACTGTGTGGGTAATCTTTAGAACTATATTTTGAATTGGTAAAACTGAATTGCTAGTATTTTTTCAAAACAAAAATTGAACAATGCATCGGTTCCTTTGCACGAATTTTTTTTTGTGCCTTAGTGCTTTGCAGGAATTTTCTTTTGGGACATTTAGCCTTGCACGAATTTTTTTTGGGGACTACCCACCCCCCCTCCCAGGATTTCTAATGGTCCACCCCTTATTGCCCACTCTTTAATTTGCCGTGTTTTACGAGGCTGCAAACTTTCGGTAGTATCGTCGTGTACCGTTGAGATCCGTGGGGAATCACACCTCGCGCGCTCGGAGGGTTGTCGTACTGCTATTATAGTATATATTATACTATAATAGAACATGCTAATGAAGTTGATATAAATCTGGTAAAAGAAACGACTGCAATCAGCGAATTCTCTCGTGGGCTAATGGTTAGGGTTTGGGTTGGTGGTGGGTAAGCCATTGCATTGATTCTTAACCGGCCCGGGTTCGAATCCCGGTTCAGGCGGTAATTTTTTTTATAGTGAGGATAACGTATAATCGTTCTAAAATTTCTAAGTGTCGATTCGGATGCTCGTATAAAATTTCCGAGACTAAAATTATTCATAGCGAACGTGGGTAACAAAGGGAATTTTATGACGCAGTTGGTTAAACGGTACACGACGATACTGCCAAACTTTCCCTGGCAACGGTAGATTTAAATATGTCAATTGGCCCTTAACCACTGCGCCATCCCGGCTCCCCATAAGCGGTCACACGTCGAAGTTTAGACTTCAAGATGGCAGACAAACGCAGTCACAACCACAACCAAGAAATGCGCAGCCATGCTTGCGTTAGAGAAAATCACACAATAATGAAACCATGAGATATAAATGAAGTATTGAAAATTCAAAAAGAATCGAAGGAGATCAGCGTACGTAGCCGCTAACCTTATGAACAATCCCAATCTTGTTTTCTTCTGTATCAAATCTAGAGCTTACGTTGATTCTGTTGGCAATAAGGCTTCCAAACTTTCTTTATCTGTCATCTTGGATGTACAAACAGCGTATGTGTTCTTAAGTAAATACAGTTGACTCTCTCCTAAGAAGCCATCTCGGGGACGGAGGTGGCCCAAACCTATTGTAATTCAGTTTTATACCGGAAGTGATAATACAGTAGCCGATTCATATGTGATGATAGCAAAAATTATAGAACCTATAGCGGAAATTGCTACAGTATAAATTGCTAAAGTATATCAAATATTAAAATTAAAGACAAACTAATAAAGCCAACATTGTTGCCGTCTAGTCTGTCATAGGTCTGTCATCGATCTCCGGGGTGGTCGCTTACGAGAGTATAGAAAGACAATTAGAAAAGCCAAAAGGGAATCCCAAGAGGTGGCCGCGGCCGCTTACGAGAGATGCTAAATACAGTGTTTGACTAAGAAATAAAATGGGAATTTGTGCCGGAAGGTGGCCGCTTACGGGAGATGGTCGCTTACGAGAGTGGCCGTTCAAAGAGAGTCGACTGTAGTCAGTAAATAGTCTTGAATAGTCATTTGGCAAAGCAAAACATTATAGTGTAAATGAGGTGGCGAACCGATATTTTTGGTACCCGGTACCACTTTTTTCCGAGCCGTGCCAAAAATCCAGTGGTGTAAATGGGCATCAATTAAGCCTTAGCTTTAAATGTAAGACGCATCTAGAATATTTTCTTTATGGAACCCCGGCTCAGAATGGCTGGGAAAATGGTGTCGACCCAGGTCCTGCCTAAATTTGGAAACCCTGTCAAGACTGGTTGATCCAACAGTTTTTGTTTTGTAAACAAATAAGACTTATCCATTTTTGGAAGTTCTATGTAATATAATTTCAAAGATCTATTTAGGATTTTACCGATTTTTGCCTAAGCCCATACTCGTACAATTCCACATTGTTTCAACTACATAAAAAGCTTTTATTCGAACACTGCAAGGAAATCTGACAAAAGTAAAGAGTAAAAATGTTAGCAGAAGTTCAAAAGTTTAGTACTCTTCTCCCTCCTCCTCGCCTTCCTCTTCAACACTGTCAACTCCAACCTCTTCATAATCCTTCTCAAGAGCAGCCAAATCCTCACGGGCCTCCGAGAACTCTCCTTCCTCCATACCTTCTCCAACATACCAGTGGACAAAAGCACGCTTGGCATACATCAAGTCAAACTTGTGATCCAGACGGGCCCAGGCTTCAGCAATGGCAGTGGTGTTGCTCAACATGCACACGGCACGCTGCACCTTGGCCAAGTCACCACCAGGAACAACAGTGGGTGGCTGGTAATTGATGCCAACCTTGAAGCCAGTGGGACACCAGTCAACAAACTGGATAGTTCTCTTGGTCTTGATGGTAGCAATGGCTGCATTCACATCCTTAGGAACAACATCCCCACGGTACAACATGCAACAGGCCATATACTTGCCATGACGTGGGTCACACTTCACCATCTGGTTGGCTGGCTCAAAGCAAGCATTGGTGATCTCAGCTACGCTGAGCTGCTCATGGTAAGCCTTCTCGGCAGAGATGACTGGAGCATAGGTGGCCAAAGGGAAGTGGATACGTGGATAGGGCACCAAGTTGGTTTGGAACTCGGTCAAGTCCACATTCAGAGCACCGTCGAAGCGAAGGGAGGCTGTAATGGAGGACACAATTTGACCCATTAGACGATTCAAGTTAGTGTAGGTAGGTCTCTCAATGTCCAGGTTACGACGGCAAATGTCATAAATAGCCTCATTGTCCACCATGAAAGCACAGTCCGAGTGCTCCAAGGTAGTATGGGTGGTGAGGATGGAGTTGTAGGGCTCAACCACAGCAGTAGAGATCTGAGGGGCTGGGTAGATTGCAAACTCCAGCTTGGACTTCTTGCCATAGTCAACAGAAAGACGCTCCATAAGCAGTGAGGAGAATCCAGATCCAGTACCACCCCCAAAGGAGTGGAAGATCAAGAAACCCTGGAGACCAGTGCACTGATCGGCCTGAAAACGAGAGATGAATACATTATTATATTATAATATATCCTTTGTCTTCTTCTCTTTATTCTCTTTCTCATATAACTCGCTGTCAAATTAATTTCTACTGTTACTTATCAAATTAGGGCGAGTCTGTCCTCTTATCATATGACCCGTACGGCCCCGCACGCGCTTTCCTTTCAAAACCATTTACAAAAGTCACGTGATAAGGGCCGGACGTGTATGGCGTGAGCGGGCCGGAAAAAAGCCGTCCGGCCCTGCACAATTTTTTTCTTGCTGTTTTGCAGTTTGATCTACAAAAAAATATGGTCGGTCATATGATAAAAAACCAATTGACTGAGTTAGGTCGGGCCGGACGGGAAAATATTTGGCTCTCGGTCATTTTGTACGTAACTCGCTGCCCTCGGTCCTTACGTCATGACCTCGAGCCAAATATGTTGCCGTCCGGCCCTCCCACACAGTCAATAAGTACCTATTATGTCGGTTTTGATAATGCACATATCAATGTTAAGCCCAAGCACATTTGGTAAAAAATATCAAATATCTGCCCTATCTTCCTTATGTTTACTATGAATAACTCTACCCTGGGGCAGGCAGTGTATGTCAAAATCCCCACCTTCCCATCCCTTGCCCCCCTCCCCCCCCCCCCCCTTCCCCAGTCAACCTGAGAGTGAAAGCCTGCTATTCTTAACTGTAAAACTGTAACCTCCTATATCTCATGTAAATAGTGTGAATAAAGAATATTGAATATTAACAGGGTCCTGCAAAATGACACGACTTTCATAATGGCCGCCTCCTAATTTGCATAATTCGGAAGATTAATCTGTAGAGGAATACCAATGCTACCACATGAAAGATCACATTAAAACTAGTAATTATTTTAGGTTTTAGAGCAATGTGGAAAATTACTGTTGAGCTATGAGCATTTCTAATGCAGAGAAACATGAAAGCGAGGCTAGAAAAGCCTCTGTTGTTTTTCTCATACAAATCTTTCAAAGTTCAAATGGCTGTAACTTCATTGCTTTTTAAGCCTTGTACAGCACTCAACTTTCACAAATTCACTAATGTCGACATGCTCTTTCACATGGCAATGTTCATACTTTCTATACATGTAGATAAACTACCGAAACGGGAAATCCGCCATGTATGAAAGCCGTGTTTATCAAGTAGTATCATGATTCACTGATCGTTTTGTTTATCAAGTAGTATCATGATTCACTGATCATTTTGTTTACTTTTGAGACGCCAATATAATGTGAGATAGGCGTCTCAAAATCAGGCCTCTGATTGGCTCTTGCGCGAGCCCTTGCAGTCACATGGCTTCCCGGTCCAGTTCAAAAGAGTACATTAATCGTTTGTTCAACAGACAACAGCACTTATTGAGCGCGTGATGGCAAGATTTCTACAATTTCACCTTCAAATCGTTGTAAATTACACGATAATAATCCTTCAATACTAAAGGATAGGTTGACATTGTAGTTTTCGTCAGAAATCTAAAACTCATATCCGCTAAAAGTACAATTTTCACCGTCTCAAAGCAGTAAAATTGCAAAAGTAGTTCAAATCAAGCCACAAAGTCCAAACAAAGTTCTTAAAGGAATAAAAATGAGTTTCTCTCAAAGAAAAAAAAAACTCTTCTTTTAAAATTAGTTAACTCTTAAATTCGAAATCGCTTACATTTTTGAAACTGACGTTTATTCCACAAGCATTGAATGCATGTAGAAGCGTTGAGATTTGAAAAGACGGCGCTCTTTTGAGAATCGAAATTACGATCAGCAGGACATGAGTTTGGTGCTTCATTCTCTTCTTTCTTTTAACAATTCCCAACCGTAATTGTTGAGTCGCGATACAAAACTAATTGCGATTTTGAGACGCCGATACCGAATTATATTGCCGGCGTTGGAAGAAAATATATTCTTTGATCGTATATTATTGGGCTCGCGACTCCGGCACTCCGCCCAAATACGAAATATATTTCTCCCAACTGGCTCAAAATCGCAATTAGTTTACACTAGTGTTTTAAATATTTTCTTACCAGCTTACGAATCCTGTCCAGAACAAGGTCGACAATCTCCTTGCCAATGGTGTAGTGGCCACGAGCATAGTTGTTGGCCGCATCTTCCTTTCCTGTGATCAGTTGCTCAGGGTGGAAAAGCTGGCGGTAAGTCCCAGTTCTCACTTCATCTGAAAGCAAAACCGATCACCAAAAAATAAATTTCACGCATCAGCTTATTCTTAAGGAAAAATTAAAGTTATTCATCTTCTGAAATCTTAAAAAGTAAAATAGATTTCTTTCATGAATAGTTATTTTGTCGAGACCAATCTGGAATTAAAATAAGTCTATGTTAAACTGAAAATGTCCAAAACTGAACTGAAGAGTCTCAAAGAATTTGTTGTTGCGCGAGATAACGCCATCCTTTTTCACAGTTTTTTTTTCCTTTTTGGACGTATAGTTTAATAAGGCTAACGGTAATTGTAAAATAGTATTCTGGGAAGTTCCTAGAGGTTTCTTGTATTGTAAGCCCAAGAGTGATGCATTATTGTAGTTTCGCGCACTAAAACTCTATGTGAATCCGGGGACATACTTCCCCGAAACGTTTGAAAATCTAGGTCTTCTGAAAGAATATTTCCTGCATTTAGAGGCAAACAGTGAAGGAAATAGATGTGTAATTAATTGGCTTTTTTAAATGCCTTCCAGGTAGCTACGCCTCTGTTATTTGTTTGACTTTGAGCGAAAATAATTATGCAGCCCAATTCGCCCAACTGAAAAGATGAAAACGGGAAGCTGCAAAATGCGGCCAGTCGAAGAAAAAGCCAAACGAAAAGTTGAAGGTTTATTGGTCAAACATTAGATTTAGAGTTAACTTTAAAAAATGGTAGTAATTTTTTTTTAAACCCACCGACTACAGTTGGCTCCAAGTCAACAAAAACGGCTCGTGGAACGTGTTTCCCAGCGCCAGTCTCGCTGAAAAAAGTGTTGAACGAGTCGTCGCCACCACCGATTGTCTTGTCACTGGGCATCTGGCCATCGGGCTGGATTCCGTGTTCAAGACAGTATAACTCCCAACAGGCGTTGCCAATCTGAACACCAGCCTGTCCAACGTGTACTGAGATACATTCACGCTGAAAAAAAGACAATAATTGCAAAGATTTTTGTTAAGTTCTTTCATGGCAAAATTGACGTATGCAAACCGCCGCATATAATATATATGCACAGCACCCAACGACAACTTTTTGCTAGCTGGAAATAACACGGTAAAAGCTTCTCTTGAAACGAAACAGTTGTCCAGAAAGGTAGCCAATAGTCTTACCATCTTGTTTTAGGAATAACGAGAAGTATAAACGTCTTCTAAAGACTGAAATTATTGTGTTTTTTTCGGAACTGCCAAGTCACGTCTGCAGCGAACGAGTTCCACCTTGAAAATGTGCGATTGTTGAATGTTGGCGCGCGTTTACGACTGTTGACGACACCTAACACGTGATCTCCACGGTAACTCTCAGTGATATATTTAACGGAAATTTTAAAATATTTTTACTGGAGTCAGCTTGCAGGCTCTGGTTGATTTTGATTTTGGATATACGTGTAGAACTCTTAGGAAAGCAGTTAACTCCAGTATCTTCAGCTAAAGACTTAGGCGTGATTATTGACACCAATCTAACTTATGATGCCCATGTCACAAAACTTGTCTCATCATGTATGGCCACAGGTAACCCAAGCTCTGTAAGTGGCTTTATTTACTAACATTTGTATGGATATTTTTTAGTCACTAATATTGAATAAAAAGCGACAATACTTACAGGACCCTTACAGCATGTGTTTATTTGTCCATGGGCTGTCTCTAGTTGCAATTTCAGCGTTTTTCGGCAAGTTTGACCCCAGCAGTTCTGCTAACTGTATACCAAGGATATATTAGTGACTAAAAAAAATCCATACAAATGTTAGTAAATAAAGCCACTTACAGAGCTTGGGTTACCTGTGGTATGGCGAGTTTGTGTCAAATCAACAGAGTAAAACACTTCAATTCCGAAACTCTAAATACGATTGTTAATGCCCTTGTTCTAAGCAAACTATTTTATTGTTCATCGGTTTGGGCGGCTAAAACCTCCGATAAGAACTTCAAGAAACTGCAACTTGTGCATAATTTCTCAGCCAGAATAGTAAGTGGCGCACGCAAATTTGACCATATCACACCTATATTGCGCAACCTTCAATGGCTACCGGTTAAAGAAACTGTTAATCTCAGAGACACTTTATTGACCTTTAAATGCTTAAATGGGCTTTCGCCATCCTACTTATCGGATAAGTTTTGCAAGAGATCCAGTATACACCAGCGCAATACTCGAAATTGCGGTGACCTTAACATTCCTAAATGTAACTCAGCATCCGGTCAGATGTCCTTAGTTACAGAGGTGTTAAGATCTGGAATGCCTTAGATAGCACACTTAAAGCGTACGTCAACTTCAGTTCCTCAATTTAAGAGAGCTCTTAAGTCTAAGTTACTAGCTTTTTATTACGACTGAATTCAATGTAAGGGAAGAGGTCAAAACAATGGTACTCTGGCGGGACCCAATTTTGACGGAAGGAGGGTTGTACCCGGAACCCACCACCTATTTTGGCAAAATCTAGATTTTTGACCACAAATATCTTCTTGAATAAAATACCTATTAAAGAAGTAACTATATTTCTAGTTTCTACAGGCAGAGAAAAACGTGAATCTGCAATAAAATCAGGTGTCCCTATTTTACAACGCGAGAAAATCACCCTCGAAAAAAGGGGTAGGGGGTATTACCCGCCACCCACCACCTCCCCTGACAAAATTGGGTCCCATTCGAAATCCATTGTTTTGACCTCTTCCCTAATAGTGTGAGGTTTTACGCAATTTTATCGATAAGTATTTAACAAATTTATAGTCTCTCCTAGTTTAACTTATTTTAATTTATTTGTAAATATATGTTGAAAAGCCCTTCTGGGAACTTACATTAAAGATATGTATGTATGTAGCTCTGGTTGATTTGGGGTTCCTGTGGTGGGAGAGAGGAACTCCAAATCAACCAGAGCCCCAAATCAACTAGAGCCTGCAAGCAGGCTATATTCAACTGAACTTTTGTTTATTGTTGTTTATTCTAAGTTTATTTTGTTTATTCTTGACGAATTTTATTAACTTTAGATCGTCGTATACAACTTGGAATAATTCTCAACGTGGCAATCTTTAATGATAAAACACAGGGAACCCAAGCTCGATATATATATATATATATTCACGAAGTAACTCCTGATGAGTGAGGACTTTGGTCCCCACGAAACAGTATTGTAGAGCGAAATATGAATCAACCAAGAATTTAAATATCCGAATCCTTAGTGTGTGTGTGTGTATATATATATGTTAACACGAAAGGAGTCTTCCTTTCAGTATAAGGTTCTTTTTGTGTTTTTACATGTAGTCATAAAAATGTTTCTCCTACGTTCCGTAAATACTATATATGCCAAAATACTTTTCCAGGCACTCTTATAGTCACTAACTAGCTTTACTAAACACATTATCCTTTGGGAATTGATCATAGATTCTAAATGAGGCATTTTTAATCCGCCGCATTCGATTTGATTTATAAGAGTTAATCGTTTAATTTTATCTCTTCCATTCCATACTATTCTCGCAAGCTGTCAGGATTTCCTGATCCTGTTAAAGCCATTTTTATTATGGAAAGCTTGGTTCCCGTTTGGATAGCCGATTGCCAATTACTCTTCCGATTCTTCATGCAGTATAAGAAAAGTTATATATTATTCCATGTAGTATATTAGAATCAGCCTTGAGGTATCAAATTTGTCAATTCCAAGCAATGTGCATGCATGCTCTTTGGCTTTCTATGCTTTTCTACGTAGGGTTGAGATAACTTCCAATAAGGGTCTGGTCTTCCCTTGCAAATTTGCCAAACAGCAAAGCTTGTTGATGCATTTAATTTAGTTGCTTTTTGAAAAGTCATATTCCTGAACTATAAGCACAGCTATACAATCATTTTTCTATGGTTATTAATCAGCAAGCAATTGTTTGTCCAATACAATTGATGCTGCATGGATTATTTGCCACTTTGAAGGAATATATACCAGGTCCTATTTTCGTTACTGTTGATATGAGTAAAGTTTCAATAACCTATTTTGCTGATCAGCTTTCCCTAGCAATTAGGTATTGTGGGCTCAGCCTTGCTCATTATAAAGGTCATAGTTTTCATATTGGGACTGCCTCTCATGCTGCAGATTGGGGTATGTCTGATGCACAGATCCATATTTTTAGTTGGTAGAAATCAAAAGATAACGGACGGGGATAAACAACTGATGAATCAGGTTCATAATTCGATGAGGTTGATACACTGATCAGAAAATGAACCATTGCCTTATCCTTTCTTTAAGAATAGGCTTAATTCTTAAGTTTTAATGTCATTGCTATTCATTACAACTTGCGGTGAAGTTGTGTTTGGGAATATCCGGGTAATATGGGGCTGATAAGCAAGGGCAGCAGTCCCCATCTCTCCTAGGTGTTTAAGGTTTATTAGGAGTAGGTCAACTGATTACAAGGGCAGCAGTTCTCCTATTCTTACTCATTGTAATTTTAACAGCTCGTGGCAAGTTGTTCATAGTTCATTTATGAAATTTATGGGACTGATTAGCAAGGGCAGCAGTCCCCATATCTCCTTGGTGTTTAAGGGTGATTAGGAGTAGCAAGGGCAGCAGTTCTCCACTCATTGCATATTGATCGTTTAAGATTTTGTGCATTAGAACCGATTTTGTTCTTTGTCGCCTTGATTGGAGGACTGGCCATTGTAATTGATTGAGAATATCTGCCGATCGTATTTCATAATTCGCCCCAGTTATAACTCGGGCTGCACGAGACTGAAGTTTTTGTAGCTCGTCCTTCTGGACCTTACCACAAGTGTCCCACAGAGGGGAACAGTATTCGAAATAGGGCTGGACTAGAGCCTTGTATATTGTTTCGAGTGAAGAAATCGGGACAAATGGTTTCAAACGATGTCGATTTGATGATCACGTCGCCTATGGCAAGGTGATTATCTTTGCTGTCGATCTTGTTTCAGGTAATGGCGTTCGCGCAGTGCTCTCAGATGCTCTGACGTCCAGCGACGCCACATCACGTCTTTGGTCTTCTTTAGAAACTTAGCTCGTTTCCTTAAGTCTCTCTCCTCTTGATAGTACGGCTAAAGTTCTGGCAGATAGTTCGAATTGGTAAAGAGAAGTGAATTGGGCGTTACCGCGCGCGTTGGCAGTCGTCGATTGTGACTTCGATGTCGAGTAGAACTTCGCTGAGTTGGCTCCACGCAAGAAGCCCTTGTCCCACGGTATTGTAGAAAGCCACCTTCATGAGATCTATCAGGCGTTCAAACTGTCTGCCCCACCACGGGGCGTGACTGAGATTAAACTGCCAAGATATAGACAGATTACAGAGGAACTCGTTCAACTCCTCATCCTTCCGCACCTTCTTCAACCACCTGTCTGCGGCTTCAAAGGTTGTTCCGTTATCTGAATAAACTTTTGACGGTCTCCCCCTCCTCGCTATATTAGGCGTTTAAAACTCCTAATGAACTCTCTCATCTCCAGGTTAGGTTCATGCATGTAGGAGTTCTAAATACACTCCCCGTGTCAGACTGCAGGAGTACAAGACCACATACGCCTTCCCTTCCTCCTTTGGTTTCCTAAGGTACTTTATCAGCCCGGCAAAATCTACCCCAATTACGCTAAAAGGTGTTACCTTCGGTCCTCGCTCTTGGTAAAATGCCAGGGGGCGGACTTTTCACTCACGGCGACGGCTTGGAATCTCTTACAACTCCCAGCACGTACTGTATCAAGATTCTCTTCGCGAGCCTTCGGAGACGGGGTACCCAAAACCTCTCTTGGACCTTCGATCGTCATGGTGAGTCCAATCCATCCGTGTAGGGTGGTCACGTGTTCACGCTGAACAAGTTTAGCTGCAAAGAGAACTGAATCAGGTGGGTAACCTCGATACTCACTGAATGTAACCTAGGCATTCCCACACTCTGTCGGAGTTCAAGGTTCAGTTAGTCTTTGTCATCAGCAAAGGTGATCGCACTCATTCCCTGACGTTGTGCTCGACCGCGAAACGTTCTCGTTGAACCCTCCTCTCAGCTTTGCTCTCAGCACTTGGTTGCGTCACGATTTCAGCTGGCCACTTTGACGGGTCAGCCAGCCACGATGGTCCATCCCACCACAGTTCCGCACCCGAAACGCTGCTTCCCCATCTTCCTAGGTCAGCTGGGTTCTCGGTTGTAGGTACGTGGCGCCATAGTGTATTCGGGTGATCCAGTGCAAGGCTACAGAACTATCCAGCCAACACTGAATCTCGCCAGCCATGTTGAAACCCTCCAATGCTTTGCGCACATTCATTGCAAGATTGATCACCGTATGTCCCGCCTGCTTTTCCAAACCTTGAGCAAGACCAGAAGCTTGCTTTACAACAGCATACACTGCAGCACTCACTCTGCGTCCGCTTGCGTCGCCGAACGCGTGCAGTTTAACGTACGTCCTCAATCGGCTCCTGGTATGTAGTGAGACTGCGCGGTAACGAGACCACTTCAACGATTGCCTAGCGACCGGTTCTGGTAACGGAGCGTCCCATGCGGTTTTCAAGTTGCATGTCTCCCGGTAGACTAGTTTCCCTTCCAATATCACAGGTGATAGGAAACCAAGTGGGTCGTAAACCTTCGCTAAGTTAGCGAGAATCCCGCGTCTTGTCAGCTCGGCGGGTTGATTCGGGAAAGACGTGTAAAGTGTCGTCAATCCTGTTCCATGTAAGCCCAAGGAGTTTACACTCCCCATCAAGCTGCTGTTTAGCGTAAGAAGGCTCTTCGTCAACACCATCTGTCTCGAGTTCCGTTTCATTCGAATTCCACTTACGCAGCTCGAACTTATCCTCAGCAAAGATTTCAATAGCATCACGTTTCAACTGCTTAGCTCCTCCATAGTAGACCCTCCAGATATAAGGTCGTCCACATACAAGCTCTCTCTGGATAGCGAGACTGCAAATTCTTCAGGTGTTGCTGGACCACCCCATTCAAGAGAAATGGCGACGGTGCCAGACCGAACAACACTAACTAGTAAAGCGCAGCGTTTCCATCTCCTTTTACTGCAAATCAACTATCCAGAGAAATCGTAGGGCGTCTCGTTCAGCCTCGCGGATCCACACTTGTAGATCTCCAGCAACTGCCATTGCATGAAAGCGGTTGCGTGTGACGACACTCCATAATTGGTACTGTAGGGTGGACCTGTGTGTAAACACTCGTTGAGTGACGCGTCATCAGAATACACAACCCGAAGCTTGGTTGACTGCGTTTTCTCTCACAACTACTCGATGTGGTAGCTAGACCTCCTTTCCCTTCACTTCTGCGGGGGCATTTTCTACTACACCCTCTTCCAACTGCTCACGGATGATGGCATCATTATCCGCCAACACGTTGGTTCTCCGCAACTTGCGCAACAACGAATTGAGCCGGCGCACACTCCCGTCATTATTCGGTAAAACTGAGGGGGATGATTCAGTTCCCTTCCACGGCAAATCGGTTATATACCACCCGTCCCCAGAACGCGTTAACTGTTCCTTAAATTCACTGTGACATCACCCTGGTCTCCAGCACGAGTGTCCGCTAGTCAAGTACGTCTAGCGAGCATAACCTTTCGTAATCCCCTGTCGAATTGATATGGCCAAATACACTGGTGAAACATCAACTTCCGCCCCAGGTGACATTATATCCACCCCCGTCGTGTGAATTCAGCGACTGGGTTCTGGCGTCGACCCACACGTTATCACTTCCCAAAATCATTAGCGCCAAGAACGAGGTGGACTGGTAACGGACTCTTTTCATCAGTGCTTGTAGTGAGGGTTTTCTAACATAACAAATTCACGCTTCTCAGCTTTGTTCACGCCAACTTCCAGCTTGAAATCACCCGTCACCGCGCACATTTCAACATCATACACCTGCATTTTCCGTGTCGTAACTCCCATAAGACTAGAAGCCTTCGGTTAAGCTTTAATTCTCTACAACGGTTGTCGAGGCATACGAGTGGCTTTCTCCATTGTCCAACAACGCTCGGAATTTATATCCGTTTATTTCTACTACTACCACAGGGTGTATGATGTCGGATTTCCCGACATGACTGGCGGTAATGCCGGTCTCACGCGCCTGGCTATTGTCGTAGATGGAGGTGGGATGGATCGAGGTGTGATGTTTTAAGTGACAATTTTGACAGGTCGCCTTGCTTTTGCAGGCTAGAGCTGACCCGGTGTTTACTACGCATGCGTTATGTTCTTATGCTGCTGCTGCTTTCTTCACTACCTTATGCTTATATCGCGGCTGTCCTCACTTGGCAAAACAGCGACATAAGCATAAGAACGGAACGTTTCGACTTCTTATGCTTATGTCACTAGTGAGGACCGGGATAGGGAAACCCATTTGCAAGCGCCCAATGTTTATTATATTAATTACATGAACATTTAACTTGCCCCTGCCTTCAATTTTACTTAAGGTGGTTCTGACTCCGTAACCTCGCGGTTTTATTCAGAACCTACCAACTCTATTTCTACTTTTTCACGTATTTTATATAAAAGAAGTGTATGTTGTCACCAAGAGTAAAATAAAGCTTCTTGTTCTCCATTTGTCGTCGATCATGGCGAGCTCGTGTCTCATGACATCGAGCTTGTCGACCGTAAACCTAACCGTAGCGTTTAGTTTGTTGATACTGTCGAGAGTTTGCAAGGACTCGACGTTAAACAACAACTCATCGTAGAAATCGTGGATTTTGGCTACATTTCTCCCTTGTATGATCGGAAGCTCTAGAATGTTTCTCACGTACAATTATGTTCCTACAAACTCACTGGTGCGTCCGTAGCGCTTCTCGAGCAAAGTTTTTGCCTTCTCATAGCCCCGGCCTCAGTAAAAGGAAATCCATCTATTAGATTTCGGACTTTCGTTTTAACTTTGTTATCGAAGGCGCACCAGATTTGTCGAATTGGGACTCAAATTGTCCCCAAAACGTTAACCTCACCGTCTTGCGGCGTCCCATCAAACTTCGAAATTACGAGCTTTGTACATTTTCCCATGGACTTTGACTCCGTGTTTATACAGAGAAATGTATGGCAAACTGAAAACACGACTGCATGCTTCCCAACACAGCTACATCCCTCGAATTTTGATCATTTAATCGTTTACCTGGTACCTTAAGTTTGCAGACAGTGAATATTTCAGAAATTCAATTTTACGGAAATTATTTGGTATCGCATTCCCATACAAACACTGTCTATTGTACAGATGCATTAGTACTTACTATAATCACAGATCAACGGTACGTGACAACTCTAACAAAGTAACCTGCGTTGCGGCTCTGGAGTACCGGAGCGCAGCGAGTCCCTCTCCCCTCTTTTCTCTCTCGCCCCAATCCCCCTAATCTCCCCTAATCTGCGCTCCGATACTCCAGAGCCGCAAGGCAGGCTAGTAACAAAGCCTATTTGAGCAGCGACATGTCTTTTCAAAAGGTATCCCGCTTTATGTTATTTCCCGCAGAAATTACAGTAGTAACTAGGATTTCCTGTAAAATTCCCTTTCTGCCGATTCCCAGCATTTTCTTTAGATTCCCGGATTCTTTTTGCTGACTGGTGTGAAAAACTAGACACATTAATGGCTTCTATTGTGTTTGCTGAAGTTGATCCAATCAAATTGCAGGGTTACGAAGTGGCAAAAAAACTCTAAATGCTTTACAATAGACCTTTCTCACGCGGCGGCCATCTTGAATACAACCATTGTTCATGCCCGTCCAGCCTCGTTCTAAAACGTGTTGAACCGAGGCTGGACGGGCATGAACAATGGTTTTATTCAAGATGGCCGCCCGTGAGAAAGGTTTATTGAACCTCGTTATATATTATAACGAACCTGGTCATAACGAAGTCCCCGAACATGCTTTTTCAGCACGGCAAAGGCTCATTCTTGAAATCTACCCGGATAAAACGAATATAATTGTTTCATTTGCACTCTTTAATTCCTCTGGGATGGCTCAACTCTTGACAAATGTAAACCACTGCATACAGCCGGATACACGTTGTTTAATTCACCACATATGTTCTCTCTTGCCTAAGTGCCCGAGTTACTAATAAAAGTTCTAACAATCTTGTTGAACTGTTAGTAGAAAACCCCGATATAACAAACATTTTGGTGTTTTTGCTGGAAAAGCGTTATAACTGGAGTCGTTTATAACGAACCCTCGATATAACGAACCTATTTTTCCGGTCCCTTGTACTTCGTTGTAACGGGGTTGCACTGTATTAAACATTTCTTGCACACTAATGCGAAATCTGTTCTGAGCAACACACACATATTTCCAGTGTACATATATTTTTTAACAACAATGATATTAATTCAAGGTTTCTCAGCAAATGTTCTTCAACTTTCCATAGGCTCTTCCCCATTCGTAACCTGGTTCTCCTCGTCTCGACATGCTAATGTTGATGATATTTTCAGTGGTTGGCATGTGAGGGTGCGAAGATTGAGTAGCACACATGTCTTTGTGCTTGAGAACTCTGGCACCATCACTAGTAAAACCTTTTGGTTGCTTTCACCTGAAATGGTAATCAAGAATGAGCACTACGTCCTACCACGCGTTAAACCCCGGTCAAACGGACGCAACACTTCATGCAACATTGTTGGATCATGTTGGTACATGTTGCGTGTAGGGGTGGTCAAACGAACGCAACATGTTGGATGTTTTTACCCGGTTTGTCGATAAGAGGTCTGGGCACCATGCCAATGGTACTTTAAATTGAACTAATGCGCATGCTCCAATGTTGCACGAAGGTGGTCAAACGAACGCAACATGATGCAATATACCAGACAACAATAGAAATGTTGCGTGGATGTTGCACGAAAGTTTGACTAGATTCAAACTTCATGCAACATCGTGCAACATCATGCAACAGGGTGGTCAAACGGAGGCAACATTTTCATGCAACAATGTTGCACGATGTTGCATGAAAATGTTGCGTCCGTTTGACCGGGGCTTTAGGACTATGCTCCTTCACCTACAAGTATATAGCTTTACTTCGTGTTTATAAACGTACAATTGTTATGCTAATGTCCAACCATGGTTTCAAATGGCCGCTTTGTGTCAGGAACCAATGGATCTCTGCACATGAATGATAATGGTGACGTGCACTGAACATTGCTAACCACAAAAACAATACCCAGAAGATCGAAGAGTAAACCATGTGAATGTCCTGATATGCTTTTCAAACTTTTTCGATAGAGGATGGCAAAGATTAAAGAGGATTACACAAGGTTGTTCTAGAAACTTGATTTAGATTATAGTTGCTCTACATTTCTCTTAAAATCAGTATTTATGTTGCGCCCAGAAAAGCTACTGTGTAATCACAGCCTCGATATGTGAAATGTGCTTTGTATGCCAGCGTCAAGCTCAGTTATCTTTGCCATACTTCATCAAAATTGTATCATATTTTCTCCAGTATACCAAGAAAGCATACTCTGCTAATCTGAGTTATTTTTGTCTTTCATCATGAGAAAGTTTAACATTTGGGGTTTGACAGCGTCCCTTTAATGTACAAGAAAAATTACCAGTTAGGACTTTGGACTGATACTTTGGCTGGTTTCCAACGAAATAAACATGAGGGCACTTTTCGAGAATAAATGGATCCTGGTTGAAGTATGGATAGCAGCCTAGAATAAAGAAATGAGGACAATCAGTTTACATGGAAATAGGAGATAAGTTGATTCTACTTTCAACCTTCCTTCATTCTAGACAAGTAGGGTGAAATGTTAAAAATAAGGGTGAATGGGATGAGGAAAGAGTAACTAGGGTGGGAGAGCCAAGGAAAACCCTGGCAATGGCTTGTAAACCTCTTTCTCTTCCCTAACAAGACCTCCAAATGGGGGGTGACAGATCGTTGTTAGAGTTGTCATCCCTGTCTCCAACATATACTAACCTAGAGTGTCTGGTGCAGTTGGTGCAACATGACTACAATTCAGGTTTTGTTCAAGGATATCCATGTTATTCTCATAACTAGTCACTCTATATATGTCATTCACATTCTGCCCTGATGTCCCAAGAACTCTGCCAAGAAAATAACAGCAATAAATTATTATTTTAACAATTAGTTTAGAATGTGTAGTTAGGAAGACAAGAAGTAATATATGGGGGTTTGAATCCAGGAAAAGGAAGTATTACTACAAACTGTACATCGGAGAAACAGGCGAAGATTAGGAGATCGATTTTGCAAACACTTGCTAGATGTTACAATTAACAGCAAGGATCTCGCCAAACCTGTAGCTCGCCACTTTAACCTTCCTGGCCATTGTATTAATCACATCACTGTATGCGGCATTTCTCTTCATCAAGGTACTACTGACACACGTAAACGCAAAGAACAGAACTTCATTTTCAAATTAGGCACTTTGGCACCTCATGGTATTAATGAACGCTTTTCGTTCATTTAATTTCAGAATTCAAGTATTCACTCAGACTTACATCAGCATGTTTCGTTAGTTCTTTTCATCAACACTCTTTATTGTTCCTGTTACAGCATTTCTATTATTGCCGCAATTTCCTTAGATCATAATTGATCTGAGTACATGTTTCCTCAGCAGTAATCATGCACTCAATACTTTGCTTGGTGCAATTTTCTTTGATCCCAATTGATCCGAGTACGTTTCTTCAGCAGTAATCATGCACTCAACACTTTATAAACCGTCTCCCCACCCACAATTCCCTCTTTTGTTCTGTCGAAGTGCTAGCGCTCCGCGAAACGTCAACTCGCTTCCCATGGTGGTTAGCATCGCTTAATCGACTTTAGTTGATTATACCACTAGAGTATTACTAAGTTTTCATTATCCTCCTCACACCTCAAAAATTAGTAATTATCCTCATCCTTTTCCTGGACCCAAACCCCCATATGATACTACTAAGAGATCAGTCACGTTTTCTCTAGGTTATAGGGTGAAAATCTAAAAACACTCAATTTTAACAGGACCTGGCACAACCATAGGGGTTTATCCAGGTCAGGGGCCTGGCTGAATCACAGATCGAATTGGAATTTAGAGTGTTGGTTTTTGTGGAGGGAAGAAAACTGGAGAAAAAACACTTGGAGCAAGGGCAAGATACCAACAAACTCAACCCATGTTACCTGGGATTGAACCCTGGCCACAGTAACGAGAGGCAAAGTGCTTACTATTTGTGCCACCCAAGCTCTAAATTTGCTATCTTTACCTGGCACCCCCAATAAGAGCCTCATATGGATTAGTGACACTTTGCATTGTGGGATAGGCGACAGCCTCTGGAAACATACAACGATGTAGTGGTTGCTGTGGCATGTTGTGGTTGGTTGGGTCATATTCACCTGGCATGACATCAACAGTGACACTGGACTAAAAGAAAATGTTTTTAAGTTAGTGTTAGTGTTGGAGAAAACACTGAGCACATTGATTTCATAAATAATCTAATAGAACAAAACCTGTAAATGTTCTAACGCGAATCACCTGTACTTAGAATTAGCTCACTGGCCTCAAAATTTGAAAACAATCTTTGTCACCAAGTGGTGACTAGCAAATTAAATCTAGTCCCCAGTAAGCAAATGTTAGAAGCCAAATTCGCAGCTAACCGGTACGTTTTCGTCACCAAATACTGTATGTTGCATTGACAACCGTATTGGTCTCAATTTCGAGCCCTGGCTTAGCAGTCATTTCCAATCGTAATTCAGACATGGTTAAATATCCAGTGAGCATCAAGGGTCCTGTGGAATGTTTGTGCAGCCCTAGGTCAGCTTTTAGTCTAGACTAAATGCAATTTAGACATGGTTTAATACGCCCGTGCAATTTGGTCTTCCTGTGGCACAGTTTATAGGGCCTGGGTCAGCATCTCATACAGGTCTTTTGCTTGCTGAAATTGGTGGATTCCTTCTGTTTAGTCTGCTTCATGCGTTCAGCTCAGTCAGCTCTTTTCCCAATTCCATCCATTCCATCTGCTTTTGTTCTGGGCCCAGCATTGTCTGGTTGGTCATCAATTCCTACGCAAGCAGCTCCTATTCCTTCCTTAATATGTATAATATGAATACCCCATAATATGCTGTCAGCCATATCTCAGTCAATTATTACAGATGAATACCTGGCTAAGGAATGTTCCTTGAGTGGCTGGCCCATTTACGTCCCCTCCTCTTTCGCATTTCCACTCTAGCAGATTCAGTGCTATTCCTAAACGGGGCCAACCATGAAAATGGAGGCTGATCCTTGACCTCTGATTCCCAGCATGGACAAGCGTTAATGATAGAATCTCCAAAGAGGACGATCCCGTCCAATTTACGAGCATCGATGAGGCCATTACCCTTGTCCATTCAAGACATGTGGTTGTGGTCCTCTGATGGGCAAATTTGACATCAAAAGCGCCTATTGCATTGTTCCTGTTCATACAGATGATTGTTTCTTCTTGGCATGGGTTGGAGAGACCAGCTGTACATCAACCTACACGTAGCTCTACCTTTTGGCCTTCAATCTGCCTTCAACCGTGTTGCAAAAGGCTTGCAATGGATTGCAATTCATCACTTCAAGGTCTCGCCGTTGATACATTATTTAGATGACTACATGTACTTCGTGCTTGGTCCTCCTAACTCCCTTGTCTGCCAGCAGAATATGGACCCCTTTTCCCATGCTTGCACCGATCTAGAAGTTCCTCTAACTTGCAACTAACAAGTCTGTAAGCCTTTGCAATCCTGCTTTGAGGCCCACCTGCCAGATGATAAATTGCTGAAGGTTTGCACAGTTGTCAAGTCTTGGCTCTCTTGGCGTTCGTGCACCCTCAAGGATCTGCAATCACTGATAGGTTTACTTCATTATCGCAGGAGCTTGCATACCCAACTTGCTTCAGGCTGGTCTGCTTGCAAACTATCGGGGTACCGTATGCCTCAGTGTCGACAATGGCCATTTGGAGATGGAGGTGCTGGCCTTTCCATTGGCTTCCCTGATGGCCAGCACCCTTGCCTCAGGGCCTGACCCTGGCTCCGCCTTTAGTTCAAGCTCCTCGGGTTGCTCCCAGTTGCTGGGATTTTATTAGGACTGAGCCTAAACTACAGTCCCACTCAAAAACTTTGCAACCATCGGGGGCACTAGAGCCACGAAAATGTGGTATTTGGTATCTGGTATTTGGCTGTGGTTGCAACGTTTTTGAGCGGGTCTGTAGATGGCTCTAGTTCATTCCTTGCTTGCATCATTCTGGTCCCTGTGGCTCATAACAGAGCCAGGGTCATCACACTTGCTGGCCTATTTGGGCTTCATCATTGTAGGATCTAGAGGTTAGTGCCAGAGTTTGGTCAGTCCTCACTGCATGGGCTCAACTGTGGTCTTATTGGACTGGTTGGTTGCATATTGCCTGGCAACCAAGCTCTCGAGCACTGACCCTACTTACAGCCTGGGCACTTAACCTCCAATACACTTCAACACATCTAGGATTATCCATCATCCCCTTAGCAGGAAATTTAATTTTATTTAATAGTTGTTATTGCTCATGGTAGAGTTCACTTGCCGGTTGCACTTCACTGTGATCACTTGCCTGCAACAGCTCTTCTGGATGCTAGTGGTTCAAGCTCTAGCTGAAGCTGCTTTGCATTCACAGCAGCTTGGGAGGTCAGCAGTGCTCTGGCTTTGGTCAGTTCTTGTTCGACTCGACCATGGTGTTGCTTGGGCTGTTCAGTATACCTGGCGACCAAGCTCTCAAGCACTGCCCTGCATGCACCGCTGGGCACTGAACCTCCAACTTAGATTCCTCAACATTAATTTTGGTCTTTAGTCTGAGTAGCAGTTGTCGGTTAAATTAATAAAAGTAACTTCCCACAAGACTGAGACTGAACTGAGTTGTTTACTTCCAAAATCCAACTGACTAAAAATACAACAAAATACAATGGTCTAACTATAATCACGAAAATAATATGACTGACAGCTCGTGCAGCAACAGTTCAAAATATCTAACAGTTCTTTTCATTAAATCTTCTTTCTCTGTTACATCTGCTTCTTAGAGAGCTGGTTATTTAACATGGAAACATCTTCAGGCACATGCACAATTTTTTTAAAGTTTCTAAATATTAGAATATATACTAGGTCATATTCTGCACATACAATGTAGTACAGTCTTGTACTTTCTGGTTCTATTGAGGCACAGCATACTTACAGCCAGCTGAAGCAAGAAGTCATCTAAGCTCTTGATGGCATCAACACTACTAGCCACAATATTCCTGGTCAGGTATTTGGCCTAGGTAAAACATAAAATTTATTCATTTAAAAATGTACATTGTAACAACCTCTATTGTATGCCATGTTATACATGTATACATTCACCTAATATGGCTATAAAGTAACAACCCCTACTGTATGTAATGTTATATACATTCACCTAATACATGTATGTCTATAAAGTAACACTCCTATTGAGTATGCCATGTTATATGCATTCATCTAATATGTCTAGAAAATTCCAAGAGTTTTCCAGGAGTAGATGGCTGGAATTCCATGAGTGGTGTGAACCTTTGTCGTAATACACAAGTGAGCACGAGTGAGCACAGTGAACAAGTGTATTGCACTTGTAACAAGATAAAAAATTGTCCCAAAACTGCCAATGTAATATTCTGTTTACTTTGGACAAAAAAAGGGCCAAAGTTGGGGGTGTGGCTTATACATGGGTACCACACTGTGGCAAAATGTCACGCACATGCATTTTGATGAGCCCAACACGTGCGTCCACCTCAGAGCCTTCAATCTTTCGGCCAGCAGAGCATAACGTTTTGCCGCAGTGTGCACAGGTACAAGCATATGCATTTTATCACAAAAACTCGCCCCAGGCTCCTTCAAAATCGAAGATGGAAGACCTCGGATGACCTCGTTCACCAGAAAACCTCACTTTATCTTGCACTTAAAAGAATGTAGTTCCTTGAAAATCTTGTCAGTTAATGGGGGAATAAAAGCAGAATTCTGGAACGCCAAAAAACCTACTTGGGATAAAGGAGGTAACCCCACAACAAATGACAATGAAAGTCATTAACCCATTAACCATAATTATTTGAAGTTGCAATAGCATTTGGAATGACAACAATCTCTTCTGATTTAGCCTTGCTTCAAGTACGAGCATTAATTACATTGAAACCTCTCAGCCTCAGTTGAATTCAAATGTCAGGGGCGGGTGCGCACTGAAAACGTTTTTCCTGTGCTAAAAGCTGATTTGCTGTTACTTAAACAGCCCCATTTCAATTGGCTTGTGCACTTACAAAACCTTTTAAGTGTTGAATAAACCTGTGCAAACCTGTTTGTGACCCGTGTAATACAGTCACATATTTGCACTCGTTTTAGCCCGTATTTTCATTCGAAAAAACAAAGTATTCATGGTTAGACCAGGCCAATCAAAATGCAGGAAATTTAGTGCCCTTTCTTTATCAGCCAATAAGAATTCAAGATTTTGAATAAATAATTTAGCCTACAGACATGTCCACCACTTGAAACTTTTGTTTCCTGGTGAGAAATTTGCAGTCTATCATCTGGTAAGTTACTTTGTTTTCATGATAAATCTTCCCATAAATTTGTTATTTATAGGATAATATGGTTATTTCATGGTTTTCTATGGAATACCGGCATAAATTTCACTTGAAATTCATATTATTTTGGTAACAAGTACTCGCCTAAAGGCTCGTTGTATACCAAATAATACAAATTTCTCATGAAATATTTGCCTGTATTCCATAGAAAACCATGAAATAACAAGTACCGGTAAGTATTTCATGGCTTAGTGAAAAATAAAGAACTGCAGTGTTGTATGCGTACCGGTAATCTAAAATGGTCTTTGTTGGACAGGTTTTTAAGAGCTTACCTTAGTTTCACTCTCTTTGTTCTGAGTGCACTGACTCAACGAATTCCCAGCAATTATCACTCTAACGACCTTAGAGCAAGATTCTTGATCCTGTAACAATATGATATGACAAGGCAGTTATTAGCAACTTTTAAAAGTTCTAACAAATTATATAAATTTAACTTGTGTATCCTACATTTCTTGTCTGACAGTCATACATTGTATTTGTGCCACACTCAAAAATGTATTTCTAATCAGCAAATTCTAGAAACAAAAAAAACAAAAAATCTAGTTATACGTGCAGGAAAGAAAATTAAGTTACAAAATTGTATTTATTCTTGCATTTGAGGATTATTAGTCCTCCAGCTTTAAAACAGCTAATTGACCGAGATTATACATGTAATTCTGAGCATAAATTATTATATCTTGCCCAAGGACATGGCAGTTAACTTATTCCCTTCACAAATACATGTAACACAACAGGTTCTTTAACGTCTTCCATTTACGATTCAAGAGAAAGCGTTGGGATCGAGACAAGGCCAACAGCTTTATTTCCCTGCCTAAGAATGTGGCCTGAGCCGGATTTAAACCCACAACCTCCCATATTCATGAAAATATGTATACAAATAATACAATGTACCTGAATACTTCCCAGCTCGCCAGTAATGAGGTCAGTTAACATCTGTAGACTTAGTAGGTCCTGGTTATCACTCCCAAATCCAAGTCCAGAAACTAGGACAACAAACCTGTCCTCTCCTTTGACCATTGCATCATCAAGTTCTGGAGCCACTTGATATGGCATTCCACTAAAGCAGAACTCTTTCACTTTGAATTTACCATCATCACCAGTAGATCCACTTAGTGCAACAATAGTACCTATACAAAATAAGAGATACCCGTATATATGTTGCAGTTGAAATTTGACCATTCAGTTCAATTTGACCATGAGTCAAAACAAACTAGTTCAATTTGACCATCTGTCATATTCAACTAGTTCAATTTGACCCGGTCAAACCAACCTAGGTCAAATTGACCCGAGTCAATTCAACCTAGGTCAAATTGACCCAGGTTTCGCTATCAATGATTCTAAAAAAAATCCACCCTCCCCTCCCTTCCTTCCATCCCTTCCCTCCTCTCTCTCCTCTCTCTCCCCTCCCATATACTTACACTTATCTTTCATTCAGATGTAATACCATGTACTGAACTAAGAGGGATTTGAACTCAGCAGCTCTTCCTTGACACACCCAGTTTTCCACTGAGTCAACTTAATTACCACACTGTGCCACACAAGTGCTTGTTGATTTGGAAGCAACATTTATTGCTGCAAAGGCGATAGCCGTAGCAGCATCCCTAATTTGGGCTCCCTGTGGTGGACTTGAATTAGGCGGATGCTTTCTAGGATTTTGCGATGTCCACAACATTTGCCTCGATCTGGTGCTTGACGTCATGCTCAGCGCTAATGTCACTCGTGGCGTTTCCTCAACGGTGTTGTTGAATTGCGTTAGTGACCTTCGAGCTTCGATGGCGAATTCGGTAAGTATTTTTCCCTCAAACATCATGATTCTAGTGGGAAAAGTTATTGAAACGTTTTTCCAAAGCATCTGGAAACTTTGGAGTTTGTATAACAGGAAAATTTTGCCGATTTTCTTTGCTATAAAGCAAAACACACAGTGTGATCTATGTGATCAATGCGCGAATGGAATTTCCTGTGTTGTCGCTAGTGAAAGCAGGTAAATATGCTCACAGATGAATGGACCAACATGATGTGCAAACAAGATCAGCTGACTTACTTTGTTCATACCAAGCAACAAAACAAAACGATCAAACATGACTGTTGTTTTACAACTGAGACAAATGCCATTGTCGGCCAGCCAAATGATGGGAGGTCATTGTGCCAACTGAATGAAAGGCCGTTGTGCCAACTAAATGAAAGGCCGTTGTGCCAACTGAATGACAGGCTATTGTGCCAACCAAACGACAGGCTATTAACTGAAACAAATGACAGGCCGTTGTGCCAGCCAAATAATGGAGGCCATTGTGCCAACAAGGCCATAATGCGCCAACCAATGACTGAATGTTGCTGCAAAACAAATGAGCCAACCGTGGTTGCAATTTGCATAGGGAATCATTCAACCAATCAATATGTACTGACATAGAAACTGATGAATCACAGAATTTTCCTGATGCTTTGGAAAAACGTTCAAAAGATTATTTATTTCCTGTGTCAAGGGGAAGGTCGGAATAGAAAGAAACGTGACACAATTTGAAAATTGGAATCAACTTTGTGTAAACTATCGAATATTGGAATAAACGTTGCGTACCATGCCACTGCCCTTGATGATTGCAGTCATGCGTCCTGCAAGATGGTGCCACAGAGTCATTGCACTGGAGTCACATGACCTGTGCAAAACCTGTATTTTATTGTATTCTTTATTTTAGTACTAAAGACTACATACCAATAACCTCTCTACTCTGCTGTCCGTCAATTTTTGTTCAGTTGTTCAAAGTGCCAAAAAAAATCAATAACTTCATTTCGCAGCACTTCCCTTTCTATTAGAAACTTCTAGTTATATAAGTAACTTAAACCAGAACCCAGATCCTCTCGGGTCAACAAGTCAACACTTACATGAAGTAGTAACCCACATGGAATCTGTCATGAAACTCCAATTTTTGTTGTTGTTTTAGTTTGCTTCAAACAATCAATAATCATTTGAACTAATCCAAATCCTACCCCTACATTCAAAAAACCTTAACCATCAACAATGTGTGCTCACCAATTTGTTTGAGTCAAATTAAACTAGTTTGTTTTGACCATGGTCAATTTGAACTAGTTTGTTTTGACCGGGTCAAATTGACCTAGTTTGAATTGATCGGGTCAATTTTGACTCATGGTCAAATTGAACTGAATGGTCAATTTCAACTACAACATATACATACATGTACACTTGTTTATATTGAAATGTCATATCTAAACTAAAATGTAGCAGGGTTGTATAAAAAGAGCTGCCAGCCAACAAACTTTGCCTGGTACTATACCAAGTTTTGCCAGCAGCTATTGTTTTACAGGAGCTCTAGTACATGTACGTACATGAAGGGCTTGTGTCCTTTTCACTACTGCATAATGATCTGCCTACTATTCAGAATAACCCATCATCTTCAAATCTTTTGACTATAATAGCCTGGTTATATTTTGTAGAATCCCATGTACATGTATAGTCCCCCTGTAGTAGTCACCCCTGTGTATAACTCCCCCTCTTTCCATTCCATGCCCATTACCTCCTGTATAAATTAATCCCTCTGCTGGTAGTCCCCCCTCCAAAAACAGATTTTGTAACTTAATTGTAACAAATAAATGTCTCCTGTTATTTCCATGTGTACGGTAGCTTGTTTTATGGTTTGTTATTGTAAACTAAAATATTGTTGCTATTAAAATGCTGTACTATACATGTAGAAAAAAGAATGTGTTGGCCGTTTTTCCTGCCATATATCTAATACCCCCATAGATAAATCACCCTTGTGCATAATACCCCATGGATATAACCTCCATCCCTTCCCCTCTATAATGGCAGTCTCTGGGGACTATACAATGGATTCTACAGCACTGACATACAGTAGTTTCCTGTAAGCCACCGGTTGTGTACATTTACAGTCTTACCACTGATAGAGGTGCCAACAGTGACATTGCCAGTCAATACAACCCTCTCATTTTCATCTTCTACGACAAGCTCATCTTCATCTGCAGTGTATTTACCGGTCCTACTTGGCTGAGGGAGCAAATTTTGCTGAAACAGAGATATACATGTAATTATAGGACCATTACTGCAATGAAACAACCATACATGAGCAAGTCTTCAATATTTTGGATGTCTTGAAAAATACTCTCTATTATCAGTAGTTACTGCTCCTGTTATTTAAAGCAGTGCATTCTTCAGAAGTGTCAACAGCTGGCGTTTTCAGACTACTCGATTCTTAAGCACCAGTTACTTAAATCAACAACAGCACTGTAAGTACTTGAGCTGAACAGAGACCTTAATTACTATTTCATTATCAACTGAAAAATGTCTGGTAAACACTGAGAACTCGGTGATACAAAATGCATGTTTATCTACATGTATATACAGGTACACTAATTTGGGTTTCCAGTATTTCAACACTTGGTGACACTCTATCAATATTTTATCAACATAGCTACAATGTACACCTACATTGTACATGTATCTATAGTAGATATTATGGTTAACGATAGCTAGGTTACTATTGAGGTACATGACTTGACTGTACATGTATCATTCACTAGTCAGTGCCCCTAGAATATAACACCAAGTAAATTTCATTTGCTGAAATAGAGGAGGTCAGCATGCGCACCAGATATTTGTTTGCATAATTTTTCAGTGGTTCTTTTACATCCCCATTTCTGGAGACACGACCACCATTCTACATGGTAATCCAAGATCTTACACCTTGAGAAAAATCACTACCTTGACCGGGGGAAGAACCCCAGTCTTTGGTGTGAAAGGCTGATGCACTAGCCACTGTGGCTCCCATTTCTCCAGCTGTTTTCCCCGTTTTGTTATCCCTGATTTGACTCAATAAAATGCCTGCACTGAACTCTGTACATACTTCTGCACTGATCTCCTTTAAGATGCATGGTTTTAACTCCATCTTCTTGAACAAGGTGCCAATGATGCAACACTTCTCATCTAACTTCAACTCAGTTAGCCTCTTCATAGGCAGAGAGCTGCCTGTGGAAGTTAATACCAGGAAGAAGATTGAAAACAATGTTACATTATTTATATCAATAATAGTAAAAATCAACATGAGTCGAGTGTTGTGTGTCCAAAACAGTTAATGTAGTGAGGAGTACAAGCAGGCCCACATCAGCTGTAAGAATCAGCCTGCTACATGTATAGCAAATTAAAAAAGAGAACATTTCTAGGTAATTTATTTTAATTAAGTAAATACTTGGCCAAAGAAAGATAATATGAACAGCAAAGGAAAATCCCCACCCTTGGGATAGCCCTACCTGTCAAATCCCCAACCCTTGCCTGCCTCCCTCGGGCTTAACATTGATGGGGGCATAAAGGGTTGTTGACAAATCAAAAACATTATTCTTAACATCATTAATTTTGGACATGATTAACCCTTAACCCTCACTACTGGACGTGTTTGGGCTCAATTGGTGAAATCCAAAGTGCTAACTCAACCCTCCCCCCTCAGTTCCAGTTTGGCTAGCCCAGGGTAGGTAAATACTGCTGACTTTTTAAGCCGAGGGCTCAAACTTTCTCCACAATATTCTGTGGACTCGTTGACAGTAGGTATTGCTACTTCTGTAGGATTTCTTATTAAATCTGCTCTAATTTTGGAGAAAAAAGCCACTGTAAGAGAGCTAGAGGACATCATCAAGTCTGAGGATGACTGAAAAGTACTTGGTTTGCTGTTAGTAGGCTTTGTGAGAGGATTTCACAGGGTTTTTCTGTTGTGTTTGTGCTTTGAGACACATCAAAACATTCTTCAATGGAATCCTTGAAATTCTTCAGTTGGTGATCTTTCCCCCCTGCTAAACCTATTAGGATGGGTTTTTGTCACTTTAAGGTTACTGGATACCTTCAAAAGCGATTTCCGCAATTTCCGATTTCCGCGAACAAAATATGGGAACCTATATATCAATGGAAAGGTTGATAACTTCAAAGAATACCAGTAAAAGGTTATTTTATACGGAATTACTCTAGATTTAAAACTACAGTCACTTTAAACCGATGTCGAAGACGTGAATTACCAGCGCAGGGTTTTTATACTTACAAAGTAATTACACTTGTGTCAAGTTAAGCGGTCATTGATCTCCAAAAGCATGTGTGCAATTTTTGATATCTATTTTCTATGCGAAATTATTGCAGTTTAAAGTAAGTAGAGTCATTGATTATTTTTGCCTAGCCATCACGCTTGGACCGATATCTTTAAAACTAAAAACAAATCGGAAAAAAGCACACACGCTTTTGGAGATTAGTTTATATTCAGAAACGTTGAAAAATTGTAGCTGAGAAATCGGCATTAGAAGTTCAGCAACTGATTCACACCTACTTAGAGAGGCTTTCCGGACTCGACACCCATTCTCCAATCAGAAGCAACCTCCTGGAGTCTCCCAAAATTCTGCGGGAAAAACTAAAGGTAGAGTTTCAATATGTAAATATCATTACAAGCCAATAGTTCTCCTTGTAAACTCTTGTTTTAATATGTGGGTTCCAGAGGATATTGTAATCTAGGAATTAGAAAAGTACCGTATTTACCCGTGTATAAGCCGCACCTTTTCACCCAAAATTTTAGCTTGTTTTCCAAGCTAAGGGTATCCTGCTTGCTTTTTGGAAGATATAAGGCGAACAACCGATGGAATTACGGAAACGTGTGGAAAAACGTAAACATTGGAATGAAATGAATTTATGCGCTAGCTTTCCCCCCACTTTCGATATGGGCGAGTGAGTACTTGTCATGTGTTAATTGATCTGCTGTCAACCAAACACAACGTTTTACTTCCGGTTAAAAACTTTCTTTTGGTATTTCTCCGTCAATATTTTTTTTTTTGAACAGAGTTTTTAGTATATCAAACGCTGCTACTAAAACTACATTTCTCTGCGGAAAATAAAAATTCACCATCTTTTTCATTTTGAAGGTACCCAGTAACCTTAAAGCAATGGCTTGAGTCCAAATCACCACTGTTGGTTGTAGGGGTAAAAGACTTATAAAAACATCTTACAGGAGTCCCAGAGGGTGGGTTCCCTTGTGAATTTTTTGTTGATTACCCAGCATGCAATTGGAGGTGGGAGCAGGAAAACATGGTGGAGAAGTTCAGCGTTAATAATAGCACGCTTCACAGTCACTTGGTGTGTTTTGTGCAAACAAACCTGGTGGTTGGAAAGATTAAAGAAGGTACTGTAACGACTGAGTGCTGATTTTGTGTTTGCATGCTTTTGATTTCCAGTACGAATGGGAAGGTTTTTTGGGGCCGATTTTCAGCTCCTCAAAATTCGTGAAAATCAAAGAAACGAAAAACGAGTTTTTCTCCAAAGTGAATGAGTCAAGCGATCCCGGTTATAGCTGTGGCTTTGAAGTCACCATCCAATGAAATAATATCGCAACATCGTATTTCCAGCATATATGTCTAGGTTTGATGCAATAATTTTTTTCCAGGTACATGCTTCATATTGCAAGGCCAGTTACGGCCAGTTCAGTAGCAAAAGGGTTAAGGGGGATGGGGTATTGGCTTGGATGTTAGAAAATATTTTGCTAGATTGCAGAATACCCCCCACTCCAGTACGTTGGATTAAGTTCTGTACATTAAGTTCTGACTCGTACCACTTGCCCCAACAGGGCTCGAAATTGCGCCCGATACGGGCGTAAATACGCCTAGATTTTTTCGTTTTACGCCTAACGTTTTCCACTTAGGTGTAATATTACGCCTAGATCTTCTTATCGGTCTTATTTCCAAATCTCTAAAACTATTTGATTTTTTTGAAAAAATTACTACCATTTGCAAGCAAGCGTTTAGTGTAAACTTTTTTGTCTGTTGTTTCAAGTTTGAAACGCATAGTTTACTAATTACGCGGCGACGTTTGGCGTGTGAAGTCTGAACTTTAAACCGCAAAGTTTGACAGCTCCTATCTATAGGTTTTGGCATGCAAAACATAGCCTTTTGTCATGCAAAACAACTTGCTTCGCGCGGGAAAATAGTTTACATTACATTACGCCTAAATTTTGGAGAATTACGCCTAAATTTTTTAAGCTGGGCGTAAAATTACGCCTCCTTTTTTCCCTTAATTTCGAGCCCTGCCCAAGGAGGTCAGCTTGCTGTGGGGGTATTCTGCAATTGCTCCAAACATTTTTTTGAACTTTAGGAATAACTTTGTTGTACAATTTTATACGAAGTGCATGTTAAGGGGGGAGGAGGGTCAAAACTGCTTTTGATTAATTGTCAGTGACTCCTAATGCACCTAACAATGTTAAGCTCAAGGGAGTTGGCGGTTTGGGGATTTGACACTTTCTCCCCAAAAAAAGTCAAATTCCCCACCTGGGACAACACGTTTGGTCAAAAATATCAAATTCCTTATGTTTCCTATAAATAATCCCACCCTGGGCAGGCAGTTTATGTCAAAATACACACCCTCGGGGTAGCCCTGCCTGTCAAATCGCCACCCCTTGCCCTCCCCCCTCCCTTGGGCTTAACATTGATACAGTGTACATGTAGGTGCATAATGCACCTATCAGCAGCCATCCCCTTGGGCCATTCCCAGGGGTCGGGAAAATATGGGGATTTGTATCTTCGAACCTTATCCCACGGAGAATACAGGGGACGTTGTATAAATGTCACAAACTAGCCTTCTTTCACAGTCACCTTGTTATATTTCAACCTCAGCTGGGCAACTGTTAACTCTGAGCTCTGAGTGTTTTTTTATGCAACCTTGCTCATATGTTGCTCGGGAGGATTAAGGAAGTCTGGAGCATGGGCACAGGGAGTTCTAACTTTTTTTCCGCAAGTAGATGCACAGGGCGACGTACAGAACCTGTTTTTCCACAAGAATGCGCACAGGACTTGGGCTTAGTCACCGTGTGGGATGAGACCATGTGTATGAATTAAAAAGGAAGGAAATTGACTGCAGATCGGGATTCTGAGAGTATGTGTTAAATAAAATGAGAAAATATTATGGTATGTGCTAAAGTTAGAAGTCCCTGTGGACATGACTGTATGGTTTGATTTCAAAGAAAATCGTATGTGAGACAAGTTCTCAAATTTGTAATTCAAAGATCATTGGACTTCGGGTTGGGGAGGGTAAATGAGAGCATAGCACATAACAAGTTGTATCAACTGAGAAAATCTTAACTTTCTCTTGAAACAAAACGGAAGCGGAAGTATTCCCCCCTCTCCTTTTCCCGTCGAAATAAAGTACCTAATTAACAGTTGCAGTGTGCTCACCCCATTTTCTCCTGGCGGCAGCAGCGAGTTTCTTCCTCATTGCCATCAATCTAACGGCATATAATTGAGCATACTGTTGGCGAAAACTTCTCTCTGTCAACCGAAACCTCTCGCTCAGGTTTGTGTACGAACAACTCGCCCGTTCGACTCTTTCTTCATTTTCCAATCCTTCACCAAGTGAACTGGGCCCAGACAACAAAGATTCTGCCTTCAACTGGGTGCATTTCTCATCTAGATTCTCGGTGCTGAACATATTAGAGCTTTGGCGATTTCGTAAACCGTAAAGGCAATATTTCCCTCTCTGCTTGAGTGCTTCTTCGATGATTCGCTTTCCCGCCAAAATATGAAGGCCGCTGACCAATTGTTGTGAGCTGGTGCACCGACCGAGCGGGGACTGTAAAGGAGTCATTTAGCTAATTAGTTTTAAAATATTTTAAAATTCATATTTGAACTTCGTTTCTTTCTCGTACGACAATCTGGTTGCTTTCTTCGACTCGTTTTTAAAAAATATTTGATACCAGATCTCCAAATATTACATATTATTTTAATTCAGTCGACCGGGTGTTTTGGAGCTTGGGCCCAGTCACAGTTCCATCGCTCCAGTCTCCACTCTTAACAAACCAAGATGGCGGACGCGGAGGAGCAACTTTCAAGCATGGCCTACGAAAGTTTCCAAACAGAGACGAAAGGACGTGGTCTAAGAGCATTAAAGCCCTTTCTTCCAGGGGACAAGATACTAGATGAGTTACCGGCTGTATTTGTTCTGTGTAATAGTGTCAGAGGACAAAGATGCGACTTCTGCTTCAGACTCCGAGCTGGAGACGAACTTTCGAGATGTTCTCGGTGTAAGTTTGCTCGTTATTGCGGGGTCAGTTGCCAGCGTGGAGCATGGAATGAGCATAAAAATGAATGCAATCGGCTGAAGCATGTGTTCCCTCGTGTTCCTACCGATTTGGTACGGTTAATGTACAGGATGCTGCAAGCAAAGACAGCAATGCAAAAAAATATGTCCTGGTATAACTCTCTGGTATCCAATGTTAGTTCAATTGAGGAAGACAGAAAAGAGGCCTTTTCTCCTGTCATGGTCGTACTCAGTGAATATTCCGGGAAAGAGCTTATTCAGCAATTCACGACAGCAGAGACATTTGAGCTTTTTGGCAAGGTCTCTTGCAATAGTTTCAGTATTTGTGATGGAGAGATGCAGCCAATTGGTGGGTAAAACGATTGTACCTGAAAAACATTAAAGAATGCCAATCAGAATTCATGCTTTGCGAGCTTGAACAATAGAAAACTGTTACAATCGCCATTTTCGTACTGTAACGGTTTTCTATTGTTCAAATGTAAACACGGGCTCGCAAAGCATTAATCCTGATTGGCATTCTTTAAGCTAATTAAGATCAGTTGTTATTTGTAGTGAAGGGTGGTCATAACTGAAAAGGGTTAATACATTCTATGTTAAATATGTGATTGGGAAACCAGCAATATAATATGAGATTTGCATAATAACTCCACAAGCAAAGATTGATATCTGTTAACACTGATACTGATGGTGAATTAAATTTATTCATAAAAAGTCTGTCCCAGTCAGTCCTTATAAAACTAAGGCTGTACAGCCAATCATTATAAAGCTAGACCCTCACAGTGCCTACTGGCCTCTGCCTTTACAGGGCATATAGTGCAGTCATGTGACGTAGAGCACTTACTATTTGCACAGAAAAGACAAGAAGGGTCCCATGCAAGGACAGCATAAGTAACTACTGATCAAATTCCAAATTCTTCTTTGTGTTCTTTCTTTTCTAGGGAAGAATTTAGAATTTGATCACAAGTCACTTACTCTGTTCTTGCACGGACCCATTCAATTGGGATGAAACATGGCAAATGGAAAAGTATACATTTTATTTGGTTTAACTGCCATCATTTTTATTTAAGTCATGGGATGAGTTTAGTACAAATGGTACACGATTTTTGGTCATTTTGGTTGGAAATTTATGGGAAAAGAGGAATATTACCTCCAAAAACTTTCCAATGGAATTAACCATTCCAATTCACTCTTTTCAGCTGGTGGCCATCTTGGATTCAAAGCGAGGCATTTCTTTGTTTTGCAAGGCTATAAACTCGTTCTGATATTCCTCAGTGTGAGGCTAACCTAGCAAAAACAAAGGATTGCCTCACTTTGAACCAAGATGGCCACAAAGTGAAAAGAGTGAATTGAATTCCAAACCAAAAATACCAGTTTTCAGTGGAAATGATAAGTACTCGTATTTTACCCTGATATAGTTGTTTCACAACTGTTGTACTCACCATATATGTCAAACAGCCCTTTCCCACATTCGATCGAACAATGGCACCATGTCAAGATTGGGGTAGACAAAAATGCAGTAAATGTATGAAAATGTCTACTCCAATCTCGACTACTCAAGCTAGATTTACCATAAATAAATGTTTCTAACAGGATTCAACAACAGTTTAAACAAAATCTAATCACACCATAATACTAATATTCACTTCCTTAAATTTCTAAGTGGATGATTGTCATATCACTTGATCAATGACATCATAATTAGACTTAGAGAAAACATTTAAGTGAAATGCGGTTGAGACAATAACATACATGTACAGTGTATGTCTTGAATAGAAAGTACATTGTGTAACCCTGCTGAAATATTCCTCTTCCAACAGTGTTTTAGACCACACTTAGAAAACATGGCCATCATGTAAAGATAAGGAAATATTAAGGGTAAAAAAAGTCATGTGACCTATTTTCCATATTTTTGCCTTAAGGTTACCGGATACCTTCAGGGTGCGTTTCCAGTCTAAATTATGTAGCGCCTCAAAGAAACATCGTAGATAAATCAGGCATGTATTATTTTAAAGCTTATAAAATTGGCTACAAGAATACATAAAAAGTTTTGAGTTCTTTGAAAATCTCGAATTTTCCGTGATCCCGTTTCTCCGATCTAGTGAGATGGCTTTCAGAAGCTCTGACTCCGAAAATATTTTAAAGTTTAAAAATCTGTTTGCTTTGTCGCATTTCGGAGGAATCGTATTACAAAAGGGTGTCTGGGAATTTAAAAATTCGATTTAGTTCAAAAGTTATCATGCTCTCCGTGAAAAGGCGAAAAATAATCAGAGTAGATTTGCGGAAAACGCCGTCAAGAGCTCTATTTTTAGAATTTTCCAATTCCCCGACACCCTTTTGCAGCGGAGATATCAATTGATATTTTGTGAAAATTTCAAACAAATCGAATAAATTCCTCTTGAGTGAGAGCTTTTTTAAAACTCTATTTTGGTTGAAAATCGAAAGCGTAGAAAATAGCATTTTAGAAAATCTAGCCATCTGTCGTGCGTGAATCTGAAGCCCCGCCTCTCCAACAATTAGCGAGCTCTTGGCCAATCATTTCTCATCACAGTTCAACTATCTGTCAAGATTTCCCGCCAATGTCGATTTCCGATCAAAGGTTTGTGCCGCATCGAGAAAATGTTAATATAGCTGGTTGTTCTAGTTTTCTTGTGTGACTTGAAAAATCTGAAAGACAAAAAGACCTGGAGGCACAAAGCCAAGGTGAACACCTAGAGACGCCTTGAATGCCAGCATAGTTAGTAGAGGAGACAGCGATTTGCAGGCGGCTGAAACAGCACGGCAATAGCGAGCTAAGATTGTGGTGTTGGTTTCAAGCGATTCAGAGTCACCGTCAGACTTTACGTTTCCATCTAAGCTTTCTTGGAAACAAATATTTTCTCGGCTGGCTCCTATCATTTCTTCATGTTCAGATGTGGGCCACTCGGCAGTCTGTCTGAAAGTGAAAATACGAACCCTTGTCGGGTTTTACGAGGACTCCTATGTATGCATTGTTTGACCTTGTTTTGCTTTTCTTTTTTCTTTGTTTTCCAAGCTAAGGGCATCCTGCTTGCTTTTTTGAAGGCATTATAAGGCCAACAACCGATGGAATTGTAGAATCATGTGTGGAAAAACGTTTCTCAATAAATGTAAACATTGGTATATGAAATATATTTAATATTATATGCACCAGCTTTCTTCACACCTTCGTTACAGGCGAGTGAGCACTTGTCATGTGTTTATTGATCTGCTGTCAATCAAACGGAACCTTTCACTTCCGGTCAAAAACTTCCTTTTGGTATTTCTCCGTCAACATTTATTTTTATTCAATGGAGTTTTTGGTATATGAGACACTACTACTAAAACTACATTTCTGTGCGAATTTTTTTTTTCGTTTTGAAGGTATCCGGTAACCTTCAGTTAATAACTCTTTAACAAAACATTGTAATCATCTTTTCTAAGCTGAAATAGGATAAAGACCTTAACCACACCACTTATTATCTTCACTGTTTCAGTTAAAGACGGAGCCATATTTTTGATTTACTGATTTCATGGTCTAAGTCATGTGACAGAGCATGACAGGTTTTACTGGCAGCACACAAACCACTTAAGGGAGTCAAGAATGACATTATCGTGAGAAACTTGGCACACGTCTTACCATATTCGGCTGTGCTCAAATAAGGAAAACAGTTTTTTTACTCGAAATTTGATCCCTGAACCAGGCCTTAACATGCTTGAGTTAGGTTCCTTTATTCGTGGGCAATTTGGAGCGGAATGCAGGTCCGATTGTACTTAAACGCACAAAACAAATGTGGCTTTGTCCAAACATTGTAAGTTGCAATTAACCCTGGCGATCTAGCCATGCACATACAATCATGTAATAGCTGTTGTTTAAACAAGACTAAATGCAATTTAGACATGGTTAAATATACCAGTGCATTTTGGACTTCCTGTGGCACAGCTCATGGGGCCTGGGTCTGTGTCTCATACAGGTCTTTTCATAGTTTGGCAGGTCATTTGCAGTCACTCATCACTTCAATGCAAATGCTGTGTTTCAAAGTGCTGTGTTTTTGGATTGTGTTAGCATTCTTCACAAGGCATGTAAATTGTACCCCTCCCTGTTTCTCCACTCCCAGTGCACTCGGCTGGTTGGTTGCCACAGTTGCTTGGCAACCAAGCTCTCAACCACTGACCCTACTTACAGCCTGGGTACTGAACCTCCAGTTCACTTCCAATGCATCTTGGATTATCTGTCATCCCCTTAGCTGGATATAACACTTACAGTGGTAACAGACCGTTATATTTGCCTTCTTTTTATCTCTCAGGTGTTGGGATCTTCCTTGCTGCAGCTCTTTTAAACCATTCTTGCTCTCCAAACTGCATAGCTATCTTTAATAGGACACAGCTTGTCATCCATGCAGTGAGTAAGATCAGTACTGGGGATGAGCTGACTATCAGCTATACAGAGTTACTTGCACCAAGTAACGTGAGAAGAAAAGAATTATGGAGTCAGTACTGCTTTGATTGCTGCTGTCCAAGATGTTTGCATGCTCAAAAGGAAGATGAGGCAATGCTTTCCATTAAGTGCCGACATCTGGAGTGTTCTGGAGCAGTGCTCGGGCAGCAAGGTAATTAGTCAAAATTTACAATCAGAGGTTATATTGAGAGAGATTAATATAAAAATAGAGAAAAAAGATTATAAAACTATCTGTATAATCAGAATTTTATGGTACATGAATTGGAGGATCAGCAGTTTAAAGGTTGGGTGAAGCAGGGGTTTCAATAGAAGGTGGCTACTGGCGATAAACCGCCGGTTACTTTGCTTCTTACTGCTGGCTGCTTCACACGATGATTGTTTTTTTTGTTAAGTGTTGTAATAGGTAAACCACCTCCTCAAATGACTGGACCACCAGTTATTGAACTGCCTGGTGAAGGGCAATAATGCTTTAGAAGTTGGTTACCAGGGCAGTTTCAGCAATTAACTCAGTTCAAACCACTGAGTCACACCAGGGAGGCGAGAGGCAATGCCCCCACCAGCTAGCCTGCAAATTAACAGGCTCATGGGAAGAGGGAGGATAGGAAAGAAGATCAGCTTGCACGGAGGCTAATATACAATTGTGAATTATGCGGCCCCTACATTGATCTATCATTTATAGGGTCATTTGACAGATACCACTTCTCTCATGTACTGAATGCAAACAAAGTTGAAACAAAGGAGAGTAATAATGGCCCTTTTGCAGGAATGCAATCACACGGTTGTACTGGGTGGCAAAAATAGATCTTAATTAATATATTTATTTAAAGGCACTTGCACAAGATTGGTAGTGTTATTAGAAAAACCTGTTCATAAAATTAATGCTATTTTCCACCTCCAATTGATTGTCAATCTTTCTAAAACAGGGTTTTAAAATATTATTTTGGCTTGCCATCCAGAATCCATGGCAATGCCTTTCCCATGAAGATCACAAGCTCAATTCATTTGTTAATGAAGTATTATATCAGCATGTGACTGTTTCCTGCAATTTTAAGGCTTATTGGGCAGCTTTAAATATGTGTTTATCTACATATAATTACTAGGTTTGGCATGTGTAAGTGCAGGGCATCTGAAACAGCCTGGCCAAATATACAAATGTATCAAATCTGATTAACTTGTGAAAATATTTAATCATAGAATATTCTAATTTGCATTGCATCTGTGCAAGTGCGTCTCTCCTTCCCATGAACCTGTTTGCATGCTGCCTCCCCCTCCCCCCAACCTTCCTTTTCACACAAAGTGGACATGGGGTGGGGTGCCGGAGCAAAAATGTGATCCAAGAAATCAGCAGCTGCTATTACGAGAGTTGATAATGTAACAACCAACTCTATTGTGTTTTGAGCTACTACACATTAATGTACCTTCCTTTGGCAGGCAAATGCAATCAGTGTGGCAGAATATTAGAATCAGATCATTCCACTGAGTTTTGCAATAAATTACAAGAAGTTATCAAAGAAATGAAATGCATGCAGAAGTTTGGGGATTTACAGGATATTCTCGACTTGTGTGAGAAAACACTTGATGATTACAATGATTATTTACACCCTCACAACTACTTAGTAGTTGATATCTTGAATAAAGCAATGGATGCATGTGTGGCACTTGAAATGTGGAATAAAGCACTGGAATTTGGACTGAGGACTGTGGAGCCCTACCTTAGGTTTTATCCAGTGTATCATCCAAGTGTTGGGATCCAGCTCTTTAGAATAGGTAAGGGATTGTTGCACATTAATTTGCTTTTATTTGTAGTTTACTACATGATTTTCCTCAAATGGTTGTATATACATGGCTTTGCAGATGAATTGCCAGTATTTGTATTTCCTGAATGTTGTATTAATTAATTATCACAGGTAAACTTGAGGTATTCCTTGGGAATCTTGTGTCTGGTGTCAAGTCACTGCAAAGGGCAAACATCATACTAGAGATCACACATGGTTTGATACATCCACTTCTCAAGGACTTGAGAGAGTTGTTAGCACAAGCATCTGAGGAACTGAAGGCTGAACAATAAAGGAATGGTGCCAATTTGATATAAGGTGTGTCATTGGCCGAATCCAAATATGGCCAAGGTTAATTTGCATAATGTTACTGTAAATCCACTATGTAGCCCCCTCCTCTTTTAAGCCCCCTCCTCTTTTAAGCCCCCCAAAAAATATAATTACCATAAATACCCACCTATACTATAGGCTGCACCCCAAACTGTATCCCTGTGGATAAATCCCATATATGGACAGTAGAGTTTTGGTGGAACTTTAGTATATGTCAATAATTATTGTAATTAGGTATTTGTGGTCCTGACTAGCAACAGTTTCTTTCCACCATTTAATCACTGTTCTTTTTATCTCGAACTTCGTTACACTCTTTCAAAGTCGTTTGTGCAGATATCTATCAAGACCGTCTCCCACATGTGTCTGTCGTCAGTTAATTGAGGAGAAGGAATTCAAGTTGTTTTAAATTTCTTGTAAAAGAGTATTAAAAAAATTATTGAAGATATATTTTCTCTAGTGTACCTGGAAAGCATACTCTGCTAATCTGAATCGTTATTTTATACATGTAGCTTTGGTCATCAGAAAGTTATGCATTCAGGATTTACAGTAACCCTTTTAATGTATGTACTTTTCTGTGAACCAGTACAGTTGGTATAGTCATAGTATATTAGGGACCGGTCATTATTTATGGAGGGGGGGGGGGGGGGGGGGGGGGGGGGACAAAAGATTGGGGGGGGGGGGGGGGTCAAGGGTATTTTAGATTGATCAGAGGGGGGGGGGGCTTATTTTTTCATTAAAGAAAGAGGGGGGTTCAAACAATACACAGATTTTGTGAATTATTAGGCTTACAAAAGAAAACAACAAACAGTGACAGCCCAATGATGTACAAGGTAATGTTATGAAAGTCATCACTTGTGACATGGTCTCCCCGAGTGTAGCATTGGTTAGTTGGCTCCATGCACCCAAATACGAATAAACTACAATATGGACCCCTAAGAATTATGGGAAGAGGGGGGGGATCATTACTAAAATATGGATTAAAAGAGGGGGGCTGCTCGCCATTTTCAGGCCTGGGGAGGGGGGTCTTGGAAATTTTTGTCTTTCATATAATTTTTTTCCTCCCCCCCTCCATAAATAATGACCGGTCCCTTACATGGAGATATTCTATGGATATAAGTAGGCTAAACTGATTTACAGTGTAGTCTAATTTCAGTCTTTTAAATAATGAAAATCTATGGAACTCGATATAGTTCAAGATACAATGTATTAAGGACGGTGGCCCCTAATACAAGCCAATTATTTTCTTTTTATGACCACATGGGCATTTTAGGTCACATATAGGGCTACCAAAATTCCCCAAAAAAATTGGGGGTAACTGTGCATTTTTCAGAGATAATCAAGGTTAAATGTCGTAAGAAAATGCTGACTCAGCACTTTAATTTTTTTTCTTCCAAGAATGAAGCGTGATTTATCTAAATATGAGTCAAGACTCAAAATGGGGGTGTCCTCACTATAGGTAACAGTTTAATTACCTAAGGCAGCATTAATGGATTATTTAAATAAAATAATATTAATTGTGTCAGTGCCATAATCGACTTTGACAGATATCCAATTTTTGGTTAAAAATTAAATGCTAATCAGTTTTCTCTCTAAAATAAAATATATTCATATGCTAAACTGTCTTTCTGCTCTAATTTTATAACATAAATAACAGGGGTCACCGTGCATTTTAAAAAGTTACAAAGGCAGGTTTCTTATTTTTGTCCCCTATATCTGACGACCTCAACAATTTATACTAAGCCCACCCTGGCGAGTATAACATTTGTCTTATTGGGTGTTGCATGCTCGGATATTCAATATGTCGGCAAACTCGCTTCATTCAAAATCACAGGATTTGCGTGCAGATTGCAAGTTGATTCTGCCTCCGACCCCCGAAATACGTCGCTTCAGCCAAGTTCAAGAGAATTTACCATTCCGCTTTCTTTTCTGTCCTTTGAGAGATGTACTAATTTTATCCAAGCAGGATAATGAGAAAAAAACGTGGAAAAAATGAGGTCAACACATTTTCTCAGCCACTGACAAAATGTTGCAATTTTTATTTTATTTACACAATCAAGCTAACGTGACTACGGGTCAACTCATGGGACACCCGTACTGAGGCTTATGCGCAGAAAATATGTGCACTAGCAATAGGGGCCACCGTCCTTAAGTAATGATCATCCTTGCAAGAACTATTAATAATAGCACATTAACCATGCATTGTTCCATGGCATTATAATTAAGTAATCCCACAAGGCTTTTTTGTGTGTTCAAGGTTATAGAAACACTTGGTGATAAGTAATATGTAAAACACGAAGAGCTGTTTTAGAAGCGATTTCTAAATACAGTGAAAGGGGGTTGGAAACCAAGGCAAAACCTACCATGTTTTTCAACCCTCTCTCACTGTATGTAGAAACTTGCTTCTAAAAAAAGATCTGAGTGTTTACATGGTTCTCAAACTTCTCTTTCATTATTTGGAAACAATTTCTAAATACTCGTCATGGTCATGATTTCAATTTACCTGATGAATTATTATTAAATGAGTTTGAGAAATAAATTGATACAGAATGAATGGCCATGCTTTTTACAAACTCAAGCTGAAAGCATGGACACGAAATCTGTATCTCACTTATCAAACACCTAGCTACCGGTAGATGTATAGTCTTTTAAAAAAAATGCTGTTTATTAAAGTTTTTCACCTCACAATCCTAGCGTATACATACAAAACAATACATAAACAATGCCGAGTTTACAATAAAGTGAACAATTATTATACAATTTTCGGAACTGCGATCAGTGACACTCACAAACACACACAAACACAAAACAAACAAAAAAATAAAAGAAAAAAAAACAACTAATTTGGCTGGTACAGGGCGTTATTTCCGAGATAAATAAATAAATAAATAGAAGATTTAAATATTGTTAGCTAATTGTCCCCACTTTGCCAGATGGAACTTTAGGGTATTCGCGTTAATTGGGCATCTGCGCTCAATCATTTCGTACTCCTTAACATTGGCTAAAAGACGTCTAAGATGGAGGCCTTGGCCCTCGCTTTATATACAGTCAATTTGAAAATGAGTAGTAGCAAGTTGGTTACTCCCTTTTGATCAACTCCTAGTATAATATTAGGGGTGGACGGGTCAGGAAGAGTGACGCTTGAACGCGCAAGGAAAACTTTGAATTCGAAATATAAATTGACTGCCATTGGGCATTCTGCGAAAGCATGATTGACAGATTCTAAGTCACATTTACAGAAAGAGCAGGCCGGGGAGGGAACTAAATGGAACTTGTAGAGATCCCGGTTCAGATACAAAATATTATTGACAATCTTATATTGGAATTGTCTAAGATACAAACTATTAGTTGATTTATAAATACATTTGTAAACCTCATGCTAAACAATGTCGATGCTACCGAAGCGATTTTGTATGTTCAATTGGGCCGTAGGAGTTCTCACCATCGTACTAACTATATCACTATAGATAACTTTACTTGTTATTTTACTTGTATCACGCATTTCTCCACTAATTGTACCTGGCATGGCCATTGTGCTTTTACAGATGCTCTCAGGGGAAGCGTTCTGTAACAAAATCTTCCATGGTGAAGGAATAGAACCAACGATGCGAGCCCACTGAAAAAACTCTGAATCTTTCACACCGTCCTATGATGTATAGTCATGTATAGAGTCATGTATTCAGTTACTTTGGCAATACGACTCATTTTGGCCAAAAAAATCGAGGCAAAAGCTTTGTAAATCAGGACGAAATCTGTATCAGATCACTTATCGCTCAGTGATTTCCTTTGTTTTTGCATCATGAATTATTAATGAGTTTGGTAAGTTTTCTAGATAGCGTACTTGAAATAAATGTATTTGAAAGTTTCTTATTTTATGAGCCAAGTTCTTTCAACTAATAGCAAAAGCTAAAATTTAAACAATTAGCTATGAAACATGCAGAATTGAAGGGTGTGTTGAAGAACATCGTTTTCTGTAAAGAAGAGTTTTAACAATACAAATTTAGCACCTAATGTTTCATTAGTGCTATATCATTAGTGCTACATTGTATATCATTCTCAAAGCAATGATCATTATTTACTTAATTTGCTGAACTGACTTTACTTTTTAATTAAGTGTACGATAAATTAATAGTAATAATAATTGCAGTTTCCAAGTGTATTTCTGGGTTGCACATTATGCTATGTTTGTGGATGTTTATAAACGATTCCTCATTAGATTCTTTTGTTAGTTCCACCAATGTGGCTGCCATACCTTTGTCATTTGAATCTCTGAGGATTGGTTGCAAACCACTTTTAAATGAGCAATAATATTCCCATGGACAAGGAATGCAACAAATTGGTAGTGCAAAGAGAAATGAGTTCCTATGTGGACGAGAGGGAGAGAGTGAGTCAGTTCATTGTGGTTCTGGCTCACAAACAGTTCAGTGTTTAATTTTATGACAATGAATTATTTACTATATATATAAATAGGCAAGTCCAGTTATTATTCAAGTGTATTTATTCATCCAGGATGTATTTTACATCAGTTATACATATATACATGTACATGTACATGCATAATTATATTACTTGTTATGGATGTTAGGGGCTTGGTCCCTTATGTAAGTACTTAAGTCAAGTGTGTAACTATGGATATGATGGTGGTAATTCCTAACGATAAACATAGAAATAATACAATCATTAAATAATTAATTAATTAATTAATTAATTAATGTTCGGTATCTAGCGCATAGTTAAGGGAATGAAAACCAGCCTATCCTATGTATTTTTGCCCAACTAGATGAAATTTTTGCGTTAACGCTCGCGCAAATGAAGTTCAGGGGGGGTTAAGCCGTTTTTTCTCGCTTTTTGCTTGGCCGAGCGGGGCCTGGGCAACTGGTTAACGTCAATTCTGTGTTTCGGTGTTGAACGTGAAAACTTATAAACCGATCAGTTTTGTCATGAATGACATTCCGGAGACATTTTGCTAACACAAATGGGTATACCATTTCCAGGGGGAGTGGGGTAGGGAATAATTGTAATTTATTGCTTGGACGTGTTAATGTTTGGTATGTTGCGCTAGGTTAACGGGAAGTAAAACTAGCCTATCATATGTAATTTCATCCAACTAGATTAAATTTTTGATGTAACCTTCACGCAAATGAAGTTCAGGGGGGGTTAAGCCATTTTGAAATTTTATTTTGGCTGCCATTTCCCCCCCTGAACTTCAGCGTTAACCAAATTAAGAAGACCCCCTGGAGTTTTCTATGGGTAACATTTTGGTGAAAACCCCATGTCTCTACGACGTTCCTGTCTACCCGTAAAAATCCATTGCCCTTTCCGTTTTGGCCGCATAGCATGCTGGGACTGTTTCATTTGCTATTTCCGAGTCCAGAACTGGCCTAAATAACGTTGCAGCGTTAAAATCATAGTTTTGGTAGTAAACACGACGAACATAACATATTGGTTGCAAATTTGGGTTAAAATGTGCGAATCATGCAAAACTGAGGGGGGAGGGGTGGAAAATCCTATGCATTTCCTGTTAATAATGGAACCCTCCCCCATTAGAAGTGGCTAGAATGAAGTTGCAGCGCTAAAACCATAGTGTTGGTAGTAAACACAACGAACACAACATATTGGTTGCAAATGTGGGGTAAGATATGCGAACCCTGCAAAACTGAGGGGGGAGGGGTGGAAAATCCTATGCCTTTCCTGTTCATAATGGAACCCTCCCCCATTTAGAAGTGGCTAGAATGAGGTTGCAGCTTCAAATCACAATGCATGGAGTGATGTGGCAGAGTTAAAACCATGGTTTCTGTACTCGACGCGACAACTGCCATGCGGCATGAACTGCGGATGACTGTCGGTTCGCGAGCTTGTGATGACATTCCATGCACTTGGATGCAAAATAACAATCGTTTCAAGGAGAAACTTTCTCGACTGGGATGTTTAGGCCACTTATTTCCACGGGAAGTGCTCCAAAATTCCACTTGAGCCTTAGTAGGTGGAAAATAACCAGACACCCATGATCACTACCATGCAAGTTGCATGGCACTACCCAAAACGCACTATGACCTAGCTAGCGTCTAACACACGTGTTGGATTATCGTTAGCGGTATCCACTAGTGTAATATAATATATATAATAAAATGAATAATAACAGTGGATAAAGAAACTCAATTGATGTTACCTAAAGTAGTTTTTGTTGTGGAGCACAAATTTTGACATCATTTTGTTGCAAAGTTAAATCTAAGGGGATGGGGGAGATATTTTCTAGCCCCATTTCCGTTAAATCAGGTTACATTTTCAGTATCATTAGATTATCGTTAGCGGTACCCACTTGTAATAATAATAATAATAATAATAACAATAACAACAACAACAATAATAATAATAATAATAATAATAATAATAATAATGGTGGAGGTTGTGACCCATCACTGCAAAATGCTTCTTGGTCAGTGAAAATAATGTCAGGGATTTTTTTCCTGCAGATGTGTGGGAACCCTAAATATGCCACGCGTGTCACTAAAATATCTTCCACGCTGATAGACCTAATTTTTACAAATTGTCCAGACAGGGTGGTTTGCTCTGGTGTCTCCCACGTAAGCATTATCGACCACAGTCTTGTTTTTGCATTCCGAAAAATCTCAATTGATCCACCTTCTAATTTTTGCAGAGACATTTCTTTGCAGAATTGGGAAAGCGTAAACATCTATGAAAACCCCAATGATATGTGGGATACATGGAAAGACCTTTTCTTTCAATGTATCAACAAGCATGCACACTAAACGAATTTGCGCATCTAAATCGCCGTGGATTACAGCACAATTAAATTATTGAAAAAATAGGTACCCAGTGGGTACGTGTGTCTACTGCTTTTGTAATACAAATGTAAAGCTGAGGGCCCCTCTGAGATTTTGGGTGGGGGCGCGCCACCTGGGTCTCCAAGTGGTGACCCTATTTCAGACCAAAATATATGATTTTCCATACCGTTTTTCGGACCTGTACTGAACAAGCTAAATAAATGGAAATGTACACCTTCGTATTTCCCTGAAAAAATTGTAACCTATTCCAGACCAAAAAGGCAAACAGCATACTCTTTGGTGTGGCATATACCTATATGGCAGGTGTACCCCCTGGGGGCAGGATATAGGTTTTGATAATGACTTTCACTTCATTCAAATAGTGTTATGGTCAATGAAAATTGTTGTCTAGTCATGCACTGAAAAGTTGGGGAAACGTCAGGAATTGTTTCCTCGATGGGTGGCAATAATATTAACCTTGAGAAGTCTGTGTAAACTGAGAATACTAAGCCAGCTTATACATGCGCTGAGTCATGAAGCAGGGATTATCAATTTTATTGAGTTGTACTGATAGTTTTATTTGTATAATTACATTAGAAGTATTTATAACATAATTGACATTAGTAATCTGAATCTTGTAAAAAAAAATTGGAGAAAAGGGGGTCCCAAAATATTTTAAGGTACTAGAGGGATCTTGAAAATTAATTGGATACCAAAGGGGGGTTGCTTTAAAAAGAAAATTTGCAGGCTAACAGGGGTTTGGAATTTTTTTAAATTAAAATTGTATTTGTAATTTGTATTGTAAATCTAGCCTTCGATTCCATTTTAGAGGTGAAACAATGGCTTTGTCGTCAGTTTCCTTCATACGAACAAGGAAAATCAAACTTTTCCCCAAAACCCGGGTGCTGAGACTTACTCGCCATTCTTACAACCTAAAGACAAGTTGTTGCAAACCTTTAATGTTTCTGTTCCAGCCTTATTTAGAGATTTAGCTTTGGAGCAGGCAAATTAACACTTTGGTATTCAATTGGTGGGAATTAGTACATCGACCTAGACCTTGAAAGTACCTTTGGAAACCTTTCATTTGACCGGTTCCACACACTCTGCAAAAGCTGTAGCTAATCAAGTTTGTAAATCTTAGAAAATTCATGGTAAATTAACAATATTACTCACCGCTCTTAATTAGCTCTCCAAATCGTTGTGTCAAAATTGGAAAGGCCAACTCGCGACCTCGTGAACATGTCACCATCGGCATATAGTCGTCATCTTCATTGCCATTTTGTGATTGGATATTGTCGCTAAATGAAGATTCCGAGTAATGTACGAAAGCCAACAACACATTCAATTGGTCCCGAATTAACTTCACGACCACTTATCAACAATGTTAACAAACACACTATCTTACGCACAACATAGGACTCAATAACATAGTGTTTACAGCTTCTTAAGAAGCAGTAGACACAAAAACGAATGCATGACAGAGACATTCTTAAATTGAAAGCCACTCGATCTATGTGCAAAAGTGACTGGTCAAAATTCAAGAAATGTCGCAATCTGTTAACAGCGAAATCAAACAGGCTAAGGAACAATACTATAAATCCTCACAGGTGATACAAACCTTGACTTGTTAAAAGTTGACTCAAAGGAACATATTCATGACTATTAATATTTTACACCTTCTCTTGTCATACTTTCCGATACCACAAATTACTCATGGAAACCCAACTCTTATTGACCATCTTTTTATAAACACTCTAAATTTAAATACTATTGCTGGAAATTTAATACCACATATTACAGATCACTTGCCCAATTTTCTAATACTAACCAATACTAATATAACTTCAAATCCTACCGGTAGTACCTATAGAAGAAATTACTTAAATTTTCAAAATGAAAACTTTATAAATGACATTAAAAATATTAATTTTGTTAGTTACCAATGAAAAGTACAATCATTTTCATAACACTTTCTTGGAGATCATTAATACCCATGCACCCTGGTCAAATTATCCAAAAAACCCAGAAGCTATCCAGTAAACCCTGGGTTACACTAGGAATTCGTAAGTCTATAAACAAAAGAAATAAATTTATTAAAACAAAAAATACATATTTTTACAATTATAATTATAAATGTTATAGAAATAAAATAAACCACTTGATCAGACGTTCTAAAAAAAATCATTACCTTAACTACTTTAATAAATTTAAAAATAATATGAAAAAACTTTGGCAAGGTATTAAAACCCTTATTAACCTGAAATCCAATAAAGCCACCAGTTATTGTCTGCAGGAAGGAAATAAGCTGATAACAAATCCTTTAGAAATTGCAAATAAATTTAACACATACCTTAATAATCTTGCACTAAATTTAGTTTAAAAAATGAAACCTCCCAAAAAATCTCATAAAGATTACCTACGCACTTGTATTACTGATTCCTTTTTCATAAATCCTACTACTCCCAGTGAAGTAAAATCATTGCTTGATAATATTGCATGATCCCAATAAGAGCCCTGGAATATATAATTTTCCTATAAAGTTAATCAAACTTGTGAGTTCATAATTTATATAGCTCATCCTCTGGAAGCAATTATGAATCATGATTCTTTTTCTAAATGGTTGTTTTCCTGACAATTCAAAATTCAAAAAATAACTCCACTGCACAAAAGTGGATAAAAATTAAATATTACTAACTTTAGACCAATATATCTTCTTCCTATATTTTCTAAAATAATTGAACAAGCTATGTTGAAAAGACTGAAACATTTCTTAGAATCAAAGAAAATCATATTTGAACATCAGTACAGTTTCCAAAAAAAGTAATCAACGGAGCTAGGTGTGCTTGAATTATTAAATAAAATTGTTGATGCTTTTGAAGACAAGTCATACTCCGCAGTAGTTTTCCTAGACTTCGCAAAAGCTTTCGATACAGTAAATTATGATATACTAATAGATAAATTAGAAACTTTTGGTGTAAGAGGTACTGCTTTGAGTTGGTTCAAATGCTATCTGTGAAGTGAACTTACAGTAAATAGTGGTGTTCCTCAAGGATCAGTTCTCGGTCCAATCTTGTCCCTTATATATATAAACGATATTTCAAATTCTTCTAAAATTCTTGATTTTTTCTTATTTGCCAATGACACTAGCCTTCTCTATTCAACAAAGGATGTGAATGAATTAGAATGTACCATAAACAGAGAACTTACCCATATCCAAGAGTGGCTTTTAAGTAACAAGCTTTCCCTAAATGTATCAAAATCAAATTTTATTATTTTTCATTCTCCAAAACATAAGATTCCATTTTCCCTACATATAAATATTGACAATGACGAAATCATAGAAAAAACAATTATAATACTAAATATCTAGGTATAATAGTTGATTAAACACTTGACATGGAAACAACATAAAATTATTGCCTCAATTAAGACAAAGCTATCAAAAACATTAGGGATTATTTATAAGGCCAAATAGTATGCATCACCTCCAGTTTTAAAACAGATTTACTATTCTTTCCTCTACCCATATTTAAATTATGCAATTTTACTCTGGGGTAATGCTTATCCTACTCTGTTAAAACCAATAAAGATTTTACAAAAAAGGCTATATTTGTGCCATATCCAACGAGTCGTGTATAAACACATCCCACCCTTATTTCACAAATTAAAAATGTTAACACTGGATGATATTTTCAAAGTAAATACTAGCCTATTCATGTATGACATTTACCACAAAAACCAAGGTGATGCATTCTTAAATATGTTTATGCCCCTTATAATAGTACCTTTTAATATCCACCAACATAATACAAGAAAGTTTAAGTTACTCAATAACTGATTATTTAAAAAAATCATTAACATCAACGGAATTAAAATCTGGGGTCAAATACCGGAAAGTACTAAAACCAAGAATAGAAATAGTTTTAAAAAGACATTATTTCTGTTCTCATTGAAAATTATAAATATGCATAAATAAAAACTCACATCTCTAGCCTCTTCATTAACATATTAAGCTTCTAGCTCTCATATTAGAATTAAAACAAGTATACAGTCAAATAACATATACATAATTTTTATTATTAATATATCTTTCTATTTTTTCACCTCTGTTTTTCGTAACTTCTCATTAAATTGAAAAATTCTATATTATGACTACCCTGTAAATAATATATATTTCTAGCACACAAACCGTAGCCAAGGTGAACCTGACTAGATAACCCCATGGTTTTTTCAGGTTCTACCTTCTCTAGTGCAAAATGAAACTTATACTATCTATACATTGTACTATTATATTTATCTTTTATTTTGTTCCTTCCATCTAGAGTGAAATAAAATTGTTGTTGTTGTTGTTAAGAATGAAGGTAACTCAAGTGAGACTTGGTGGGTCATTAATGAACTTACATCGAGAAAGTCACATAGCTCCTCTGTGAAAGAGATAAAGCTTAATGACAATTCTATTTGCGATCCACACGAGCTGTCATCTACCTTCAACAGCCATTTTTCTTGTATTGGGCCGAAGCTTGCTAGCGACATTCCTTACAATGAAAACAATCCATTGCATTTAGATTATCTCAAGGTCACTGTTATTACTCGACAAGTCTAAATCTGCAGGCCGTTTTTGTTCTGTGCAGCAAAATTTTTGCACATGCGTTAAATTATGCCTTAATTGACCTATAATATCATTATGACGTCAAATCAAAACAATCTATTGTTTAAACGCTAAGGATCACGGTCGTGGGACAAAACAGCAACAACACAAAGGAAATCGCTATCAAATGCATTTTGTAGAATAATGTAGAATAGCGGTAACAGCCGCATGGTCTATAAATCGCTAAATGGCCTAGCGCCTGAATAACTTTGTTCAAAGTTCGCTGACCGTAGTAGCGTTTCGAGCTATTCTCTAAGGGACACCGAGGGCAAACTAGCTATTCCTCTGCCCCGCACCAATTTTCTAAAGAACAGCTTCAGTTATAGTGGTGCGGTGCTTTGGAATAGCTTACCTGTCTAGTTACGGCAAGCAAACTCTCACTTGTTTTAAATCTCGCTGCAGCGATTTCTTTTACAATTAGTAAAAAATCATTATACACACGGCATTCATGGAAAGCAGGCATCTATTTTATTCATTTGTTTTTTATTCATAGTTAATATTAGTTAGATAATTATAGTCAGATATACACGACTTTCATAATGGCTGCCTCCTAATTTACATATGTGATTTCCCGTTTCGGTAGTTTATCCACATGACTGTATAGAAAATATGAACATTGCCATGTGAAAGAGCATGTCGACATTAGTGAACTTGTGAAAGTTGTGTGCTGTAGCTTAAAAAACAATGAAGTTACAGCCAGTTGAAATTAGAGAGATTTGTATGAGAAAAACAACGGAAGCCTTACTAGCCTTTCTGCATTAGAAATGCTCATAGCTCAACAGCAATTTTCCACATTGCTCTAAAACTTAAAACAATTACTAGTTTTAATGTGATCTTTCATGTGGTAGGATTAGTTTTCCTCTACAGATTGGTCTTCCAAATTATGCAAATTAGGAGGCGGCCATTATGAAAGTCGTGTATTGTACAGATGTAATAGTTAGATATTAGTTAGGTGCGCAATTCAAATTATTAGATATTAACATTGTACTGATTAGATATTTCAACTATTCCTACTTTTTATAATGTAATCGAAGGCCTGATGTTTTGACCGTGTATAAATAAAGTTATTACTTACTTACTTACTATCACTCTAAAATATATCTCTTGTATAATAATAACAATAACTGTGTGACTGTGTATTCTTAACCGAGGGGAGGAGGACTGTGATGGGATGCTTGTTGAAAAGTTTTAATTAAAGGAGCCCCTAAAAGGTACCACAATATTGTTTTTTTTGGGTGTGGCTCAAATGTATTTTTACTCCGAGGCACCAATTTTTCTGATAAGTAGTTCCTGCCTTACTTTCAAGGCTTACTATGAATATTCTAAAAGGTACCACAATAATAATTATGTGGACATTTAAAAATTAATACCTAATTAAGTGGTACCAAAATACGCATTATTTTTTAACTCCTAAAAGGTACGACAAGCATCCCTGTCAGTACAGCATAGGGAGTCCCCCCACCCCCCACTCAAGATTTCTTATACACCACTTTCATAAATGCATATTCCCATTTCAGTAGTTTATCCACATGACAGTGTATAGAAAACATAACATTACCATGCGAAAGAGCATGTCGACATTAGTGAACTTGTGAAAGTTGAGTCACTGCTGTACAAGGCTTTAAAAGCAATGAAGTTACAGCCATTTGAAATTAGAGAGATCTGTATGAGAAAAACAATGGAGGCCTTTCTAGCCTCACTTTCATGTTTCTCTGTATTTGAAATGCCTATAACTCAACAGCAATTCTCCACATTGCTCTAAAACTGAACACAATAATTACTAGTTTTAATATTATCTTTCATGTGGTAGCATTAGTTTCCCTAACAGATTAATCTTCCAAATTATGCAAATTTATGAGGTGGCAATTATTAAAGTGGCAATATAGTCGTTCAGTTCAGCAGCAACAAAAGTTTATTTACATTCAAATAGAAATGAACAGCTATGCTAAAAATGGAGGATGCAGTGGATATAGTTCAATTTGTGTCCTGCAAGTCTCTGCTTCATTTTACAACAAAATTTTAAACATATATGCATCTTATGCTGGTGTTTCCCCTACTAAATAAACATGATACATAACATTGAGTTATGTTATACATTCTCCCATATGCCTATTGTATGTACATGTTTAATGACATAATTAATATATTTATATGTACACTACACTAAAAGCTAACTATTAAAGACTGTGGATTATAATTTACAAAGATTTAGTTGAATGGAAAACCCATCCCTAAAAGTTTTTGTTATCTATACATGCAATAGCTATTTACACAATAACATAAATTGTTAAATCAAGAACATACAAAGGGTATCCACAATACCACTTGGGTTGTAAACTTTGCAGCCATGCATAACTATGGTGTTATTCCAAAGTCAATTGAAGTGCACCTAAACCCTTTTGCAATTTTTATACATTTGAATCTTTGAAAGGTTTTAAGTACTTCTGCGAAGAAATTTTTGGCTTTCAGAGAATACTCTATGTTCTAGGCTTGTTTGAAATGGTGAAAATTTGACCTTTCCTAACCCATGACCATGTAAGAAAAAGACTGGGTCGATTCTTGATCTTACGTCATCCAGTTCATTCGACTTTGCAATTATTTGAATAAATATTTAGCATTTTGTCTAAAATAACTGTTTTCTTTACTAACATTACTCACAGACTGTGAATATTCTCTATAGATTAATGTTGTTGTGGTTAAGAAACATGCTATAGAGGATAATGCATTAATGAGGTGACGTAAGATCAAGAATCAACCCAGACTTTAAGTTCTGATCAAACTGTTGAACATTGTTGGATTGTTGTATGAAAATGTTGGTATGGCAGCAAAATGCTGTCAAACATTTGATTGAACAAAAGTAAACTTCATCCAACATTAATTTTGATCAAGTAAAATGTGTTGGTCCAACATGGGATGACAAATGGTTGAACAATGTTGGATTGAGCAAAGTTGGATCATGCAACACAACATTGTTCTATTATTAATAGTAATATTGGCCAGGCCAAGTTTTGACCTCCAAAGCAAATGAATTCCCCAGAATTTTCAGTTTATACAACCACAGTCTCTTTCATCAGGGAATTCACTCTTTTATGTATGTATTTAATTGTCCTTTAATTGTAGTCTGTATCTGACAATCTTTTTAAGAAATAGGTGTTTACTGCCTTTGTCGCAGTGTTGACTGTCCACCACAGAATAATAATAAATGATGCTGTTCTGGGATGGGTCGACTTTACAACAGTTGTTACTACTCAAACTGCCATAGCCAATTATTGACCATAGCCAATGATTAGTACTGCTTTGAATTCATTGAAATGTGGAAGTTTCAAGCCATCAGGGGATTCCAAATATTTTGAAAACAATAAAACCCTCAAGGCTATGCCTCTTGGGTTTCATTTGTTTTCTCAATATTATTTGGAATGCCTGATAAAACACTAGAATTCGTGTTCGAAATTATTATTACTTAAAATATACTAAAATCCAAACCAAACTTTTTACATTCCACATGAAAATTTTGCTTTCCACTGGTGATCGGGTAACGGTTAGTGTCGAGCCCTGGCAGTCTGTAATAATTCCTTCTTTAAAATAGAATCTGTACATTAAAATAAATAAATAAGAAAACCACTTGCTGTACAAATTGTACAAAATGTATGTGGTGCTACCATTAATATTTATCTGCTTTAAATTTTGTGACTCCTTAATTATAAGGTGCACTTACAAATAACCTGGCATGGTTACATAGCAACAAATCTGCTCCTTTAACTTAACCTGGTATTATCCAATTCACACCAAATAAACCTGTTTAATTAAACTGAGTTAATATCTAGCTAATATCTTGAATGTGTTTAATTACACAGTGTTAAAACTACCTTAAACTGTTGTAAACTAGTTTAGCACCAGCGATCATACTGTTTGAACATGCAGGTATTATTTTAAACACTGGTATAATCTGCAATAAAGTTGATTTAAACTGCCATGGTAGCAGCTGATGTTGCTAGCCTTAGCCCTTTTCAGAGCAAAAGAGGTATTATTTTAACTTGTTTAAATAAACAGTTTTTAAACAATTGGTGTGAATTGAGCTGTCGATAACTGTCTATATAAGCACCCGTTCCTTATGACTGCACCTTATTGACAGCCATGAATGGGGTATTACATATAATATTAGATATTGACACCTAAAATGATAGCTTACCATAAGACACCAAAGATGAAATTAAAATATAGAGAACCCATAGTGAGATGAAAAAGACACCTGTGGCATACTTAGTGCCTGATGGTCCTCCAAGCTCGGCTCTTCCCAGTACCTTGACGTGTCGCCGTAGAACCAGAATAGTGAGGCACACAACAGCACACACCAGGTATGTTACAACACTGACAATAAGTGATCCTGCCACAACTCTGAAGGTAGTACCTCGCTGAAGGAGAAATTCAAACTAAGGTTATTCTTTTGGAGTATGTGGTACATGATTTATATGTGAAAAGTACAAGTCATGTACATGTATCTGTCAAAATTTGTAAGCCATCCCAATAAAATATTTTGTTTACCATGAGTGATTGCTCTCTCTCTCTCATGATGGTTGGTCACTACTAAGTCAGCTTAAAGACTCGTAAATTAAAACTTTCATGTATTTCTCAGCTACTTTTTCTTCTGCTACATGTAGTTATGGATTTGCATGAGAAAAACAAGAAACTAAAATGTAGAGCTAAAAAAGAGTGGCATTCAGCTATTAAATTATGCTTCAACATTTTTTACTTTTCCATAAAATTGTTTGGTCAGTTGTGATCATGGTCAATGAAACATTTTATTAGGATGGCCTCATGATGTAAAAAAGAAGAGTTTTATACAAACAATAATTACAATGAATAGGTAGTCAACATCAGTCTGCAGCATACAGTAGAGTCCATTACACAGTATGTAGGGTCATTTGTTGGAAACAACACCTTGAAGCAAATCACTGCTTTCTAAAAGTCTACAAAAATAATAATCGGGTATCCTCAATATATTTATACCTAATGCAACCAAGTTGCATCCCTAGAGAATCAAAACCTTTGTTCTTGTGATCCTTCCAAACTCCAAGGCAGAGACGAGATGAGAGAATATTATAGAAAATAATAAATACATTATTTACTGGCTTAGGTCCATATGGTTCATATAATATAGAGAAAAGCCATGCCTGTCTTGAATTAAGTAGTACTGACCTTGGCCTCATATGGGCACAGTTTTTCTCTAATATGCACCTTTAAGCCTGTAAATTACTTGATGTATATCTGGTAATTATATTCTAAATATCAAAATAATGTGGTGTATGTATTTACCAGTTTGTGATATATGGTAGCCATAACCCATGGGGTTCCAAGTCCAAGGAACACATTCACTGAGTTGCTTCCTGTCACATTGCCAATGCATGCGTCGGCATACTTCTCATTCACTGCAGCTGTCTTGCTTGCAAACAAGTCAGGGAGACTGGTGCCAAGTGCTACAAATGTTATTGCGGTTACCTCCTTATTAAGGTTGATGAGACACCCAAATATGGTGGCAAGGTCACCTACCACAGTCGTCAGCAAGCCTATCATCCCCAGTGCTGTAATAAATGTCACCCAACCACCACCCCACGAACATGGTGGACAGAATGCAAAGATAGCCTACAGAACGAGATTTGACAACATACCTGGTATTAAGCAACTGTAGGGATCGAATCTGCATGAGCAATGCAGTCGCAAATGCGGGTAAAACATGTTTGGCAACTAAGAGTTACAATCAGTCATGGTTTAGCAACAGGTAAACCTTGCCACAATACTTTGCTGACTAACTTGCTGCCTGGTAACTAGATTTTACTCAGTTGGTAGTATGTTGTAAAATGGCAATCAAGGATTTTGTTAAATTTCGAGGCCTGAACAGATGCAAGATAACTGCTGTAATTATGAACAAGTCATACATGTAGTTTACAAGGACTTGTGGCCTGAGTGCTCTGTTGTGTACTGGAATGTCGATCAACTCTAGCTAATAGGATCAGACAAATTCCTAAAATAAAGAGGGAGTAAGATTGGAAAGCAAGCCATCAGATGAATGAATGTGATTGGACAACTGGATTGTTCACATTACCAATTTCCTTCTTACTAACCTTCCAGGCGAATGTTATAAAGTGCATGACATAATCCAAGGTGGTTGCATTCTCCACGTCTCCGCCATTGACAGAAACAGCATCACGGAATTGCTGTCCCCAAGATGAAGAACCAAGCTCCAAACGGCCAAGATTAATATGTGTCAGCGCAACCACACGGTCAAACAGCCGGCGATATTCTGAAAATATTAAAACTTGAAGTTCTAGTAATGTTGAAGATGCCACATTAATGTACAGCAACTGCTGTTATGGAATACTAGTTCTGCACTTGCCTGGAAGTTGGTTACTGAATCATTTTGAAAACTGATAATTATAAGGTGAGATGCATGCAGTCCTTGGAATTATTTTTGTGGCATACGAAAATAAAGCTAGATTATCAGAGCCTGGTAATCGGTGGTTTTCAATTGAGCACACCAATGTTAGCAGCAATAACTTTACCCTTTGGTTAGAATACCATACAATTAATGTATGCAAACTCATAGCTTAATTAGGCTCACTACACACTGTGCTGCACCCATAGTATTTCCCAAGTTTGACATTTTTTGTTAGCTGTTTTCTGCAAAAGAACAGTACAACAAAGCAGCCAGGAAAAGAGAGGCAAGAATCAAGATTGCATGAGTACTGAGAGCCTGTTAGGGGTAATTCCGACAAGTGACACAACATTGAAACAGCGACATGAAAGGGGCCATCTCACCCACTGTCCTTTGCGCACCTCACAAGCTATCAGTTTTATTTCCTGTAATCCAGTTCTGAATTAAACAAATTATTAAAGTAACAAACATCTGAAATTGCAAGAGCGACAGAGAGAAATAAGAAAACAATAGACGAAATTCCGACAGCAACATGCTCACCTCCAAGACTGTGACACAACTAGTTTTGAAACTCAGACAGGTGACATGCTAACTGAGGGCCTCAGTATTGCCAAAAATGATGAGAAACAGGACTATTAATAAGCTATTAGTTGTGCAACTTGTGAATTGCCTTCAGTTGTGAGTAACTTTGTTTCTCTGTCATTTTCAATATCTCTTTCAATCTAAAGTGAGCAGCTCTCTTACCATCATCGTTGACTATATTGACTACTGTTCTCTTTATCTTCCCCAGCTGTGAACCACCCGTAGGATCAGACAGCTCCACAAGAAAGGATTCATCCTTTTCAAAGTCTTTATGATCTATGATTTCCAACTCAATGTGCTTCAACTGTTCGCCATGTTCAAATACCAACTCGCCCTTCCCACCATGGTAGTCCTTTCCGTTGATGGCTGTCTGGTCTTTTGTGAACCAAGTCACTTTAATCATTCCATCAGTTCCTTGGCTTCGTTCAACCACTATCTTGACTTTACCGATGCTCTCTTTTATCACGAAGCTTGGTTTCTGGAAAGACAGCATACCAGGTTCTGAAATAACATGACAAAGGTAAGCTAATGTTAGTATGTAGCACTATTTTTTCTTTCAAACCCTTCTTAAACTATCTAAACTTTAACAATGTTCTGAAATCTTGATGTAATAGAATAATTAAGATAAAGAATGAGTGGCCGATCTTTATCCAATTTACAAACTCGAGCTGAAAGTGAGAGTTTGTAAATCGGATAAAGATCGGACACAAATTATTTATCTTACTTATCAAATGTCTAGATGTAGAGAGTCGTGTTTTCAGTTATTTTGGCGATACGACTTATTTTGGCCGAGAAAATTGAAGCCAAAGTTTATGTAAATCAGGACAAAATCTGTATCAGATTTGAAGATCACTTATCGGTCAGTGATTTCCTTTGTTTTTGCTTCATGAATTATTAATGAGTTTGGCACTATCATTTGCAACACAGACATGTGGAGCATGTCCCATAATGGTGAGATGGTCTGCATGCATGAATTAAGATAGGAGTTTTATCTTCACATTTCACCCCTGCGTGGCTACAGGCTAGGGGAGGTATGAGTGATTGGTTGTGAGTCCTCCCTCATACAGACACTAGCATAGATTATGTGTTTATTTGATACAGACTGATTATTAAAATATCAGTGTCTGTATCAGAGATAAAGGAGTATCAATGATACAAATGTTGCTGTTTTATTATAAATCAGGTCTAATTGTGATACAGACACTGAATGATGTTTTTGTTAATCATGAGTTCTGTATCCAATAAGAACTGGTGATTGTTAAAGTATGGACTGAATGTCTAATCAGTTCTGTACTGGAGTATACAGAAGCTATCATGTGGTGTCATTCAGTGCACAGGATAGGGTAGTATCCTGATGAATTATTAATGAGGGTTAGAATCAGCTAGTATACAGTCTGGGAACAACCCTTACCATCATCATTAATTATGGTTATCTCAGTAATACTCTGTTTTCCAATCTCTGTTGTTGTATCTTTGATGTCGTATGGTGCCAACTTGATAAAGAACACTTCATTCTCCTCCCATTCATTGTCATCTATTATTGTGATTTCAATATGTTTGAGGATCTCTCCTGGCTTGAATAGTAGCACATCTTTCTTGGCGACATAATCAGAGCCTGATGTGGCAGTGCCGTCAATGGTCTCATAGCTAAAGGAATGAAGTAAAACATGCCATTTTAAGTATTATAATAATTATATGATCTAAGAAATAGCTGTATTACTGTGGCATCTACAAATAGCAGTTTCAGCAGTATTGAGTCCCCAACTGCTTCACATTGATGTAACGAAGCACTATTCAAACTTCTTCTTTTAGAGGGTGTTGGTGTCATGCAAGAGGGTGTATGACAATGAGTAGCTACTGGAACTCCAGCAGCAGTACCCAGCTTCTAATTCATGTAACCCCTGTATAAGTACTAGTATTTGCTTTATTTCAATAGCTTTATCAGCAGTAACAGACAGAGTAGGTGGATGTATGACAATGAATAGCCACTGGAACTCCAGCAGTAGCCAGCTTCTAATTCATGTAACCCCTGTATAAGTATACTACTATTTTGTACATACCTGACAGTTGCAGTAATTTTCAAGTTGCCAGATCTCACAACACCAATCTTAACCAGCTTATCACTCTCCATAACAGCACATTTTGTTGCTGCAAACTCAACACATGCAGGCTGGACTGCATCACCTGTACCGGCCAGAAAAATGACAAAAGTCATGACAATAAGACAATAGACAATAATTAAGGATACATGTACATGTACATGATTATTAATACTTGCTGGCAGACCCACAGTTAGTAATACTGTACTATTCGAGGCGGGGGCAAGGACACACAAAACTAGGATAATTTTAACAATAAACTAAGAATCTATCTTTACAGAAACTTATCTGCAAGTAAGTAAATTAATGTAAGTCACAGAATAATGACTTTTGTATTATATTTACAAGATGTGTGGCATGAGTTTCAATAAAATTATTTGTATTGCAATATGCTATTAAAAGAAGATTTTTGGGGAAAATAAGCACATCTGCTATTTATTTCGAAGCAGCTTCAGTATTTCAATGACTTCAAATGAATATAGTTATCTTAATTCATCTCTAAGTATTTAAAAAGCAGCCAAGGTATTTAATTTCACATTTGAATTGGACTTTAGGTAGTACTTTAACAGAATATGGGATTCCATTCCAGATTTGTGGTCCAATTCTTGAGAACGATGTTCTCAATTTCTTTGTTCTTGAGTACTTGATATATATAATAGCATTCATTTATTGTACAATGGGTTATATTCTTATGTGTTTTGCAGGTTTTCTTTAAAATGTTAAGAATGTTAAATGGAGCTGTTCAATTATGAATATCATGCATTAAAGGAACAGTGCCACGGTAATGCGCACGCGTAGCACGTGATTGTTGATAATTCGAAGACAATGGAAAATCACGCTATTTTGTCACGTCACGTCAAAACTCAACTGATCTGGAACGACCTTTGGAATTTTCGCTAGCACGAAATCTAGAGTTTATAGTTTTGTGATTTGCCTCTGAGTTGAGAAGTTCAGGATTTAGAATCGTATAAACTCCCCACTGGCCCAAGACATAAGTGCTTCGAAGATCTGCATGTATGGGATAATAGTTCAGGAATCCACTCGACAATGCCGACTGACATAAACAAACAACAACTTCTGTGGGAATTATAATATTGCATTCTACTGCAGTTCTGACTTCATAGCTTTGGGGCTTTGTGATTTTTAGAATAGTTGTTGAACAATTATAAGAACACTTCCACTACAACATAGGGGAAGAAAATAGTTCGATTTTGCTAAATAGCGAGCTCGAACTGTACCGAGCGAAGGCCGTGTTGACACTGCAATAAATACACGCGAAACATTCAGCGTCTTACAAGCAGAATAAATGTCGGTCCCCTACATTCTTACTGTCTCCACGTTTCCTAGGCCGTCCATTATCCCCTCTCAATGCTTTGGATGAAACTACCAGGAGACAGAAGTTCTCTTCTGTAGCCATTAATTCCTCCGCTCGACGAACCGCCCAGGGGCACTGAATTCAGAGTCAAAAATACTCGAAAAAATTAAAGACACGAACGAAATAACATCATAAATCCTAGGATACAAAACTAAATTACTGTTCTAAATAGGTATAAGGTCAAATGAAACTTAGGCGAAGCCGATGGAAGAGGATTTCTTTCGCGTATCACTCTCCCCATCTTTTGATTTCTGGATAACCCAACCAAAATTCAAACATTCGCCCATGGGCACTGAGCATGGCACTGTTCCTTTAAGTTACTGAGAGATTGAAAGACTTAATTTAGACTTTAGCTTTATTTCCGGAGAACCTGGAGAAAAACCTTTGGAGCAGGGATGAGAATCAACAAACTCAACTCACATATGAGTCTAGTTGTACTGGACACAAAGAATGGTCAGCACTCAGACTTTTAGGGATTAAAATTATTATCTCCGTATTATTTTTAGAGGTATATTTATATAGATATATTTATTTACCAAATAAATATTAATATATTATTTATAAAAAAATACACATAATAGGATGTTATTGGAAAACAAAGCTGGTAAATTGGTTTCTGAGGTGGTAGTTAAACACATTTAGCTGTTCTTCCTTTTGTTTACCCTTGGATATCCAAGCATTCTCCACGCACTACTATATTCATTATTATATTCTCTGCACTCGATCAGTGCTCAACTCATATACATGTATGTAATGAATTTTACAGAGGTCAGGATAACTGGAGAACCTGGAGAAAAACCCTTGGATGACAGCAGGGATGAGAATCGACAAACTCAACTCACACATGAGTCTAGTTATACTGGACACAAAGAATGGTCAGCACTCAGACTTTTAGGGATTAAAATTATTATCTCAGTATTATTTTTAGAGGTCCTTTATTTGAGTTAGTAACTTTTAGGGAGTAATTTCCATTGATTGACAAGTTATAATTTGCAGACAACACTATAGTACTTCAACCTCCCTCCAGTTTAAAGCTTTCTTGGTGTACACATAGCACTATATAAATAATATATATACATGTACTAATTGGCACTTTGTCAATTAATTTACCCTTAGGGCCAGCAGCCAGTAAGGCTGAAGCACCTGACGTAGAAAATCCAACCTCTGAGAGTTCTTCATAGATCTGAGGAAAAATAATAAAGAATTTATTTCTTGACAATGAATAATCTTATTGTTTGCTATAGGTAGCCTGAAATACAGCTGCCTTGATCCTCAGCTCGTTCCAGGGTCAACTCCCCTATAAGTAGTAAATATTGAAAACCTGCTTTTTATGGGTGATTAAAAAATGAACCACGCTAGCTAAGTCAGGTTTTGTTGTCATTTATTATGGGTATTTGTTGGTCTCTTTATATTGTTTTACATTTTCCCCTTCTGTTTGAAGTACTGTAATGATTTCATAATTAAATAATTTGGCCTTTTGATTTATACACTTGGACATCAGAAGTGTAATGCATAAATAGTCCTACCATTTTCAATTTTGGGTCCATCTTTGGTCGAAGCTTGTTCCCTCCTCCAATATCCCTCAGGGCTCCAACCCTGTAGTGGCCATAGTTCTTTGGTTGCTTGGACCTGATATGAGCGGCTACTAGCTTGGCTGTATCTTCTTCTGTAATTTCTGGGATTTGGCTCACTTCCTAAATCCAAATTACAAATATTAGTCAAATGAAAGTCAAACGAAGTTAAAAAGAACTAACAGTGCTTTTAATGTTTCTCTGGATTTATCTATTAATAATATTATTGTCAAACACATGTAATCCTTTAATTTTGCCTTTCTGTTATAACTCTTGATGAATAGTATTGCTAGAAGTGAATATTAATCTGTCAGTGGATAATGCACTGGTATATGTTTTGAACTCATCTTACTCAATAAGATGCATGAATTGTAAAGAGGTTTTCACTTAGTTAGCTAATAATTAAGGGGTAGAGACTGGTGAAGGTGCATGTGTGGCGTAATGGGTTCCATGAGTGCACGGTACATTGAGCATGCGGCCTGAGTTTGATTCCTGTCATGGACCACCACTACATCCATGCCACCACTTCTCTGATCTGAGTAGCTTGTATATCTTTGAATTCCCTTAATTTGGAGCTCTACCAGAGAAGGGGGTAAAATTGCATGTACACCATCAGCCGAAGAGCAGTTGGTTAGACTGAAGGAGCTACTGCATGTTTTAAGGTAATAGATACAGAATGAGTGGCTGTGCTTTATTGGATTTACTAACTTGAGCTGCAAGCACGAGTTTGTAAATCCGATAAAGCATGGATACAAATTGTGTATTTGGCTTATCAAACATCTAGGAGCTAGAACTTTAGAGTTGTGTTCTCAGTTATTTTGACAATACAATTAACTTATTTCGGTCGAGAAAATGGAAGCAAAAGTTTATGTAAATCAGGGCGAAATCTGTATCAGATTTACAGATCACTTATCACATATTGCTTTCCTTTGTTTTTGCTTCATGAATTATTAATGAGTTTGATAATAAACAATATTTATTATTGGATGAGGTTGAGCATGATAGTGAAAATTATTAAGACAGAGGTCTGCATTATCTGCCGAAGCCGAAGGCTGATAACACAGACCGAGGTCTTGATAATTTTCTCTATCATGCAAAAACCGAATTCAATAATCGTTTTATTATACATTTTAAGCTCAAGTTTTAGCAAAAGAGAAAGCTATCGTAAACGAAGCTAAATGAAACTCCACATAAAATTGGTTTGTTTATGATTGGATTTCTGATTCAAGATGTTTTCTTTTGGCATATTCGAGCTAAAAATTGCATTTATTTTACAAGTTTAGGAGAAAAGAATGACTAGAAACATAGCTGAGTGATAAAGTGACCCAAAATAACGAATTAAGTGCCCTGCTTTGTAGCGTAAAATTGTCCTGTTTGCTTACCATCAAGCGCTAAGTATTATCTGCTAGCAGATATGACAAATTATCTGCTAGCAGATAATGTTGTATGCATGCGCATTTAGTCAGTTAGTGCTATAGCTAGCTATGGAGAATTCCTTGCGTGTTCTCAGCCAATAGAATCCAGCTGTGAGTAAAATGTATAATAATGATAAATACAGGCACACACTGACTGTACAATACAGGCAAGCACTGACTACAATGAATGAAAAATAATGATTACTGCATGAGGCCGAAAGTTTGAGTTCATCCCAGTCTTAGCCAATCACTTGGTTGGACTTAAATGTACTGTGCACAAAGTTGGAATATTGAAATAAATATAGTGGCCTACTCATTGCATTCTTTCTAGCTATTACATACCTTTATGAAACTTTCGACCTCTGGATCTTCTGTAGAAACTGCCAACTTTGTCCCTCCTTCCTCTGAAAAAGAATTTGAGTGTCATTTGGCAAGAGATAAGCAATATATTAAATGAAAAGCTTTATTCAGGTAACACATTCTAAACTTGGTGTATTATACATCACTATTATAACTGTAAGTAAAATATGGCCAAGTACTCCTTGTAACAAAACAAAATTTTAGTCTAGCAAATTTAAAATATATTTAACAAAAGTTGTATTGGCAGTATTTCATTAATATATCAATCTGCCAAGAATGCACAAGAACACAGCTAGGAAATATGAGACCATATTGGGGTGTCAAGTCTATTGTTGTAGTTTAAACTTATGCACATTCTCGCTGGTATTTGTGAATATTTTACATCAGAATGAGACTAGCATTGAGTAAGTATGTCTGTAGTCATCCAGCGGTAATTCTTGAATGCAAAACAGGTCTATTGGGAAGTTCTGTCTATCCAATAACTTTCTTTTACTTTAGGAGTTATTTTTTTCTTAGGTGGAGGGAGAATAAACAAATTTCTTTGTCTTTCCAAACTGTTACACATTTGCTTTACTTGTTATTATTATCATTAATAGCAACCATGTATATGTATATCTACTATGGCATAGATCATTGATTATTAATTTTATTTTTATATATTTATTTCAAGATTCGACAAAAGGCAGGCGAGAAAACGATATGACATGAAGTGGGCTTGTGCATGTTTGATGTGAGCAGGCTCAGTTGTAGCCTCCGATGCAGACGTCTTGTGTGGTTCGTTTCCCTCCCTCCCACACCAACATCTGCGAACTCGAGCCACATTTTGTGTTCCGTGACTTACGGATTGTTTATTTTGCCCAATCAAATTGCTTGTTAGGTTTTCCCCTTAGCCCAAACATTAATTAATTACTTCGTAGACCGTGGGAACACAAACACTGGATTGGCTGATTATTTTGACTTCCATTCTGCACGTGCAGCACGTGCCAGTCTCCTCTCAGTCGCCTAGACAACAGAAAATAACTTCAAAATGCTCAGAGGTTACCAAGTGGTAAAAAAACGATATTTCAGTGCATCAAATCTGGACTTTTGACAATGGATTTCGAATATCTCCAAAAGAAAGATCTTCACGTCTTTCCTGTCGCCATAAAAAAAACTTGCTTTGGTGGCAAGAATACTCAGTTCAGAGACTGTGAAGGTTTGTAGGGAATTCTATTCATATCGAAGTTCTGTGCATTTTAATGAGCTCCTGGAAAATAGGAGCTCCTCTCTGATTGGCTGAACAAAAAACCCGGCTCGAGTTCGCAGACATTGGTGTGGGAGGGAGGGAAACGAACCACACAAGACGTCTGCATCGGAGGCTAGCTCAGTTGGTAGAGCATGGTCTAGAGTGTGGGAGGTCACGGATTCGAATCCCGGCCGCATCCTTGGGCAGGGACGTATAAGGCATTCACCTTGTCTCCTTCCTCTTCTAATCTATACGAGGGAGATGTGAAAGAACCTGCTGTGCTATGTTCTTCAGCAAGTGATTGGTTCTGTATTAGATGCTTACTGCCTCCTTTGAACGATTCCTATTTCGAAGATACTCTGCAGTCAGTAAACCAAGATAATTCTGGATTTGAATTTCCCGCCGCAACTGGAGTTACTCAACTGAAGCGATTAAATGGGCTAAAAATGGTACATCTGAATATTAGAAGCTTGATTAAGAACTTTGAAGAACTTCGTCAGTTTATTCATATGAACAATTTAGATATCATTACTTTGTCGGAAACCTGGTTAGACTCATCTGTCTCGAATGAAGAACTTGGGATTGATAATTTTCGCTTGGAGCGGAATGACAGAAATAGAAATGGTGGTGGGACTGCAATGTATTTGCATGACCGATTCACGTACGAGCGCTTGGAATTACCGACAGACTTCAGTGACCTAGAGATGGTTCTGTGTACCTTAAAACTTCCACAAACTCGACCTCTTCTGGTCGGTAGTATTTATCGACCTCCAGACAACTCCGGCTTTTATCGTCTAATGTTGGACTGTTTGGATTTTTTGAACTTTGAGAACACTGAAGCGTATCTACTTGGTGATTTTAATTGCAATATTAAATCTCCAAAAGGAAAGGAGTTTGTTAAGCTTATGAATGACTTTGGTTTAACCCAATTGATTACTGATCCTACTCGTGTGACTTCTACTTCCTCTACTACAATCGATATGATTTTCACGAACTCAAGCCATCGTATAACAGATTCTGGGATCGTTGAACTTTCCTTAAGCGACCATTATATGATTTATTGCAACAGAACTTGCAAATTACCCAAAGCTAAGCCAAAGGTGATTAATGTCCGCAGTTTTAAGAATTTCGATCCAGATGATTTTATAGCTGATCTCCAAAACCAGCCGTGGGACACTGTGTATTTATTTGACAGCCCTGACGATGCCTGGTTTGCCACAGAAGTGTTTCTGAGAGATGTTGGTAATAAACATGCCCCAACGCATACTCTTCGAGTTCGAGGATCCCAGCCCCCTTGGATGTCGGATGAAATCAGACAATCTATGAAGAGTCGCGACGTGATGAAGCGCAGAGCCGTTAAGTCCAAATTAGATCAGGATTGGTGCTCTTACAGGACTCTCAGAAACAAAGTAACCCGGCTGATCGAAACTGCCAAGAGAAGTTATTATAACGAGTTGTTAACCGAAAATGCTAATGACGCCTCTAAGTTATGGTCTGCAATCAGAAAACTCATACCTAAAAAGAACAAGGTTGCTATGCATGAACTTAACATTGACGGAAAAAGCATTTCTGACAACACTGGGATGGCAAACTGTTTTAATAACTTTTTTACATCTGTGGGTGCACGCCTAAGGAACGCCTTGCCTACTCTACGAGTGCGCAATCATACATCTTGCGTGACGACGGATTCAGTTACAGCTTTTAAGTTTAAGGACATACCAATCAGCTTTGTACAGAAAGAACTTTCATCCCTTCGTGTAAAGAAATCTTCTGGTATCAAGGACATCCATACTCGAATGCTTAAAACTGGGGCTACTGTTCTAGCTTCTCCCTTGGCTCACATCTTCAATTTGTCATTACGAACAAATAAAGTACCCACTTCATGGAAGTCTGCAACTGTTACTCCACTTCACAAGGCTGGTTCGTTCTCTGACCCAAATAACTTTAGACCAATATCTGTGCTTCCTGTTGTGATGAAGATTTTTGAGCGTGCTGTACATAAACAACTTTACGAGCATCTAACAACAAACAAGCTGCTTTCCACACATCAATCTGGGTTTAGACCTGGTCATTCTACTGGTACTGCCCTCCTGGATGTCTCTGATTTTATACTGAAGAACATAGATGAAGGAAATCTTATCGGAGCTGTATTTCTGGACTTGAGCAAGGCATTCGATATGATCAACCATGATATTCTGAAAGTGAAGCTTAGCAAAGTTGGCATAAACGGGAAAGCATTAGATTGGTTTGACGATTACCTAAGTAACAGATCTCAGACAGTAACTATTAATGGTACACTGTCCGACACCATGGATATATCACTAGGGGTCCCACAGGGTTCGGTCCTTGGACCTCTATTATTTATCATTTTTATTAATGACCTTCCTCTGAGTATTCAACGCAGTAAAGTAGTTTTATATGCAGATGATACAGCTATATTCTTTGCTCACAAGGATATACAGCTAATTGAATCCGTCTTACAAGCTGAACTTGACAATCTTAATACCTGGTTTAGTGCTAATGATCTCATCGTAAATTGTAAGAAAACTAACGTAATGCTTCTTGGGACTAGCCAGCGGCTAGCACGATCCAAAAAGCCATGTTTATCTTCGTCGGGAGTCATACTCCAACATTCAGAGTCCGTTAAATATTTAGGTTTATGTTTTGATTCTAAGCTTAACTGGCACGAACACATCGATGCATTATCAGCTAGAGTATCATGCAGATTAGGGCTCCTTAGGAGAATCAGGAAATATGTTAGTGTAGACACCTGTAAACATCTTCATTGTACACTAGTCCAACCATTATTAGAATATTGTGACATCATCTGGTCTAATGCTGATCAGACAAGTCTTAATAGACTCCTTAGGCTGCAAAAGAGAGCAGCACGCATAATATTGATGAAGAAGACACGCGAGGAACGTACAGTGAATCTATTTAGAGAGCTAGGCTGGGTTCCATTAAACCAGCGTTGGGACTTCCATAAATGTCTCACCGTTTTTAAATGTTTAAATAATTTATGTCCACCGTATCTCCAAAATCTATTTCACCGTAATTCTGATGTACATAATTATAATACTAGAAACCGTAATAACATCCATTTAGTCAAAATTTCATCTAATTCTGGCTATAGATCATTTACTTTCTCTGCAGCTAAACTCTTTAATAGTCTAGACAGCTATATAAAGAATGCTCCAACTATCAAGAGTTTTGTAAATAACTACTGGAATAACCCTATCTGTAATTAGTTAATGCTGCTACTACATGTATAGTACATCAAGTATATTTTAAATTAGGGTAATTACTATCAAGTATATTTTAATCAGTGTAATTACCATCTATGTGAATACTTATATTAGCGTAATTATTATATATTATCAATTATTGTAAACTTATTTTTAGTTTTTAAACACAGCTTCAATGGAAATCAGTGTAAACTGTTTGAATTCTGTGTATAATAAAGTTTATTATTATTATTATGTTGAGAAAGAGTAGGGGATTGTCTCCTGACACAACAGCCTGGTATTCTGAGGTACATTAAAGTACTGCATATCACAACAATAACCTTGTGAAGCACATTTGAATGATCCATATAGAATTTGTGCTATATAAATGAATACCTTTTTTACCTAAATGCAGGCAGAAAAAGCAGTCTGACCCTGCTTAATTTTTTGCTTGTCATTTTGGCATTAGAAAGTAGCCATATTTATGATAAAAAGCTTATTGACTGAGTTAGGTTGGACCATCTAGTTGTTAACACTAAATTATTGTCAAAACCTTTGTTATATATTTTACAACTAATACATACATGTATTAATACAAGCAAAACAAACTCATTTGATGGAACAATAATGGGACACAAACAATTAGCCGGTAACAAAACGAGTGGGGGACTGGAACCGAGTCAGTAAAACTAATTCAATTAATAACTAGTCAAAGTGAGCATTATTTTCCAAAAGCACAGATCAAACTTAGCTATAAGTCTGGAAAGTTTGGTGAACTTTGGCTCAATATTGACGATGCTAGAAGGCATCAAATATGTCAATTTTCCCATACAAACTCTCTTATTATTTAACGTTGTCCCTCCAAACCATACATTCATTGTAAAATTTTGGAGGGACAAAGAAATTTCAATTGCTTATAATTCAGACACAATTCACTTGAATTACATCAAACTTGGCACAAATGTTAATTTCAACATGCTCTATGAAGTGATGAACTTCATTTTAGAATTAGAGTAATTCTGATAAACTAGGTCCCAGTCCCCTGCTCGTTTTGTTACCGGCCAATAAGACAGGTGAAAATGGCTGTTATTTATAATATGTATAATTATATTTCTGAAATCTGCATTTTCGAACTCTCTAACTATTTTGGACTAGCATATGCCAATTATTAATTTTAAATTTACCTTTTGAGTCAGGTCTACATAAATTATAGTTAGATATGATGATTATAATCGTGGGACCTATCTTTCTTGTTGCATATATAAATATTCATTAACCTAAGAGCTCAAGTAATTGTCACAGACTATAAAAAACATGGTGGTTTTTAGCAGAATTCATATATTTCATGCATGCATGCAGTTTGCTGTATAAAAGTCTCAAATGTACGAATTACACACACTTGCAGCTGTTTTGTAAGATACATGTAATTTATTTTATTATAGAGCTATGTAATTTTGTCAATTTGCAGTCCACAACTTCCCATACAGATCTTCTGCCCACTTCCAAATCTCAAAGAGAATGAAGAAGCTGTGTACTAAACATCTTATTAAATTACCATCTTATTTGCTCAGTCACTGCCAACTTTTGCCATAAATAAAAATTATTTAAAGCAGCTGTTGATAGTACCTTCTTGTCTGAGCCACCACTTCATGTTTTTTTTTTTTTTTTTTCTGCACTGTAGACTGATTTATATCTTTTTATTTCAATGTGCAATGTGCACTGAAACTTGTAGAATCTTCTTTTAATTTTTTTAAGTCGAGAGTGGTTCTGTTGACTCTTTTAAGTCCAATCTCAAAACTCATTTTTCATAATTGCTTTTAAATGTTAGTCTACATATATATATACACTGTTATTAACATTGAAATATTTTATTTTTAATTAGATACTTTTAACTCAAGAATGTCTTTTTTATATAAAGCTTAACATTTTTATATTTATTATAATCATAGTTCATGTAAAGCGCTTTAGAATATCTTTTTATAAATTAAGCGCTATATAAATTATTAAATTATAAATTATAAGTAAAAATGTTTAATTCCCAAAAAAATTATTTTCAAGATTTTAATCCTTAATAGTGACAAAAACTTGTATGTCCTTTAATAACTGAGGTTTTATAAAAAACAATGGAAATAACAATTACATTCACAAGACCTATTGTTTTAAAAGATATATTTAAAATATATTTACACAATATATATTTACACAATATATATCACCAAATGATGGATTTCAGGACCATCTTTTAGTAAATTTAAACCTAAAACAGTAAAAGTATAACAAGTGAAGGACATAAAGACTATTAAAGTTTAACACCCCTCTAGTATTAATTACTTTTCGTCATTTATAATCCTCATGGCATTTGACTCAATATATTAATAATTTTGTTACATTACCTGCAACAGGTAATATTTTGTTATTCATGCAGCCTCTTTCCTAGCGTAATATATGATGAATTCCTTACTAAAGAAAAACATTATTGCCGGTTAAGTTTAAGAATTGAAATATTACCATTAATTCTATTTTCTAGAGGGTTAGAAATAAAACTTAAATGTTTGCTTTGCCTTGGTAGAAATTCACAGAGTCGAACAGGCTACACAATTATAGGGAAAACTAGAATTTCGCAATCAGCACTCCACGTAGAAACCCTATTATTTACAGCCGAGACCTGCAATGCAGGAATGATCGACCACAAATGGTCTCAGCAGACGTCATAACCTCCCACTATCGTAAGGAAAGAACTCGATTGTTCTAACGGAAGGCCTAATTAACGCACTAGCATAGATACCGACCAAAGTCAAACATATAGTTTGACATTTAATAGCATACATCCATATTGCCATTTAGATATAAACCATTGAAAGTCGCATTCAAAAACTTCAAATCGTGGAAACGCTTACGGGGTACTAAATATTAGTAAAATAATCACTTTGTGTTCATCATAAAGTGCGAATCATTAAAATTTATCGCATATGAACATCTTCATAGTTACCTAGTTCCAGCATTCCCGGCTCGGGTTCCACTTTCCCGGAGCAGCAGTACTGCTTGTCCGCGATGTACGCCACCACAACGAGTATTGGGAAGAATAGAAAGGTCAGAATAGCCTCCCATATGTCCACAACGTCTTTAGTGTTAGCAGAGAGGACGATGTATACCCACACGTAGGCCAAAATAGCAGTGACTGCAGTAACACCGAATACCTTGGTCGCTTTGATTCGACGTGTCTCGAAATTTGGAATAGTCATAACACACACACCAGTTATCACGAGAAGATTAAAGGCCGCAGAGCCCACTATAGTACTTGGGCCAAGCTCACCCGCATTAAAATTATTTCCAACGATTTCAATGATTGCAAGTAGGATCTCTGGAGCGGAGGACCCGAGCGCCATCAAGGTTAAATTAGCTACAGTGTCGTTCCAAACCCGAACTTCTACTTCTGTTGTTTCGGAGGTTGAACCTTGTTTTGCGACTTTTATCTTCTTTGTCTTGCTTGTTATAGTCTCGATTGCACACATAAAAATATCTGCAATGATTGCTATCCCCATGAAACACCAAAGAAGAGCAATAAGGTAAATGAACGTTCTCAGCCCGTGGTTCCATTCGGACTCGTCTAAAAACGACAACAACAAAGTTCCCAGGATTTTCTTCGAGCACTTGTCGTAGACTATCGGCTTGCAGTTCGTATAGTTAGAGCAAGACATTTTAGAGTTGTCCAGGAGTTATTTTCTCTTGAATAATACTCTTGCGGTTTTATATAGAGCTGATACGAATGATTTAACCCTGAAGAGTTGAGTGCTAATGACTGCTGTACCTCTATCGCTGTGGACGGGGCCGGTGTTCGATAATTAGATAAACAACTTTTCGAATTCTGGAGTTAAATTAATTTCGCTGAAGGTCTGCGAGGTAATTCTCAGATGTTAGCATAAACATTTATTGGCCCATGTGCTGTTGTCCTGAGCAGACGGTTAATACTCGGCACATCCGATCATGATTCTTGCCGTCGGTACGATATATAATTCACTCGAACTATGTTTATATGATAAACTCGATCTTGAACTTGGTCTTGTCCTGATCCTCCACCGATCTCTGTCGTCCAGAAGATAGTGTAAACTTGACACCGAGCACGAAAAGATTTCCTAAGAACCACCAATCTCTTCGTCTTCGATACCCGTCTGCAGTTCAGTTTACCAAACTTGTATGCATAATTCCGCGTATTTGGAACCAGTTGCCACGACAACGATATTGACTATCGGCACAGGTTGCTTTCAAAAGGGAATCGTGACTTGCAAGTGCATCATTGTTTAATCACAAACTGTTGCTAGAAAAACAAAAACAAAACAGAAATTATTTTTTATGTTTAATTAATTGTTCTTTGATATTCAAATAAAAGAAAAGTTTCGTTCAACCTAGTTATTAGCTCTGAGAAAGCTCAAGTTTCATTCGTAGTTTGACATTCGTATACTACCTTACGCTATGAACAACCAAGAATAGCCGTTTTTTCTTCTTTTCTCTTAAACAAAATCAGTCCATAGCGTTAAATATGTGCAAGGCAAGGTTTATGAAAATACCTAAATGAAGTACACTTTAGCAGATAGTGATGCAAAATCAGAATTTGACAACGCCAACCCAAATTTGTCAATATTGTTGTACCTTGCTGCCGCAATTTTAGTTCGTTTACAAAGGTATTTTTAAACAAAGCTGCCGGACCATTAGTTTTAGCTTTTCGTCGATTTTCAGTCTTTGGATGTGATCCTAAGAATAAATGCCACAGTCCTTTAACTTAGATTGTTATCACTAAGTATTGGAACAACTCATTAATGATATCTGAAAAGACGACAGCGCGGCCGGTAGAGAAAATAGACGCACTTTCGGTTAACAAATTAAAGCATAAAGTCTTTCCACAGCAGATATGGTGCTGGATTATCAGTTACGTTGCTTAGTTACAAGAGAGAAATAAGATAAAGAGAAAACACTTTAGAGTGGCGGCAAGTCGAGGTTTCTACTTAAAGTAAAATACCATTTGAGCCGCAACATGGTGAAGTCTGTTTTAGTAGCTATAAAGTATTGAATGTCGTGGTTATATTCATTTCAAATGCTAAAACTTTCTCAAGCACTTAATGTGTAAAATATATTGAGACAAAAAATAGTTCAGGTTAAGATTTTATGGATTATTGTCGACCAGCGGAGCATGTTTTGTGCGTAGTTACAGTTCAACTTTTTCCTCCTCGTGTTTCACTAATTATATGCGTCCAGTATTTTCCCAAAAGATGGAGAATTTATTCAAAGTTTGTAGCTCCTTTTTGGCAAGTTAATTACATTTTACTGTTACCCTTTAGCCAGAGAGTAGTCTGATCCGGCATTACTGTCGCAAGTACTTACACTTTTGATAAATTAATGATCATTTTACCTTCCCTTCTTCAGAGATCGGTTTGTCCATTAACACGATCCAAGATGTGAAGAACTGATACAACCAGCGAGCCTTGTAATTTTTTTAAAGGTCTCAGTGACCATCTCGATTTCAATCAATTATTAACTCAGCCTTATTGGTTCGTAACGATAGAAACAGCCACAGTTAAACTAACATTCAATATATTAAAATACCGTACTTTCTTATTTTCGGGCTCTTTCCTTGGTGAAACTATAAACTGACATTGGGAAACATTTTGTGAGCAACATAATATCTGACTGGGCTGTGCGTGTCGCCTGTTTGACAAACAGCATCGGTAAAAATTTGCATAACATGTATATTTTGGAACATTTGTAAAAAGCAGACAGCTAGGCTAACAAACATGTCTTTCTTTTTAATGAATTATAGCAGGAATGAAAAGGACTCTTAATCCGTCTACTTCACTTCCGCTTGGCATTACCGGAAGGCTTAGCCTTAGAAGTCCTCCGCGACTCACTGCCTTGGCTTTATTCCACCCACCCAATCCTTGTCATCTCATGCATCACACAGCAAAAATAAACATACTAATCCCTGAGGCAGGTATATCTTCCATTTAGGCATCTCCACGGGCATATTTGATGGAGAAAAAGAAAAAAGTAATTGATTTACGGGCTTTCTGTGAATAAGAATGGCCATCACCACCTCCTCCCTTGACTGAAGGGAACCCTACCCTTATTCCAGTCTCCCTCTTCTTTCTTTTCACATCGCTTTTTTCCCGCCCCCTTTCACTAGCTGAGAATCTGGAACAGCCTACAACAACTGCTATCTATTTGTTTAATTGAAATAGGATTTTCTTGTGTTATTTCCTTGAGCACCCTCCTTGTAACAAAGACATGGAAAACGAGTTTTGTTTCTTCTGTGAAATAACGAGCGGGGTACTTCTGGTATAAACTAAACCAACGGCTTTAGCCAATCAGAGCGCGAGTCGTATAGGGGTGTTTTTATCAAATATTTTGATTGAAAATCCTTTTAAAAGTTGAATACAGACATACTTTCCATTGTTAGAGGTTATTTTCTTTAAAATCCTTTTTAGTAGATTCGAATCTAAATAATCCATTTTCGTAGATGAATTAATATTATCCATAATTTGTTATGTTTACCTTGGAGAAAGTATACAAATAACTTTAATGTCAACCAGTGAGGGTAAAAAACTAATGGCAATTTTAAATCTTTTTTTTTGCAGCTGCCATAAAAGAATATAGGTTTTTAATAAATATACTAAGAATAACTCGAGTATTGCATGGCCATTTGGTGAAAGGACTGATGCTGGCGACCGGTGTGTACTGATTAAAGGGGAACTGTCAATCCTTCCTCTTCTAATCTATACTGGGGGATGTCAAAGAACCTGTTGTGCTATTTCGAGAAAGGGGAGGAGCTTGTCTCCAGACACAACAGGTATTCTGAGGTACTAACAATCACTCATGATTGTAAACTGCACGGCAGCACATTGCACCACAGCACATTGCACCACAATAGCAGTCCGTATCACAAAAATAACTTGTGAAGCGCATTTCAATATATTCATATACAATTTGCTCTATATAAATGAATACTTTTACCTTTACCCAAATGATAAACTTTCTCACGACGAAAGACAAAAATAACTACTTAGATTAGCAGATGCGGATGAATACTGTTTTTAAGAGAAATTTAGAACAACTTGAAATATGTTCACTAACTGAAATCAAGTTTCTAGAATAAGCAATCAACTTTTATCTTTTCCATTTTCTAGCGAAAAAGTTTGAAAGCATATCAGGACATCAGTCACATGATATTTCCCTTCTATCTTAGGGTGTTATTTTCGTACACATATGTGATCGATCATCAATCAATTTATTTGTTTATCCACGCTAGTCCGCTGATTTCCATGAGGGGCAAGTACATACTACATATCTATAAACATTATAAACTATAAAATGTATAATAATAATTTTTTAAAAGAATGTCTGAAATCTGCTAACTATAATGTCACTACTAAAAATATAATTGATTTAAATGTCAATTTCATTAAACTATTTACTGCTGGCCAATAAAGGAGGCCATTTGGGCACAGAACCGAGGAAAAGAAGAGCATTCTCTAATGTTGCTCTGTAAGGCATTCCATGTCTTTGCACCCTCATAGCTCCAACTTTTTTTAGGAACTCAGTTTTCGGCATAGGCAAGACCAGCCCAAAGGTTTTAGTTGCAGTGGCTCAGGTGCCAGTTAACTTTTGGAATAACTGAGAAATTCTTATTGGCGCCAGACCATGGAAAGCCTTAAACGTTAGCTTACACTTTACTTGCATCCTCTGTTAATCAACTAAAAGTCGATGAAGGTATGTTAACCGCCGTTGGGAGCGAGTAGCAGCTGACGTTACGAGCGCTAGCGTCAGAGCAAAAGAGCTCTTTTGTTCTGATGAAGGAAGGGCTAGCGCTCGAAACGTCAGCTGCTACTCGCTTTCCACGGCGGTTAACATACCTTCATCGACTTTTAGTTGATCATACCAGTGTTTATCTTCCCCGCCGACGCAGATCAACACTAGTTTTTACAGGAACTAGTCACCTATGTTATATTTGTGGTTTTGTTTTAAAGAAAATAAACGTGAAGGTTCATTTCTATTAACAGTGCCTTTAGTCTCTCGTCAAGCAAAAAATATCATTTCATTTTTCTGTGTGAATACTTTTTTCAACCTCGTGTGGTCAGATCTAAGATGGCGGCTACTGCGAGAGAAGCTGAATCACGTGACCAAGATTTTAATCACCCAAGATGGCGGCCATATTTTCATACGGCGTACGATGCAGTGAAAACAGGTCTACTAAACGGCTCGAAATGGAGTTTGCTTGGATAAAGAAACAGTAAGCTAGAAGAAAGTCCTAAAAAGCCGTTCATTTTCCGGTAGCGCTGAAGCGAAGCGATCGATAGCACATGTTCAGATTTAACGGCTTCTTCTGGCTTTTCGACCAGTAATCCTGTAGCGCTCGAGACGTGTATTCTGATTGCACCATTATACTGAAGCTCTATTGTTTTCGTACTGCACGTTCTAAAGGTTAGGGTATTTTGTATTGTTGGGAAAGCCAATGCTGCAGTGGCTCGTTTCGAGCTGTACAGGATGGCCCTTTTCGACGGATGAAACGAGAAAACTACACAGCATTGCACTTTACCTCTACAATGAGTTTACGGTTATTTAAAATCGTTTTACTGATAAAATTTGAGCAATCGATATATATATATATATACCAGTGTGTGTTCTCCCGATCAAAAAAATTATGACACTCAAAATCCGCGCGTATTATCGACCAAAATACACTAGTTTTTAAACTGTTATTAAAATATTAAAATAACTAAGAAAACCGTCTGTAACAGTTCCACGGTAAAGCACGTGGTCGAGACATTTATTTTGAGGTAAAGTTTTTATAGCGAAATGTCTGCCACCTATAAATCACTTTGTTCACTGGAAACTACGGAAGTACTAATATTAGATCCTATTTTAGGTATTACCCAAAAAATTACGCGCGGAAATTTAATTTTGCTCAGACCGGCGAGGGTGATCGATTTCAGCATATACCGGCCGTTCACTTCAGCCTCTAGTTCTACAATTCAGTACTTTTTAAAAGGAAATCCAACTCTATGTTCAGATGAGAAAGAAATCATGTTGCTTTTGGTGCAGCCGGAAACTCTCGGATATAAGACCTACAGAAGGACACATTTTTCGAGAAAAAAATGCAATTATTTGGATGTGTTCAAAACATCTCGATCACGTTCTACCCAGCCGATTTCATTACTTTAAAAAGGATTTTTTTTCTAGCAAAGTAAGGAGAAGAACATTGATTTAATTTCGATCTAAGTTTTTAAATAATTTCTTTTTGCCGAAATCCCCTATATTTTTCTTCTAGCTGTTATTTTCCTGCAGCACAACCGTAGCGCAGCAGCATTTTACTGAGGAAGACGAGGCACCACTATTGATAAAATGTTATACAAAACAAAATCCTTTACATTTTCATGGCTTTAGGTTTAGTATTTTGTTTTAATTTGATGAAGATTTTCAAATTTCAAATTCCACTGTCTTCTTCGAAGCCGTTCAAATGGTCGTCACGAACGCTAGTCACGTAACGCTAGTCACGTAACGCTAGCGTTACCGCACGGTAATGGGCCTTTTGCAGGAATGCAATCACGTGGTTGTACTGGACAGCAAAGAATATCTGAATGCACTTGTACGAGATCGGTAGTGTTAGTAGCAAAACCTGATTGAAAATGCTATTTTCCACCTCCAATCGATTGTCGATCTTTCATCACGAGCTCAATTCATTCGTTAACAAAGTATTATGTCAGCACGTGACTGTTTCCTGCAAATTGGCGGCCGCGTTTTGTTTAGGTCGAATTATGCTATTGAAGCTAATAAAAATGGTTAATTAATGTAAGTGTACTATGGGTTTTTGATGCTTTTCAAGCGTTCCGAGCTCGTGATTAAACCCCCTTTGGCATCGCAATTCTTTAAGGCAAAGGTGTTCTTAGCGAGCTGGTACTTACAACCGATTTCAGTGTTACGTGCGTAGAGCATTCATTCGGCGTGGTCATTCGACACAATCATTAGACATGCTTTTAACCAGGCTCACTTGTTAACGTGTTTTTTTCCCGCATTGCAATGTTCTCAGCCGTTTATAAGGAAAAGTTACTACTTGACATGGGCATCGTTATAATAAATGATATTGTTCAGAAAAATGGACAATCCTAAAAAAGTATTCTTTCGAAGGCCTTCAAAGAAGATATCCTGACTTACTGTATTAGATTATCTTTTAATTCTTGGTATTCATCACTCTCTCCCTCTTAAATGGAAAATATATCTGCACAATGATTCACCCGAAAACTGGGAAAAGGAAGCGGAAATTAGCGAGGTTTCAGGAGACCGGGTTCTGATTCTTTAAAAATTAACAGCTAAAATTATATGTAATATTTTATTTGAGAGAATTGTTATTCCCCCAACTGCCAAACGAAAATATGAATACTAGGTGCGTAAGATCTTGTTTACTGACCGGTTAGGTTTTTTTTATTTTTCAGGGTAGGATTTTAGTTAGTTTATATTGTCATTTCATGAATTATTTAAGTGAGCGATTCCTCTCCTTAGGAGCTCGTTTCTCTCTCGGAAGCCGACCGCATGAGGTTGTACTTTTTCAGTGGCTCTTGTCACGAGTCTTGCTGTCGTTAATTTTCCTTCGATTTCAAAATCAATATTTATCACAGATGACGCGGAATTATTTATTACTTTTTTTATTTCAAACTATCGATTAAACGACAGCTAATCTTGGTCCCTATTTTTATTGAAGACATGGAATGATTCACCCTATTCACCCTACATTCATCCTATTCACCCTATTCACCATACATTCATCCTATTCACCCTACATTCATCCTATTCACCCTATTCACCATACATTCATCCTATTCACCCTATTCACCATACATTCATCCTATTCACCCTATTCACCATACATTCATCCTATTCACCCTATTCACCATACATTCATCCTATTCACCCTATTCACCATACATTCATCCTATTCACCCTACATTCATCCTATTCACCCTACATTCATCCTATTCACCCTATTCACCATACATTCATCCTATTCACCCTATTAACTGTACATCAGTCACCCTACCCTATTCATCCTATTGACTCTACATTGACTCTATTTACCCTACATTCACCTTATTCACCCTACATTCATCCTATTCACCCTACATTCACTCTATTTGCCCTACATTCACCTTATTCACCCTACATTCATCCTATTCACCCTACATTCACTCTATTTGCCCTACATTCACCTTATTCACCCTACATTCATCCTATTCACCCTACATTCACTCTATTTGCCCTACATTCACCTTATTCACCCTACATTCATCCTATTCACCCTACATTCACTCTATTTGCCCTACATTCACCTTATTCACCCTACATTCATCCTATTCACCCTACATTCACCTTATTCACCCTACATTCATCCTATTCACTCTACATTCACTCTATTTACCCTACATTCACCTTATTCACCCTACATTCATCCTATTCACTCTATTTACCCTACATTCACCTTATTCACCCTACATTCACCTTACTATTCACCCTACATTCATCCTATCCACCCTACATTCACTCTATTTACCCTACATTCACCTTATTCACCCTACATTCATCCTATTCACCCTACATTCATCCTATTCACCCTACATTCATCCTATTCACCCTATAATCACCTTATTCACGCTACATTCATCCTATTCACCCTACATTAACCCTATTCACCCTATTCATCCTACATTCACTCTGCATTCGCTCTATTCATCCTATTCTATTTGCATATTACAAACAAAATAATCCGAATTATTACTCATTCTCCATCACGTGCTCAACCTCGCTACAAGGTGAAAACCAACCCTAGTGTGTTAAGAAAAGAAAAAGAAAACCGCTAAGCCGCATCCGTAAGACGTTCTGAAGTAACTGAACCCTGTATGTTAACACGCTAAAGCGAAGTTCCCGTTGTGATTACATTCAGTATGTACTGTATTCAATTGTTCTTGATAAAATAAAAGGTTCATTTAATCACCTGTTGGTGGTTTATTTGCTGTTTTTTTGTGTGGATTATAGTGGCTCTGTTGTACCATAGCCAGTAATTACATCCATACCTTTAAGATGAGCGCGCATTCAGGCCTCTCCCATTGGCTCAACATTCGTAACCGGACACAAACAAAGTAGAGTGTTGCGAGAGCATACTGCATGTGTACAGTACTGCCAGGTAGAAAACTCGTTGCCTGAACCGGCGTCGTGAAAGCGGACAACTAGCTTCAAATTGGCTACAAACCTCTAAGCCAAGTAGAGCAAAAGTCTCATGTCTGCAGACATGATTTTCTGGTTATTTCAAGTACTATTTATAACATGAGAGGCCGTGTTGTGCGGTAGCTATAGATACGAGCCGCTTAACTTCTAGATGTAGTGTCATGTTGTTCAGTTATTTTGGCGATACGACTTATTTTGGCCGAGAAAATCAGTTAAAGTTTATGTAATTTATAAACACTCATTAAACATTCATTTCTTTTGTTTTTTTCTCATGAATTATTAATGAGTTTAGAGGTTATTTTACAAGTGCTCAAATGAGCTCTTCTCGATGGTCCTTTTAAAGGCTGGTTCTCATATGATCAGTGACGATCGCTGGCGATCGCCGGATTGTTGTCGCGTTGTTGTCGCTCGTGCATTCACTTGTTCGGCTTCGAACATGGCGGGCTGCAGTACGGAAGACTTTATGTAAGAGCTGCGCAAATACGAATGCCTTTATAACAAATACAGTAGAGAATATAAAGACAAGTACAAGAAGTTGAATGTGTTGACGAAAATCAGTGAAAAGTTCTACATTACACCGGCTGCTGTAGAGGAAAAAATATCAGGACTGCGTATTCCGTTGGGTTCAGGAAGAGATTCTGTTCCCAGTCGAGTCAAGTTTATGAATCTAGACTGGCTTGCTGTGCACATCGAGCACAAAGCGTCAGGTTCAAATCTGGGAAATCGGGAACTAATGACAGTCCATCCAACTCACACGCACTGGCGCGTAAACTTGCCAGCGATTATATGTGAACAAATGGTAGCGATCGCCAGCGATCCTTCGGTTGAGTGATTTGGACGATCCAGCGATCATAGTCACGAGACTGACAAGTTTGCCCATTCTGTCAGCATGTAATGGTGTCAATTCTGTAGGGAGGTGGTTTGTTAGCTTTATGGTAACTGCAACATGTTATCATGTCAGTTGAAATATCGCTGGAGTCGGGTAATTAAAAAAAATTTCTAACGAGACCTGAAACAACCATAGGGGCTGATCAAAGTCAGGACCCGGCTGCGCTATAAATTCCAATTCGATCTGTGGAGCGGAGGGAGGAAATCAAAGAATTGACTAAGACTTGAACTTAAAAGAACTCATCAGTATATTAGGCGCGCTTTAATGGCTGAAGGGCATGTGTTTCTGAACGCTGATATACGACTGACGTGAGGTCTAACTTTCTACAACTTTTTTCATTATATCGCCTGTTAGTTTGTAGCCTACTAAAGGAGCCGCACAATCTGATCGGTTCTTATCTTGTGTGTTTCGCATTTTTATGAGACAACCAAGATTTGGAACACGAGTATTAGTGTATTGCTTATGTGGCCGTACCACACTTGTAAGTAAAGCTTTTCGCATGAAAGCAAAAATAATGTTTATGAGAGAACCAAGATTTGGAACACGAGTATTATTGCTTATGTGGCCGTACCACATTTTAAAGCAAAGCTTTTTACATAAAAGCCAAAATAATGTTTTGAAATATATGTATATATTCAGGAACGAATAAAAAACAGAAAAAGATAAGCGAGGACTGAGATAAACGAATCGAGGTAACTGTACCTGCGATAAATACACTGCCGCTCCCTTAAGTCTCTCCTGGCAGTCATTGGCGCCTAACTATTTCGCCGTTCTGCACCGGACTCCTCGGGGCTTCTCTTGGATTAGTTCCATCGGCTCTGAGGGTTATCAGTATTATTTGGACCTTGCTGGCACAGACAAATGTGTTCTCGTTCCTTCTTTCGCGGTAAGAGTAGCGTTACCGGGTCTCCCAAGCCAGAGGCTTATGTTTAAGTATTCCGACGAACTCCATGGTCGAATTGGAATTTAGGTTGGTTTTTGAAATATTTTACTATTCGCCTATTTACTTGATGTATAATCGATATTAATGATAAAAAAATGTAGTATCCGGAGGGAGCCGAGACTTCATGTTATTGGCACGCCACGATTCAACGCAAACCTAACCCGGCCCCAAATAAAAAACAACAGCCATTTTCGACCCCAAATCATTTTATAACTTTGGAAGTGGCCTAGGTTTAACTATGGAATTCGTTGTGTGCTATAACATGAAGCCTTTCCCAGTTAAGCGCTTCGCCACTCACCTCTGTGGCCCAGGTTGATTCCCGGACGCAAGAGTTTTTCTCCGGTTTTCCTCCCTCCGCAAAAATCAACATGCTAAATTCCAATTCGATCTGTGGATTAGCCGGGACCTGGCACACACTAATCATTACTATGTATTTACTGGTTATTTCATGGTTTTCTATGGAATACGGGCGAATATTTCACGAGTAATTTGGAAAGGCGAGTTGTATACCAAAATAATATGAATTTCGAATATTATCCTATAAACATCGACGGGAAGATTTATCACGAAAACAAAGTAACTTACCGGACGATAGACTGCGAATTTTCACGCCGGAAAGCAAACATTTCGAGGGGGCGGACGCGTTATGTATTAAAAATCTTGCATTCTTATTGGCTGATAAAGAAAGGGCGCGAAATTTCCTGCATTTTGATTGGCCTTGATCTGGCCATGAAATCCCGCTCTGTATTGCATAGTTAAACGAGCTCTGATTGGCTGAAATATAATAATAATAATAATAATAGAGCATTTATATAGCGCCAAGCTCCACTAATTGTCCGTGGCGCTTTACAATATTACAAGTTAATAACTAGATATGTATGACTAAAAATGACTAAAAAATATTTACAGTAAGCTAAAATAATTTAAAAAGAAAGTAATAATAAGAATAACTATAAGTTAAAAGCTTCTTGAAATAGATGTGTTTTGAGTCTAGACTTAAACAAACTAACTGAAGCCGATTCCCTGATATTAGTCGGTAGCTTATTCCAAAGTCTGGGTCCGGCAATATAGGATATTGTATTGTATGTATTGTATTCTTCAACACTGCTGAAAATGATTTGCAATTCAAATATTCGGGTTTCTTACACCGAGAAGAACCGCTTATGTTTATGGTTATGTTTATGTCACAAGTGTGAATCAGCCTTTAGTCTCACGAAATTCAATAGAATACGCTAGTAACACTATCGAAATCTAAACAATCGAAAAAGAAATGAGTGGATATTTTATTCATGTTTGTAAATTAACTTTACAATTATTGTCGAATTCCATAAAACAAAATGTTAAAGTACTTTTTTGTGTTAAAATTCGCGCCAATAGAAAAAGTTCATGTATGTGTACTTTTACAAGTTTCAATTTAACTCTGGAGAATGATAACAAATTAGTTTCATTTTACCGCAGAACCAATCAGGCCTCGACAGCTGAAATACGAATGTTGCGAGGAGGACTGGGATCTGGCCTAAACAATGGACCCTTTGCACGTACGTCATAGCCGCCATGTTGGTGTACAATTAGCAATAGATTCTTCATTCTTTTGTACTGTACACCAACATGGCCGCCATGCCCTTTGTCATTTGAATCTCTGGGGATTGAGTGCAACCATCTATATCCAGAACCTTCGGTCTTTCCGCCAGCAGAGCATAACGTTTTGCCGTGGTGGAGACTAATTTAGGGTGCGTTTCTTTGGAAGAATCCGAATCCGGATTCTTGAATCCAAAAATGGATTTTGCGTTTCTTTACCCAAATCCGAAAACGGATTTTGAATCCGTTGAATCCATACTCAGAATGGATTTAAAGGATCAAATCCAAATCCGGATTCTTGGATTCATGATCCGAAGCGTTTCTTTGGGAAAGGATTCGAAAAGAATACTTGTGGCTAGCGGCATACCAAATAACATTACTGGCGGCTGCCATTTTTGTGGTTTTTGTGGGGCCGTGTACATGCATTCCAATGGGAGTTGCCATGGCAAAATAATCCGTTTTCAGATCATCGTTTCTTTGGGTGCCACAAAATCCGTATGATCCAGAGCATGAATCCAATTTTGGATTCTCCCAAAGAAACGCACCCTAAGCCACACCGTAGTCCAGCGCGCGCGTGTCACGCCAGTTTCTCGCGCAAACTGAAAGAAAACAGGAGCCCATAATCTGATTTCTTAGAAAATTAGAGATGGTTGCTGAGGAGGCTAACTCCTGTTTTAGGTCTGAAATGTTTCTTCAAGAAAAAAATACTTTAAAGCATAGGTCGAGGTCTAAGTTTTCTTAATTCGTAATTCACTATGAGTTTACTAAGTTAGAACATTATTTACTAACAAAGTTTAAGACCTCAGAAAATTTACCAAACTGTATTTGAACAATCTCCACCCCCAGAGCCTTCGTTCTTATTGACCAGCGGAGTTTAACGTTTTTCCGAGTGGCACTCGGCCAACCTCGTTCCCAGGGGTCTTTACGCGCCTAATCAAAGATGGCGTCGAAAGTACATCTTTGATTAGGCGCGTAAAGACCCCTGGGAACGAGGTTGGCACTCGGCATGCACACAGCGGTCAAACGTCTGCGATGCGTCAAAAGGCTTGCAACAACATATTCCAAAACAAATTCAAAGCGAGCCGGCGGCCGTCATTGTTCACACACCCGTTTTAAAACCTTGATAACTAACCATTGATATGCACGACATAAAATTTTAACCTTTGATTTCTCCCACCTTGCTATCGATGTGGGATGAATTAGTTTCTCACAAAAACATATCCCACATCGAAGAGACAATGTGTATGCAATAAGAGAGCAGAGCGTAGCGTGCAGAAAAATAGGTCCCACATGGAATAGATGGTGTGTACATAATAAGAGAGCAGATGTACTTAGTCGTATCACTCGTCCCGGGATAGGGGAAATCAGTAATCGGTCGTGAGACTTGCCTCACTACCTTAGCTAGTATTCTGAACCTGATACAGAATACTACTAGAGCTATAACGGACCATGGTGTCTGTATCGCGGACCATGGGGTCTGTATATCGATACAGAACCTGATGTTTCATTAATCAGGTTTGTTCTGGGGTTTACAGAGGCGATCATGTGGTGTCATTCAGCACATGGGTTTGGCTAGTACCCTTATGAATTATTAATGAATTTTACAAATAATTTTATAACTTAGTAAACTCACAGTGAATCACAAATTAAGAAAACTTCAACCTCTTAAAGTCGGAGGCTTATATTTTAAGTAGTTTTCTTACTCCTTTCGAAACATTTCACGTAAATACGCATACGTACTTAAAATTAGAAACATGGGTGATTGCGTCTGTTTTCTTTTAGTTTCGGCGTGATGTCTTGCCGCGGTGTGGGCACTCAACAAACCAAGGATGCCCCATGATGCATTTGGGTTGTGCTACGTACCAGGGCGTCTCCAACGGAGACGTTACCTTGGAGCCTCATATTGAAACCTTTGCGTGACAAGTGAATCATACATCGAAAGTGGTCTATTCAAAGCTGAATCATGGCGACTGATGCATGGAGCTAAGTTCAAGAACAATTCCACGGTATGTAACGTGAAAGATTTCTCACTCACACCTTGATGGATCAATCACGGTTTCTGGAAAACCCCCACCCCTCCCCCACACTTTACCCTAACCTTTAATGGTTAATCGTTAATAAACCCCCACCCCTCCCCCACACTTTACCCTAACCTTTAATGGTTAATCGTTAATAAACCCCCACCCCTCCCCCACACTTTACCCTAACCTTTAATGGTTAATCGTTAATAAACCCCCACCCCTCCCCCACACTTTACCCTAACCTTCAATGGTTAATCGTTAATAAACCCCCACCCCTCCCCCACACTTTACCCTAACCTTTAATGGTTAATCGTTAATAAACCCCCACCCCTCCCCCACACTTTACCCTAACCTTTAATGGTTAATCGTTAATAAAACCCCACCCCTCCCCCACACTTTACCCTAACCTTTAATGGTTAATCGTTAATAAACCCCCACCCCTCCCCCACACTTTACCCTAACCTTTAATGGTTAATCGTTAATAAAACCCCACCCCTCCCCCACACTTTACCCTAACCTTTAATGGTTAATCGTTAATAAACCCCCACCCCTCCCCCACACTTTACCCTAACCTTTAATGGTTAATCGTTAATAAACCCCCACCCCTCCCCCACACTTTACCCTAACCTTTAATGGTTAATCGTTAATAAACCCCCACCCCTCCCCCACACTTTACCCTAACCTTTAATGGTTAATCGTTAATAAAACCCCACCCCTCCCCCACACTTTACCCTAACCTTTAATGGTTAATCGTTAATAAACCCCCACCCCTCCCCCACACTTTACCCTAACCTTCAATGGTTAGTCGTTAATAAACCCCCACCCCTCCCCCACACTTTACCCTAACCTTTAATGGTTAATCGTTAATAAACCCCCACCCCTCCCCCACACTTTACCCTAACCTTCAATGGTTAATCGTTAATAAACCCCCACCCCTCCCCCACACTTTACCCTAACCTTCAATGGTTAATCGTTAATAAACCCCCACCCCTCCCCCACACTTTACCCTAACCTTCAATGGTTAATCGTTAATAAACCCCCACCCCTCCCCCACACTTTACCCTAACCTTCAATGGTTAATCGTTAATAAAATGATGCATATCCAAGGGAGGGGTGGGTGGGTAGTTTCCCAGAAACTGGGATTGAGCCTCTTTTATCAGGACTCTCACCATTTCGTTTTTTTTAAAATGGGCATTTTTTAGATGGTTTGCATGTACGTCATCAAAAACCTAAACTTTAAGTCCGCTACAAAGCTGTTCTTTTTATAGAGTAGAGATCGATGATAAAAGTATTCACATTCAATTTCACGTCGATAGGGTGTTTTGTTCCGTAGTTAATAAAAATAATTCTATGACAGAACGCCGCTCAACGTGTTTCCCGAATGGCATTATAATCCATATATTCGTGCCAATTTAATATGTATATCTTTTCTTAGCGCCAGACATGTAACCTGGAGGTCGTTGGGTTCGAGTCCCACTTGGGTCAGAGATTTGTTCTCTTTCCCTCGTAGGGCGTGCACACTTAGCACTACAGCTTACCACTTTATATATTACATTCTTTACACTTACTAGTGCTACGCGGCAAACATGATTCAATATCATAACTACATATACATATATAATCGCCGTGACCCCATATAACGCACCAATACCCACGATTGCTTTCATCTGACTTGATAGCTCAGTTGGTAGAGCGCCAGACATGTAACCTGGAGGTCGTTGGGTTCGAGTCCCACTTGGGTCAGAGATTTTTTCTGTTTCCCTCGTAGGGCGTGCACACTTAGCACTACAGCTTACCACTTTATATATTACATTCTTTACACTTACTAGTGCTACGCGGCAAACATGATTCAATATCATAACTACATATACATATATAATCGCCGTGACCCCATATAACGCACCAATACCCACGATTGCTTTCATCTGACTTGATAGCTCAGTTGGTAGAGCGCCAGACATGTAACCTGGAGGTCGTTGGGTTCGAGTCCCACTTGGGTCAGAGATTTTTTCTCTTTCCCTCGTAGGGCGTGCACACTTAGCACTACAGCTTACCACTTTATATATTACATTCTTTATAATATGTATAGAGGCTTGAAATACCTGCATTGACAACTAAACAGATGTAAAGCGAAAACTAATGATAATAGCTGCAAAACCGGTATAAAACCGGTATCCAAGGGCCATGGCCAGGCCATTGCCATCTTCAGTTGTCACTCAGCGGCTTTGTGTTGTGCCCACCCTGTGATGCTCCGCTTGACTGCTCCCTACTGATTACTTATCGCGCGAAATCAAATCAAATATAAATGTTAAACTATAGAGTAAGGACTAGAGTTTGCAAACAGTAGTAAGATGGCGCCTAAGGGAAGGTACATTTAATATGGAAAGGGGGGTATGAAGATCTTGAGAGAGGAGGGGGGGGGGGGTGGGGGGGTCTGAAGGGTCTGAAAATATTTTAGGGTATGTAGGGGGAGGGTCAAAAGAATACTGAAGTTAGTGCTGAAATGTTTTCAGTTTCAATTTCAACATCTTCATACCCCCCTTTTCATATTAAATGTACCTTCCCTAAAGTCTTTAATAAACAACTATCTTCTCTAGGTTTTCTTTCTGATGGCTTGTTTGATTTTAAACCTTCAAATTTCACATTTTAACAGGAGAGGCTGATTCACTCGCCGACGTTCTTCACTGTTCTGTAATTTGAATGTCAAATTTCGAGTTCGCCATGCGCATGCGTGCTTACCCTTTTATACCGGCACTTCTTGTTTAACATCTAAACGCTAGAGGTGCCACAGCATATCCAACAATACACCCTAACCTTTAGAACGTGCAGTACAAAAACAAGTATAATGGTGCAATCCGAATACAGGTTTCGAGCGGTACTGTATTACATAACTCCTCTAGAGAGGTGTATCAACTTTATTGTGTATAGCAAAATGGCGGCCGCTTTTAATACATTTTCATCGCTCGGCTAATGTTCCAAAATTTGAGTTATAACTGTATTTTTGCTAGTTTTACAAGGTCAAAATGTTTTATTTAATTTCACGAATGCAAAGCATTTTTGCAAGCGATCGATGGTCATGACGATACAAAACACCAATAGCAAAAATCACACCCCCCCACCCCCCCCCTGCGAAAACGCGCTGAAAACTGTTGTAACAACGTGCGTAGGGGTTTGCGTGCGTGAGACGAGATGGGACAAGTATGCCAGACCTTATTCCACCGTTTAGCCACATGTATTGAAAACGTTTTATTACCATACGAAAGAGTATACTAACAATAGTGAGCTTAAACCTAAGTGATGTAGCTTAAAAAGCTCTTAAGTTACAGTGATTTGAAATTTACGCCATTTCTATGAGAAAACAGCCAAGGCCATTTGCTGCCATTTTCTTTGTTCCCACATTTTAAATGCAATACCTGAAGAGCAATTTACTGAACGCAGTTACTAATTTAGATATAGTCTTTCATGTGTTACCATGCATTAGATTTTCCTTTAGACATTAATTCTACAAACTTGAAAGCTTCCATTATGAAAACGGTTTACACAGAGTAGTCTCTTATTGGTTCACTCCAGCTGCACAGTTAAATTTGCTTAATAAAGCCTGAAGAAAAAAGAAAAAAGAATTATAGCAAATTATGTATCTCAAATGTTTTAGCTGTTAAGAATTCGTATCTTAGGTTGTTTATATTTTTTCAGGCAATGCTAGCAGCCAAGCTGAAGGCAAAACAAGCCGCGTCTATTTAATCAGTGAATGTTGCTATCTCTTTCAAGCCCGGTTTCTGTCGCGTCGAATACAATAAAAACAAAAACAAAATGAGGCGGCTTCCTTTTATCGAATTAGATTCGACACGGCAGAACTTCGACGTTTGAATTGGGGTTTTGGAAACTCAGAGGCAAATGTGAAGCAAAAGCAGTTTTAGTTTGGCTGTCGCTGATAAACTCACTTAATAGTTTTAAAATTAATCTTAAAAGAAACACTGAACTACTGTAAATAACTGAATAGAATAAGTTAATTAGTATAAGTTAATTAGTTTTATATTACTATTATTATTATTATTATTAGGGTAGAATAGCGTAGTTATAAGCACGACCACATCAGCAACGCTGTAAATTTATCGTGGGTAAATAAATATTATTATTATTATTATTATTATTATTAACACACTCGAGCTGGGGTTTTTACTGACGGCGCTAATGCGCATGCGTAATGGTTTTACAGGCAGCCGTTACCGGGGTTCCCTGCTAGCAGAGGTCTCTCTCCGTCTTGGTAAAATGGAAGGCGAGGGAGAGACCTCTGCCGACATCCGACGCTTTCTCTGTCGCGCATGCGTGAAATTTCCTTGGCAACAAGTGATGTGATCTCACGTGTACTTATGAGCGCACGAAACAACTGTAACAAACAACTGACGCGTACAGCTATTTCCGGTAAAACGAGGCAGAGGTCTCTCCCTCGCCTTCCATTTTACCAAGACAGAGAGAGACCTGCTAGCAGGGAATTACCGGGGGCGCATTCCATTCAACCAAAACGACCGGTTAGAAGTTTCGAAAATTTCGAATGTCGATTGGAACGGGATTTTTTGAATTAGAAAAGCCGGTCGGAAAAAATACGCGTACCATTCGAAGAAACCACCAGGTTATTAGTAGCCTCGATTTCAATTCGCAAAACTGGCAATTCACGGCAAATCTAAACCGGGAATTTTGAATGGAACAGAAAATTTCGGTCGAATCGGAATTTTCCGAAACTTCGAACCGGGATTTTTTACTGTTCCATTTAATTTCTAACCGGAGTTTTTTCGTTTTTGTTTTTTTGGTTGAATGGAAAGCGCCCCGGGTCTTCCAAGCCAGAGGCTTGTGATTAAGTATTCCGATGAACTCCAGGAATTGGAATTTAGGCTGATTATATAGAGTGATGCAAATTCTCGATACAAAAACACAAGAACAAGTGGCCTAATTCTTTTGGCATAATTATAACAGTTCTTTTCAATTTAGCCATCAAGAAAGGAATAATCAACTGCATGAAAATAATCAATTTCCTAATCTCGCGACAGCCAATAGACAGGGAGTTCACTCCTTACTACAAGTGTGGCAAATAAAGCGACAATGCTCATTTCTACAATAAAGTAAAACACTTGTACTGTTCCCTTGTACTACCTCCGTGAATATACTGATGTGGGGTTGTGCTTGAACATGACTGACTGAAACCTCATGTTAAAAGTATCCTAATTGTCACAATCATAACATATTGCAAGAGACAACAATTTTATTTTAGTTAAGTCGGCCAACTTTCATTATTCCAGTCAACTGTTTTCATGTCACTGTCATGAATTCACATGGCGCCTCGCCGACACTACTGAGAGTTAGGACTCAGTCAACGCTGAGCGACTGATTTCAGATACAGATTCAAGACGTGGAGAAAAAAGGTTAAGGTAAAAAGGTTAAGGAAACCTTATTTTTTTGTTTTAAGTAACATTTATTCAAATTAATTACATCAAATTCGGTATTAAATAGAAATTACATATAACTATATCTATCACAGCTGTCATCGACGCTATTCTAAAACAGTTTGGGATTTCATCGTTTTTAATTCAAGTCCAAATAAACTTTACAATGTATCACAGTTAAGCGTATATATACGACTAAAATGTTATAGCCTAGAAGATTCATTTACTTCACACCGTAATACAAGAAATCCTAGTTGTATTACGTAACTGATTAAGTGTTGAATTCTGTCCTATATTTACGAATACAGTAGAATCTCGCTATCTCGAACTCGGTTATCTTGAAAACCCCGCTATCTCGAACAAGTTGTGATATACATTTGTTTTATTTTGTCACTGTTTTACTGTAAAATTTACCCCGCTAACTCGAACTATTTTTCGTTTCCCTTGGGAGTTCGAGATAGCGGGGTCCTACTGTACATATCAAATACATATCGAATACATATCGAGCGAATGAAATAAGGAGTATATATGGCGGACAGTGAGATTGGCTAAAGCGGCTAAACTTCAACCGAGAAATACTTTTAGAAACATCTTTATCGTTATCAACCCTCCATCACAAATAGATTTAACGATCCTGCAAAAAGGAATAGTCGCTGTCATGATCACTGTTCATTATTATTGCAATCTGTTCATCTATTACAGGTGTTTTTATAACCGTGTGCACCTTTCTGTATAATATAATTGATTCTACGTATACACTAGGCCACTAGCTTTCTGCGGCCAAAGGACTAAAAAAAAATTCATATTTGCATATTCGGTTCAACTTTATTCACGATACTGATTTAAAAAAAGATTTTGAATCTCACTTTTTCATTTGCTATCTCTATTTTTGTTGCCGGCTTGGGACGTTGCTGGAGTCGCGTTAAATTTGCTTCGAGGCAGAAGCCAAACTCAAAGCTATACAGATGCTTTTTTTTCTGGTAGCTGAAAGGCAAAAGTAAGAAATAATGCGCAAAATATCACTTGAAGCTCGAAAACAAAGTGATGAGGATTTTGGCGATTTTTAGTTAAGAACTATTATAAATACAAGCTTTAGTACGGGCTACTTATAGCGGAAATACTCCTCGAACACCAGGCTTGAACTCTAAGTTAAACACATCCTGCTCGATATCTGAAGTCACACCAGCGCAAGACATGGCGCTCGTTCAACTTTGTTCTAATCGTAGCCATTTCAATTCTTGCCCTCCGTTGTGTTTCAATAGTTTTTTTTCTTCCTATATTCGGCTGGTATGGATGATCGTCGTATTTTTTAGAGGTTGAAATCGGCGATTTAGTATTATTTAGGGGTTGTCCAAGCGAAATCAATTTTTCGGGTGATTTTTAGACCATGACGTATATTTTAGGGTGGGCAATTTTTCACTGCGTGGGATTTTTAAGGGTATTTTCGAGGTTTTCCGACGGCAGGACGGTCATCCCTACCCTTTTTACCTTGAAGACACCCCCCCCCCCCCCCCCCTCCCCCCGGGTTCATGGATCCGCTATGGACTGGTGCATAAATTAGATACTAACTTTAAAATCTAATGCTTTTAAAACCATACTAGGCAGTGCACATCCAGCCCTGCTTTGTTATGTGCACGCTCAATGTCTTCCAAAGTTTGCGAAATGAGCTTTTACGAGCGTTGATCGATCATCTGTGAATCGTTTTTCAACGCGACCATGAAGGTAAGATGGCTGAGGGACGCAGTCAGTAGCGAAAGGGAATTTGATATTTAGTCACTACGATAGAAGAGAATATTTTCGGCGATCGCTGAGGCTTTGATTTATTTAACGATAAAACGTTCAATCACTGATAGTTTTCGATTCGGATGCGCTAGTATACTCATTTTGGCACTGGTATAATCAACTAAAAGTTGATTAAGATATGCTAACCGCCGTGGGAAGCGAGTAGCAGCTGACGTTTCGAGCCCTTCGCCAGAGCGAAACATAAATCAACTTTAGTTGATTATACCAGTGTTTACCTTCCCCGCTGACGCAGACCAATACTAGTTTTTACAGGAACTAGTTATCCATTGTACACACTTTAGCTTTTGTTTCATTATTATGACTGGGAAATATACTAAACTATGTGAAGTTAGACTTACGTTTGCACGTTTTGTCTTGTTGAGTGACTAAATGCAAACTGAATTAAATACCGCCGGTCGGTTGGCGTCTGCTCAATGATGACATCGTCATTCTCAGCATGAATCCACATCCGTGTAATTACAATATGGAATGACTAGGTTTTAAAGTTAGAGAGATAAAGGAATTATCTCTGATACGATCTTAGCAAAACCCATTACGTACTAAAATTTGCTTAAGAGCTACTTCCTTCTTCCATATGAATAGCGTGGAAGAATACACAATATTTATCACTTTCATCACATTTTTTGCGCAAGAAGTAAGGTTAAAGATAGGGCTTTTTTTTAATGGTAATTAAGAACTCAATATTTATGCGGCAATTATGTTCTAAGAATTCTCACTGATTAAGAATAATAAGCACCTACTTGAGAAATAGGTCTCCTTGAAAATAACAGATCCTTTCGCGAGTAAAAATCCGTAAAATACTTCCTGTCATGATGATGAATGATTAGGTCCGACGCGTGCGTATTGTTCGTTAAGATGAGGTAAGGTATTGTTCGTTAAGATGAGGTTAGGGGAAAACACTTTCCGAATCAGGTAAAATCATGCACTAAAAAGAACATTGTTCGAATATAGACGTCTATAGAAGAAAGGGGAAAGAATTGTTAACAGAAATACAGTAAAACAGCTGGAAAAGTTAATTTAAGAGCTTGAAGAAAGAAACATGAAAGTATCTCAAGAACAAAAAAACTCATGAAAAACTGAGACACCCTTTTTTTGTCAACATATTGATCTAGCCATATGCCACTTTTCAATCCGATCGATTAAAATCTAGAGGGACAGGAGCTCCGAATACATGCTACATAACTTGCATTTACGACGCCCTGAAAAATGGTTTCAAAGTTTCCTGGCATTCTACTGAGGTTTGTTTACAGAATTAGTTTATCTGTCATTAAGAATATCATTTTTCCAGTATTTGATATTGAGCAGTAGGTATATAGTGAAACACGATGCTATATTCTTTATGGAACGCATGCGATTTTGCGCAATTTCGTGACCAGGGTCTTCTCGGTCAGATCCAAGATGGCGGCTACTCCGAGAGGAGACCCTGGTAAACGCTGAATCACGTGACCAAAAATCTCCAGATGTGGGCATCCAATATGGCGGCCAAGCTAAATATGGAAATGTTTAACACGTGCCTACAAACCATAGGTATCCCAATCCGGAGTGAGCGAGATGCGATTAACGGTATTTCCACGCGGCGAACGACGAAGTGAAAACAGGTCTAGTACTAAACGGGTCGAAATGGAGTTTGCTTGGATAAAGAAACAGCGGAAGGGTGTTACGATGCTACCAGGATGTATCTAAGCTAGAAGAGAATCCTAAAAAGCCATTAATTTTCCGTTAGCGCTGAAATGAAGCGATCGATAGCACATGTTCAGGTTTAACGGCTTCTCCTGGCTTTCCCACTGATGAAACTTAACAGAAAACGTCCCAGTAATGCACTTCATCTATTGCTCTACCTACACAACGTGTTTTAAGGTTATTTAAAATCGTTTTATTGAGCAATCAAATCTATATACAAGTTAATCTCTCAGGACAGTCCGTTTGGCTAATAAAAAAAGCATTGTTACAACAACCCTTTGCGTCATAATCGAAGAGCCAATCAGAATACGTGACAGTTCAGCGTTTACCAGGGTCTTCTCTCGGAGTAGCCGCCATCTTGGATCTGACCGAGAAGACCCTGGTCACGAGGTTGGCTTTTGCGCGCATCAGTGAAGGCGGGACAACTCAGACCACAATAGGTTAGCTCTTCAGTGCGATATCTTCGGTTTAAATTTCGCAGAAGACAAGTTCAATTTTAGCGTTACCATTGTCATGGCATTTTACAGAAATCATGAGCGCAATAGAGAAGGCAAAGACGAAGAAAGCATAAAGAAACAGACCAAACCAGTACAATAACTGTTACGGAAAATCGTGTCTTTAGTCCACTCATTCCAGGAGTAATGAACTTGTCCGGCTTCTGTTGTTCTTCGTCTTCGGCTATCAAAGGCGAAGTTTATGGGCACTTTCACTCTTGCAATTTGGAATTGCCTTTGGAGAATTTCCAACTTCTACCCACAGGCTCTACCCACAGGCTCTACCCACTGACTATCTTGGTTATAATATAAGCCAAGATCGCTTTCCGTCAGCGTTGACTTTCGTTTCTTCGCGGAATAAAACGAGCATAATTGTTGTCTTTAAGCCCTCCCTGGGTATCTTAAAATTACGAATTGAGCTACATATATACTATAAAAGTATATTTTAGATATGAGTTCTGTTGTGAAACGGAAACGAATCTTTGCAACTCAACGGCTTCAAGACGAGTGGATAGCCACAGGCTAGACGAGTGAGCGTGTTTCGTGTTTATTTATAAAAGCGTCACGTGTTTTTTCGCGGTTTCTATGAGAACGCTTCACAAGTGCTAATCAGCCGATGACAGCCTGCTTTCCCGTCCATATTTCTTTTCGGCGTAATTTCTCGTTGAAACTTGAATAAAACGCTTTGGATTTGTTTTTTCAATAAGCTGTAGAATTCACTTTGAACATTCTAAAATATCAATATTTTTTCGCAAAAATAATTGCATAAAGGCTCCTGATACCTTAACTTTGGATTTCATATATTTTGGTAACATTCAACGTCGTTACGCGCCTAATCCAAGATGGTGTCGTAAGCACCCTGATCGTGTGATCCAAAAATATGCCTGAAATCGCGCCCTCTGATTGGCTGTTTTTTTATCATCCGGACTGGCTAATCCAAACTAGCTAAGAGACGACGTCAAGGTCTATAAAATTGCACAAAAAAGGGACGAGGCTAATATCCCACCATCTTGACCGAACAAGCCTGGCCAATACTGTTTTATTATGATATGGTAAAAATATATTGCTAAATCTCACTACAGTTAAAGAAGCTGTGTCACGGTGAGGAACACGCCTTTATGCTCCGGGCCGGAACAACATTATTTTCAGTAGTTTTCATGTAAACTGACTACCCTAGCACACGTGTGGGATGGATGAAATAAAAGTAAATGTGCAAAAATGATCGACAAACTGTGCATAGATCTAGTCTTCAAGGAAACTATTGCATATCCTTTCAATCAAGCATTAATGAAGGGGAATTTAACTGTTTGAAGCCAATTAACAGCCACCACTCGAACAGTGATTCCAGACATGCGCAAAACCGTGACACAGCAGGTTCAGGTGTGTGGTGCATTATGGGTTAGTGCACGACACATCGAGCATGCGGTCACGGTTTGATTTCTGTTTCTGCATCGACTTTTCTCTGATCAGAGGAGCGTGTACAGCTTTGAATTCTCTTAATCAGGAGCTCTGACGGGGAAGGAGGTAAAGTGTGAGTCCACTATCGGCCTTAAGTTTATATTACGAGTTATCGACGTTAAATAAGGCGTTACTTTGCGTTGCGTTGCTTTACTTTATGCCTTCAACTTCGTTTTTTTCGGTTGTTGTTCCGAAATGATTCACAAAACTCGGCTACAGGACAATTCTCCTTGTTTTCAGCGTTTTTCAGTTCATGCACTTCTTGTCTTTTCGCCTCCATGCGACAATTTGTTTGTTTCTTTCAAAATGGATGAGTTTTTATGAAGATTTGCGGGCACTTTTGGAAAATCTTGAGCGGGTAAAATGAAAGTAAAATTTTGCAGCATTGAGAGTCATCTTGCCCGCTCACTGAGCTGTCGTACATTAAAACGATAGTCGTTCGCACAAATGCGTTAATCACAGCCTTTCGGCATTCTAAAATGTCTGTCACTGCACTGACTGCATGTTGAATATAAACCCAATTGTTTTGATCATCCATATCAATTCTACATCAAGTAAATAGATGCATTGTAAAATATTTCTTGATTTGAGTTATAGAGGTTTCTATTTCCAATATGCTAATGATCTGATGCCGTCACATCAGGCCAACAAAAGGTCATTTTTTGTTCTCCTTGTGCATGAAACAATTTCTGATTTATACGAAATATTTGGTAAAATCACTGATATAAGGCCCAAATATAACATGGATGTATAGAAAAAAGTTATTTATCTCTGCCAGCATGGTTTTGTATAATAAATGAGGCCCCCTGTGACATCACATAATTAGCATATTGGAAATAGAAACCTCTATAAGTCGTAGACGTGACACTCACATCAAGAAATATTTTACAGTTCAACTATTTACTTGATATATAATTGATTTTAATGATAAAAAAAATTGGGCTTACAGGCACTTGAACAAACAAAAAAGTCAACGAAACTGCAACTGTCTGGCAGTTTTAGTAAGGTGGTACTGAAGTATTTAATGCCAGTTTTAGTAAGGTGGTAAGTATTTAATGCCAGTTTTAGTAAGGTGGTAAGTATTTAATGCCAGTTCTAGTAAGGTGGTAAGTATTTAATGCCAGTTTTAGTAAGGTGGTAAGTATTTAATGCCAGTATTAGTAAGGTGGTAAGTATTTGTAGTTTCTTCTATTTAGCTTATTGATAGCCAATTTGCAGTACGTCGTCACGTGATTAGTTACCATGGATACCCTGGATGTATTGCTATATCCAACATGGCGTCATCTTAAAAGAGACATCGGCTGTTTTTATTCTAGAGAAGCATAATGCGTGCATGTAGACGTATCTGGGCAAAGAAAATGTAGTGCGACTAGTCGCATAATGCGTTTTGTGCTCGTTTTTATACCAGACGAATTAAGAAGACACACTAAGTTTTCTTTTTCTAAGTTTTTTTTCCAGACACATGCGTCTCTAGTATAAAAACGGCCATTCAACGGTAGCGCATGGTTTGTGAGATACCGAATTTATCTTCTAGTGTTGAACTTGATAACCCACGAATAAGCACAGCTATGTCATTTACTTGCTATTACATGGAAGCAACCCAGTAAGCATTATTATTTCTAATTTTGAAGATAAGTAAATTCACCAAAATGTCGTCAAAAGCCAAAAATCAAACACATTTGGGCAGTATAGTAATCTCTTTTAAAAGTCATGTGTTAGGTACATTAAGAGGTAAAAAAGAGCTCAAATCAGATAAAATAGGTTTTGGTCTGTGGAGGGATATCCCGTAGCTTTCAGTGAGGGTCATGAGTTCTGTGGGGAGTAGGGTAGGGCGCGGTGAGCGACCTTACAGGTCTTGTTGACAACGGACTAAAATGACTTTTGATGCGAGGCGAGGCTCTTTATAAGAGGAAGGTGTCACGAAACACATTTCTACAGACTGAATTCTGCAAATAACCTCATTTATTTTAAGGTAGCAAATACGTACATGCTAATATCTCCGAAAACATAATAAACAGTTTTAAAAATAAAATTAAATAAAACAATTAAATTAATATTAAATATAAAAGCTAAATAAAGAATGGTAACTACTGTATATATACATATTTCCTAGTATGCCATATATTACAGGCTAGATACAGTTATGAAGTGCCACAAAAGGAGCAACATTCATTCGAAAATTTAAGAAACCAGATAGCAAATTTAAACTGGTGTAAGGGAAGATTACAAATATAATTAGGAAGTGAGTTCCATAACTTATAATATTCATTAATAATTCGTAAGGGTACTAGCCAATCCAGACCCAGCATTCGGGTCACGTGGATACCCTGTAAAACCATACAAAATTCTAGTTAGCCTATATTATGTATCAAATGATACAGAGAACTAACTGTAAGCTAACTAGAATCCTCTATAAAATAATACATGAGGATACTAACATGCTAGCATTAGTATGGGGAGGTCTCACGACCGATCACTGACTTTTCCGGGCCGCGTGAAATGACAAAGTACACCTGCTCTCTTATTATGTACACACCATCTCTTCCATGTGGGACTTGTTTTTCTGCACGCTACGCTCTGCTCTCTTATTGCATACACACTGTCTCTTCGATGTGGGACATGTTCTTGTGAGAAACTAATTCATCCCACATTGATAGCAAGGTGGGGAAAATCAAAGCTTAAAATTTTATATGGTGCATATCATAAGTACTTTACAATATTCGTGGCAATGTTGTATCGGATATACAACATCGCCATTCATATTGTAAATAGTACTTAGCACCAGACTATCTAAAGGAATGAAGACTCTATTTAGTACTGTTAACTCTAGGTGTAGTCTCTACTGACCACGTAAATTATAGGATGATGTCCTCTTCTGGAAAAGACTTCATAAGGGTACTAGCCAATCCCATGTTCTGAATGACACCACATGATCGCCTCTGTATACCCCCGTACAAACCTGATTAATAAAACATCAGGTTCTGTATCGATATACAGACCCCATGGTCCGTTATAGCTCTAGTAGTATTCTGTATGAGGTACAGAATACTAACTAAGCTAGCGAGGGAAGTCTCATGACGGATCACTGACTTCCCCTGTCCCGCGAGGGACATCTGTTCTCTTATTATGTACACACCATCTATTCCATGTGGGACCTGTTTTTCTGCACGCTACGCTCTGCTCTCTTATTGCATACACATTGTCTCTTCGATGTGGGATATGTTTTTGTGAGAAACTAATTCATCCCCATTATGTCGTGCATATCAATGGCTTTTAGTTATCTATTCATTTTACAAGTAAGATAAAATATTCGCGTCCGATCAGATCTCCCGTTGTAAAAGACTAGACTCAGGACTAGTTGCAAATGACTGCGTGTCATCAGCAAAAGAATTGATGTTGGAGTTCAAACTATCGTACAGTAAGTCATTAATAAATATATTGAAAAGTAACGGTCCCGGGCCAGAACTGGCCAAATCATTAAGGAGTTGAGCAATTCTAGCTGTCGTCATCCTGGAGCACAATGTCATTTATGTGGCTGCGTGTGAATTCGAAAGAGTGGCTAGTATGTTTAAGGCTAGTGTTTGTGATAATTGAAAACTTATTTTAAACGAGAATAAGAATAAGCCGGAATCAATAGATACAGTCTTGCATGCCCGAATCTTGTCACACATTTGATTAGATTCCATATGCCCCAAGATGCCAGGCTTTCAAAACAAACCCAATCGTCCATATCAGATTATTACGGCACACAAGCTTAAGCTATGCACTGCAGTTTTATACCAAGGGTTAAGCAATCATTTTCCTTTAAATCAATTAAAGGAAAATGATTAAGCGAAACGAAACATTTTTATACGGAAATTGTGAGTTGTGCAGGAACTATCAGCGTTTTATCTTATTTTTATAATTGTAGTTACGTAACGGATTCCAGGAGTCAGGGTCAGGTTACACCAACTCTCGATTGGCCACTTTAGAAAGGAGTAGGGCATGGGGCGAGTTCTGTTTCGCAAAGGCACATGGGATCGTTACTGGGGTCAGTTAATTGCAGAACACAAAGAAACATGGCAAATATTGCAATTAACTGTCCCTAGTAACGATCCCAAGCACCTTTGCGAAACAGAACTCGCCCCATACCCCTTTCTAAAGTGGGCACTTCTCACTGGGAGCCCTGCACTGAAAAGTGCCCGTTTTATAGAGATGTCTGCCTTTAGTTAAGAGAGATTAGTTATAGTCAAACTGCTGGAATACGGTAGGGACTAACCAACCATGTCCATTTTATAGAGGTGTCCCTCTTAGAGTGGTGTCCGTCTTATAGAGGTGTCCATCTTATAAAGTGTCCATCTTAGAGAGGTTTCCGTCTTAGAATGGTGTCCATCAGAGTGGTATCCGTCTTAGAGTTTATTTGTACCTTTGAAAAATTACAGTATTAGGGGAACAGAGTAAGAAAGTATCTAACGAAATAGGGGTACGGGCTATTTGATATAGCTATAAGCTAAACGGGCAGATGACCCTTATAGAGTTTTGTCCCTCTTAGAGAGGTGTCCGTCCTAGAGTGGTGTTTGTCTTAGAGTGGTGTCCGTTTAGAGAGGTGCCCGTCTTAGAGTGGTGTTCGTCTTAGAGGGTGTCCGTCTTAGAGTGATGTTCGTCTTAGAGGGGTGTTCGTCTTAGAGGGGTGTCCGTTTAGAGAGATCTGGAGTTGACTGTATATACATTTGTGCATTTTAAATCGAGCAATCAAGAACAGATGACAGGGATTCACTTGACGATCAGAGTTTAAATCTGGGGTCCTATTCACTATTTTTCACCTGGTGGCCATCTTGGATTTAACGCGAGGTAATCCTTTGTTTTTTGCCAGGTTAGCCTCGTTTTGACTAGAGCGGATTTCAATTGAGTGTCGGAAGTGTTTTGGGTTTTGCGTTTACTAAGCTCTCCTATTGGCTGAGAAAGTAAACCAACCAATCAGAATCCAAAGTAAAACCAAACGCAAAATGAGTTTGGTTTTGCTTTGGTTTGTCATTGGTTCACAGGGAAGCCATTTATGAGTTACTTGTGATTACTCGCTCCTATGATTGGCTGGCTGCGGGTAATTTGTGTTTGGTTTTACTTAACCTGAGTATCAGGCTCTCAAGAAGAGAAGATGGGGTAGAGAAAAGGAAAGAGAGCCTGACACAGACCCACTGAGAAAGGCCTTCCGCCTCCCAAGCATACGTCATCGAGCCATCACTTTTTAACCAATGAAATTTATTTCCGGTTTTCGGAGATTAACATAACTGTCATCACGAGTTTTGAAGTGTTAGCCGGATTTTTCGATCTCTGTAAAGAAAATGTCGGACTTTAATATAGTATGTTACGACTATTAAACACAGAGTTCTGTTGTTCCTTCAAGGTTAATAAGCCTATAATTCTCTCGAAGGTTTTGAGTTAAGTTTATGTTACCGTGGGAATTGTTTTGTTTTGTTTTGAATGTGAAAAAGTTCCCTCGCTGCAAGCCGAACCTTCTTTAACTTGCTGTGTTTTTATCAGCTTCAGTGGACTGACCTGACTGACGGCTACAATGACGTACGGTGACCATATTTGTTTCTCCTGTTGTTCGGTTTCCAGAACTGTGAGAAAATCGGAATACAATTCCCGCCGGCAACACTCCGCAGGACGTCCAGTTTCTTTCGAGAAACATGCCTTCGAGACAGTTTTTGTGCAGGCTTAAGAATATAAATATTTGGTAAGAACTGTTAAGCGACTTCCAATGCTTTTATGAAATCCATTTCAGTTCGCTAGTGCAGTGTTCACGACCGTGAAGCTCGCGTTCACATTCGGTTTTGAGTCTTGTTTTTTCATCCAATCAGCGCTACATCCAGATTCTGGATGTTGAACACGAGCCAGTGAATGGATTTGTGTCAGGCTCTCTTTATGTTTTCTTTTCCTTCTCCTCCCCCCCTCCCCCCCCCGGTCCCTCCCCCCTCCCCAAGGGCCCTCCCCCCTCCCCAAGGGCCCATAATCCCTATCGGCGATCTTGAGTCAAAGTTAGCAATGTCATGAGCTTATTCGTTTAGAAACCTTTTTGGAAAAGTAAACTTTAATTGTGTTCAGATCAGAAAAGGTGAATTGTTTGAAAATAGAGTTTGACTGTTTAATTAACACACATCCTTTACTAAGTAAATACTGAATCTTTTTAATGGCCAACACGTTAGTTTTACCTATTATTCCCTTAATGTAGATATTTCTGGTTAATTTATTCATGGTTTGGCAAAGCCTACCCTCCACACACATGCATGTGTTCACAATATCGAATCGTCAGTCATAGTGTCGAAAAAAGTGAGAATGATATTCATATTACAAATATGCAAATCAAGGACAAAATGTCAATTCGCAGCTCACAAGGAACAATTAATCCACTACAGTGCTGAATACAAACGTATCTGGTGCACTTTTGAAACGGAAGGGATGACTCTTCAAAACACTGATCATAATTTCTGGTTAAAATCTTAATACTCGATATTTTTGGTTTCATTCTGGAGACATTACCTTATAATATGTGGCAAGGTTTTTATGGTAAGTTTTGTTGTATTCCCTCCTGCTATTTTCCCGTTTTTGACCTGCTGCATATACCTGGTGCTTGGTTTGAACTTTTACTGAGGTAAATTTACGGATTACTTTCACCGCCGGCTAAAAAAATTGATTTGTTGGGGAAAATCTAACTGGCAGAAGCCCGAGTAGCTTGACAATTTTCTTCTGTTATTTGGCTAAAATATCGTGCAAGATTAACATAAAAGAAGGCCACTTGAGAAACTCGAAACGAGAGTTTCCTATCACGCTGCTCAAGTACGGGCGAAAACCGACCTCTCTTCAAGCTTTGAAAACAGAACAAATATCGCCAAGATGGGATATCAGTTTCCAATTATGATAATATTCGACTGATATATTTACTAAACCGAAAAGAAAGCTTATAAACCGCTGTACGGCGAATTGAATGCTTGATACATCGTTTTCTCTTGCGGTGTCTTGAGGATAAGACCAGAGAAATGTATACTCTGATGTCTAATTGATGTTTGTTGTCAGTTTTCGTGCGTTTTTCAAATATTTATGTACTCATCAAACGCTTCATTTCAAGGGAAATGTTGGGAGAGGATTTACTATTACCACAATTTAGTTCTGTTACCTGTTTTACTGTATTCTAAGAAAGTGATCACATTTTCAGTGCTGCGGGCCTTCGAATGTCCACTGCTTTGCAACCGTATTGTTTGCCTAGAAACAGATGGTACGACTATGACACTGATGACATACAGATTGAATATATTACTTAGCTATTAAAACAGTCTCCTGACGAGAAAAAGTACATATCGCTTGAATATTGCATGCACTATGTTGAATATAATATTGCATGCGATATGACAGACCTTCGCACATTTATACCAGTCAATAGCGAACAACTACGCCTATCTTTCGGATACTGTTTTTGTCACTCCGATTTACCGAGTGAATTATTATTTACACATTGCTGCATAAATGAGTAGACTCGCGAATAAGCAAAAACCGTGGACGAATATCCTGCTTGTTGAACGTTGGATCTGTATGAAGATCTAAACAGCCAAATGATAATAAATAGAAGCGAGAAGTCCAAGGACTATAGCAAAGCTGAAACAACGTGTATAGTTTTAAACGTACTATATTTCGGCTAGCCAAACTAGCCTTCTTCAGGTACTAGATGTTGTAAGTAGAGAGTTCTAAAATAGGGGGTTACAATATATAGGATTTCACAATATATAGGATTGTTTTTAATCCTTCTTTTGATATACTGAAAAAGTTTTACAATAGTAAAGGAAATTAATGTTAAATACAGAGAGCTACTGCAAGGCTTCAGGCGGGATAATAAGAGGAAACCACTGAGAAAAAAGAGTGAATATGCTAACGATAAGATGCATGTAGTTCCAAAACGGATATCAGCGGATATTGAGTGAGAAAAAAACTGCCAAAATGTCCATTATGGTATCTATCTCACCTGCGCTTTAGAAAAATAAACGCTGCACTTCGCAAAATAGCAATATTAAAAATTAGTCGCCATGTGGTGTATGTGGTTTTATTTTTTGCTTTTTCAATAAACGGTTCAATAATGTATTAACTTTTGATCTGTCATCGGCAAAATTCAACTCCAATCCATTTGTTCCCTCACTGAAAAAACGAGGCCATTGTTTTTTTTAACCAATTCAAGGAAAATATAAGGATAATCTCAAACTTCGGCAGTACCACCGTAAGTCTGTTTCGTGATTCCCTTTTGTGTTATGCGCTGAGTTTCAGTAAATCAAGAAAACACGTCAAACCGGTTTCGCTGGGTTATTGGTGAGCCAATCAGTGGACGTAACATAACCAGCTTTCACGGTTGTGCCTGGTAATGAGTATAGATTATTCAGTCAGGGAGGAGTTTCAATTCTGAACCTAATGTTCGCATGGAAGTGAGATTCTCTTTCTTTTCTCTTCACTTCTCTCTTTAACCTCTTCGCCTTTTATTATGTTTTTTCCGGTCGAGCCTCCCAAAACCCACACACTTACAGTAAAAACGTACGAGTGTTACTTTTCACTGCCAACCCGTTTGCAGTGCAGTGCTGGAGAAAAGTCAATGCAAGTCAAACGTCGGTCGATTCAAGACAAAAAATAAAACGAGAACGCTCGAGGGAGTTCTTCTAGTGGGCAAGCCCCGTGGGAAAGTCCCTGTGCTAAGTTATGTCTACACCTAAGGCCATCCCAATAAAATGTTTCGTTTTGGTGGGTCGGTCGGTAAAAAAAAGCGTTAGGGGATCTGGAACCACTAGTTGTAGATTGACAATTTGGACGAGAAAGGCAAGAGATTAATACGTAGAGAGCTCGGAAAAGAGGTGTAGTTTAAAAAACAAATATTCAAATTATTTTTCTCCGAAAAATTGGGTCGGTCTTAATCCTTGCATTTTTTTGTTGCTTTTCCCCCAAAAAGATGGCTAATTGAAAAGAAGTTGTCGGGTAAAAAGCATAAACGATACGACCCAATCGAAAATTGTGAGTTGTGCAGGAACTATCAGCGTTTTATCTTATTTTTATAATTGTAGTTACGTAACGGATTCCAGGAGTTAGGGTCAGGTTACACAAACTCTCTATTGTCCACTTTAGAAAGGAGTAGGGCATGGGGCAAGTTCTGTTTCGCAAAGGCACATGGGATCGTTACTGGGGTCAGTTAATTGCAGAACACAAAGAAACATGGGCTATCCCTTCATGTAGGACGACACGAATTGCTACCAAATTGTATTCTATTGTATTGTATTGTGTTGCGTTCTATTGTTGTATTGAATTGTATTGTGTTGTATTCTATTGTATTTTTGGTAAAAAAATCGTGTCGTCCTACATAAAGGGATTGCCGAAACATGGCAAATATCGCAATTCACTGTCCCCAGTAACGATCCCAAGCACCTTTGCGAAACTGGTGAGTGGGCAATTCTCACTGGGAGCCCCTGCACTTAAAAGTGTCCGTTTTATAGAGATGTCTGCCTTAAGAGAGATTAGTTATATAGTCAAACTGCTGGAATACGGTAGGGACTAACCAACCATGTCCATTTTATAGAGGTGTCCATCAGAGTGGTATCCGTCTTAGAGTTTATTTGTACCTTTGAAAAATTACAGTATTAGGGGAACAGAGTAAGAAAGTATGTAACGAAATAGGGGTACGGGTTATCTGATATAGCTATAAGCTAAACGGGCAGATGACCCTTATAGAGTTTTGTCCGTCCTAGAGTGGTGTTCGTCTTAGAGGGTGTCCGTCTTAGAGTGGTGTTCGTCTTAGAGGGGTGTCTGTCTTAGAGTGGTGTCCGTTTAGAGAGATCTGGAGTTGACTGTATATACATTTGTGCATTTTAAATCGAGCAATCAAGAACAGATGACAGGGATTCACTTGACGATGAGAGTTTAAATCTGGGGTCCTATTCACTATTTTCACCTGGTGGCCATCTTGGATTTAAAGCGAGGTAATCCTTTGTTTTTTTGCCAGGTTAGCCTCGTTTTGACTAGAGCGGATTTCAATTGAGTGTCGGAAGTGTTTTGGTTTTGCGTTTACTAAGCTCTCCTATTGGCTGAGAAAGTAAACCAACCAATCAGAATCCAAAGTAAAACCAAACGCAAAATGTTTTGGTTTTGCTTTGGTTTGTCATTGGTTCACAGGGAAACCATTTACGAGTTACTTGTGATTACTCGCTCCTATGATTGGCTGGCTGCGGGTAGTTTGCGTTTGGTTTTACTTAACCCGAGTATCAGGCTCTCAAGAAGAGAAGACGGGGTAGAGAAAAGGAAAGAGAGCCTGACACAGACCCATTGAGAAAGGCCTTCCGCCTCCCAAACATACGTCATTGAGCCATCACTTTTTAACCAATGAAATTTATTTCCGGTTTTCGGAGATTAACATAACTGTCATCACGAGTTTTGAAGTGTTGGCCGGATCACAGGCAGCCCAAGCTCTAAATATCTAGCTAATACTTACAGCGTTTGTATGGGAATTTTAACGAGCTAGAAATACGAAAGAATTAATGAATAAAATGCCTTACCTTGCTTCCATAGTGTATTACTTGCTGTCTGTGTGGTAATAGGGTTGATATGAAGCGATTTTAGCGAGTTTTCATTTCCTCACTTTTTATTCATTTTATTGACATTTTATTCATTAATTCTTTCGTATTTCTAGCTCGTTAAAATTCCCATACAAAACGCTGTAAGTATTAGCTAGATATTTAGAGCTTGGGCTGCCTGTGGCCGGATTTTTCGATCTCTGTAAAGAAAATTTCGGACTTTAATATAGTATGTTACGACTATTAAACACAGAGTTCTGTTGTTCCTTCAAGGTTAATAAGCCTATAATTCTCTCGAAGGTTTTGAGTTAAGTTTATGTTGCCGTGGGAATTGTTTTGTTTTGTTTTGAATGTGAAAAAGTTCCCTCGCTGCAAGCCGAACCTTCTTTAACTTGCTGTGTTTTTATCAGCTTCAGTAGACTGACCTGACTGACGGCTACAATGACGTACGGTGACGATATTTGTTTCTCCTGTTGTTCGGTTTCCAGAACTGTGAGAAAATCGGAATACAATTCCCGCCGGCAACACTCCGCAGGACGTCCAGTTTCTTTTGAGAAACATGCCTTCGAGACAGTTTTTGTGCAGGCTTAAGAACTGTTAAGCGACTTCCAATGCTTTTATGAAATCCATTTCAGTTCGCTAGTGCAGTGTTCACGGCCGTGAAGCTCGCGTTCACATTCGGTTTTGAGTCTTGTTTTTTTATCCAATCAGCGCTACATCCAGATTCTGGATGTTGAACACGAGCCAGTGAATGGATTTGTGTCAGGCCCTCTTTATGTTTTCTTTCCCTTCTCCCCCCCCCCCCCCCCCCCCCCCCCCCTCCCCCTCCTCCCTCCCCAAGGGATACTCAGGTTAGGTTTTACTACATCCCTCATTATGAAAAGAGTGAATTCCCATAATCCCTATCGGCGATCTTGAGTCAAAGTTAGCAATGTCATGAGCTTATTCGTTTAGAAACCTTTTTGGAAAAGTAAACTTTAATTGTGTTCAGATCAGAAAAGGTAAATATTTTGACAAAAAAATAAAATAAAATAAAAAGCAAAATAGAGTTTGACTGTTTAATTAACACACATCATTTACTAAGTAAATACTGAATCTTTTTAATGGCCAACACGTTAGTTTTACCTATTATTCCCTTAATGTAGATATTTCTGGTTAATTTATTCATGGTTTGGCAAAGCATACCCTCCACACATGCATGTGTTCACAATATCGAACCGTCAGTCATAGTGTCGAAAAAAAGTGAGAATGATATTCATATTACAAATATGCAAATCAAGGACAAAATGTCAATTCGCAGCTCACAAGGAACAATTAATCCACTACAGTGCTGAATACAAACGTATCTGGTACACTTTTGAAACGGAAGGGATGACTCTTCAAAAACACTGATCATAATTTCTGGTTAAAATCTTAATACTCGATATTTTTGGTTTCATTCTGGAGACATTACCTTATAATATGTGGCAAGGTTTTTATGGTAAGTTTTGTTGTATTCCCTCCTGCTATTTTCCCGTTTTTGACCTGCTGCATATACCTGGTGTTTGGTTTGAACTTTTACTGAGGTAAATTTACGGATTACTTTCACCGCCGGCTAAAAAAATAGATTTGTTGGGGAAAACTGATCTAACTGGCAGAAGCCCGAGTAGCTTGACAATTTTCTTCTGTTATTTGGCTAAAATATCGTGCAAGATTAACATGAAAGAAGGCCACTTGAGAAACTCGAAACGAGAGTTTCCTATCACGCTGCTCAAGTACGGGCGAAAACCGACCTCTCTTCAAGCTTTGAAAACAGAACAAATATCGCCAAGATGGGATATCAGTTTCCAATTATGATAATATTCGACTGATATATTTACTAAACCGAAAAGAAAGCTTAGAAACCGCTGTACGGCGAATTGAATGCTTGATACATCGTTTTCTCTTGCGGTGTCTTGAGGATAAGACCAGAGAAATCTAATTGATGTTTGTTGTCAGTTTTCGTGCGTTTTTCAAATATTTATGTACTCATCAAACGCTTCATTTCAAGGGAAATGTTGGGAGAGGATTTACTATTACCACAATTTAGTTCTGTTACCTGTTTTACTGTATTCTAAGAAAGTGATCACATTTTCAGTGCTGCGGGCCTTCGAATGTCCACTGCTTTGCAACCGTATTGTTTGCCTAGAAACAGATGGTACGACTATGACACTGATGACATACAGATTGAATATATTACTTAGCTATTAAAACAGTCTCCTGACGAGAAAAAGTACATATCGCTTGAATATTGCATGCACTATGTTGAATATAATATTGCATGCGATATGACAGACCTTCGCACATTTATACCAGTCAATAGCGAACAACTACGCCTATCTTTCGGATACTGTTTTTGTCACTCCGATTTACCGAGTGAATTATTATTTACACATTGCTGCATAAATGAGTATGACTCGCGAATAAGCAAAGACCGTGGACGAATATCCTGCTTGTTGAACGTTGGATCCGTATGAAGATCTAAACAGCCAAATGATAATAAATAGAAGCGAGAAGTCCAAGGACTATAGCAAAGCTGAAACAACGTGTATAGTTTTAAACGTACTATATTTCGGCTAGCCAAACTAGCCTTCTTCAGGTACTAGATGTTGTAAGTAGAGAGTTCTAAAATAGGGGGTTACAATATATAGGATTGTTTTTAATCCTTCTTTTGATATACTGAAAAAGTTTTACAATAGTAGAGGAAATTAATGTTAAATACAGAGAGCTACTGCAAGGCTTCAGGCGGGATAATAAGAGGAAACCACTGAGAAAAAAGAGAGAATATGCTATCGATAAGATGCATGTAGTTCCAAAACGGATATCAGCGGATATTGAGTGAGAAAAAAAACTGCCAAAATGTCCATTATGGTATCTATCTCACCTGCGCTTTAGAAAAATAAACGCTGCACTTCGCAAAATAGCAATATTAAAAATTAGTCGCCATGTGGTGTATGTGGTTTTATTTTTTGCTTTTTCAATAAACGGTTCAATAATGTATTAACTTTTGATCTGTCATCGGCAAAATTCAACTCCAATCCATTTGTTCCCTCACTGAAAAAACGAGGCCATTGTTTTTTTTAACCAATTCAAGGAAAATATAAGGATAATCTCAAACTTCGGCAGTACCACCGTAAGTCTGTTTCGTGATTCCCTTTTGTGTTATGCGCTGAGTTTCAGTAAATCAAGAAAACACGTCAAACCGGTTTCGCTGGGTTATTGGTGAGCCAATCAGTGGACGTAACATAACCAGCTTTCACGGTTGTGCCTGGTAATGAGTATAGATTATTCAGTCAGGGAGGAGTTTCAAATTCTGAACCTAATGTTCGCATGGAAGTGAGATTCTCTTTCTTTTCTCTTCACTTCTCTCTTTAACCTCTTCGCCTTTTATTATGTTTTTTTCCGGTCGAGCCTCCCAAAACCCACACACTTACAGTAAAAACGTACGAGTGTTACTTTTCACTGCCAACCCGTTTACAGTGCAGTGCTGGAGAAAAGTCAATGCAAGTCAAACGTCGGTCGATTCAAGACAAAAAATAAAACGAGAACGCTCGAGGGAGTTCTTCTAGTGGGCAAGCCCCGTGGGAAAGTCCCTGTGCTAAGTTATGTCTACACCTAAGGCCATCCCAATAAAATGTTTCGTTTTGGTGGGTCGGTCGGTAAAAAAAAGCGTTAGGGGATCTGGAACCACTAGTTGTAGATTGACAATTTGGACGAGAAAGGCAAGAGATTAATACGTAGAGAGCTCGGAAAAGAGGTGTAGTTTAAAAAACAAATATTCAAATTATTTTTCTCCGAAAAATTGGGTCGGTCTTAATCCTTGCATTTTTTTGTTGCTTTTCCCCCAAAAAGATGGCTAATTGAAAAGAAGTTGTCGGGTAAAAAGCATAAACGATACGACCCAATCGACTATTATCACAGTTCGGCCATCTTGGATAAAACAATAGTTTTGGCCTCGGTAGCCTCGCACTGGTGGATTTCAGAACGAGTTTACCGGACGAAAATAAAGGTTTTTATTCTCCTGGTACTCAACATGGACGCCGCGTGGTAAAAGCCTATGATTTTCTGGCATATACGTAGGTCAGAAACTGGAAACCTTGAGCCTCTAGATCCTTATTCTTCCTTTAAGCTTGTTTTAACTTGCCCTCAGCTTTCTAAATTTTAATTTTTGTGCTCATTCATGTCTTCCTTGACCCGATTGCCCCCCCACAGATGTTCTTTAACTATATTTTAATATAATATACTCTTACCGTTGCCGCTTGTCAGCCCGCTCAGTTCGGCAAAGACAAATGTCTTGCTGCGCATTTGCTATTCCACAAGAGGCTATCTTTCGATGAACGAACGCCCACTCGGCACTCGAGGCGTGATCACAGATAGGCTCATCGACGCTTAAACCTGGTTTGCACGACAAGTATTTTGGGCACGGCACTTCAAACTTTTAGGTACGCGTGGCAAAAACATCGGCACGACACCCTTATGTTTGTCGTGTCAATGAAATGTTCCGGGTACGCTGAGATCCTGCGAAAAGGCAGCCTCGGCCGACCCGCCTGGTTGTCGTGCTCAAAATACTTCTCGTGTAAACTGGACTTTAGAGGACGATATCTTACGAAAAATGTGTGTTGGCTGTCAGTGACGTTTCTGTCTCATAAAAACCCTTGCTGCAATGCTTCACGCTCCATCCATGCTTCCGGGTTAATATTCCGATTCAGCACGAAGTCTTATTGGGCAGCTTAAAAACTACGGTTTCACTCAGACACTTCCGCTGACATTTCCGCGTCAGTAGTTCGTACCTCAGTCAAGTAGGACGATAAACTATCAAGTATTGGGATCTTGTGTCCAGATGTTTGTAAAGTAAGCAGTAACACCTAAGTGTGTTTTACTCGCGCATCTCACGTAATAGCTGCCGACTTCTCTTAGACGGGGCTCGGCCCTTAATATTCAAGCTAAAATTAGAACTATAGTTCCTTATGTTCCGGTGTAGAGTGGTTTTATTCTCGCAGGTGTGTATCCCATATGACTAATTTTAAATATGTGTTGATCTTTAGACTCTCTCCTCCAATGAATGTCGACGTCTTGTCGGAAGGCCGTGAGTAAGTACGAAGTGGCGTTCCCGGCGCTGGATGTGTGTTGACGATGCAGCCAGTAACTCGTTATAAACCCGAATAAGGACAATTCATTGTAGTATGAGTCAGTATATAGATATATGCGCAAACGTCAAGTGGTAAAAAACTGCGATGGCGCTTCATCAGTGACAGATGAAATCACACTTGGTTTCCGAATCGCGTCCCTCATTAACCGGTTTATCAAAACGTTCCCATGACAACTAGACGTCACTATCTCGAAGCCAAAAGAGCTCATTTTGAAAAAGCTGGGAGATGATGGCAAGTGAAGAGGCCAGCGTTAACGTTGGTAGTTCACTGACTCGTACTCGAGATAAAGGAAATGCAGTTGTGGAAGTTGAGGACACTGCATGTTTCGTGTTGGGGATAGAAAGCTTGCCGAGACGATGGCTAATTCGGCTGTATCGATGGTCATATCCTTTGAATGCTGTTAACTTAGACAACTTAAACCTTGCGATTCAGTTTTACGAGTACCTGCTGGTCAACCCTGAAGGCTAGCCACTGTTATCAATAGACTAACCGGCAGTATTCCAGTATGTTTTCATCATATTTCAATCCGGCCTGTAAGCCAAACTATAACTGATATCAGCGGCCGAGAACTTTCACATTTGAAATCTAATCTCAACTCAACTTTATGCTGGTGAGAATTCTCTGGCTTACTTATATATTACTATTCAGTAACTCAGTCTTGACGTTTTACAATCAAAAACACGCAAAAGATCAAACCGCTAGTTCATTTGAAGTCTTTGCGCTTCGGTTGTTCATTCATATGTTTGGTTTCCACAATACAATAATAGCAACGATGCTAAAAAAATATTTTTGTTCTTTATGAATTCTCGTCAAACTACCCTTACTTTATTTCTCGCTAATCCGCGTATTTTCTTCGGATATTAATAAAAATACAAGAAATTCACTTGAGGATTTCAACATTTGAATGAATGCTCTTTTTTCGATCTAAATTTAAAAGCGCGTGACAACTGTACTGGTTATTAGTAAAACATTATATATGGTTTCACCTGTCGTAGTATACCGAGCGCTGCTCAAGTCTGTTTCGTTTAATATTCTCCCTCATATTACATTTGTACCATTAAAACATTTCGTACTTTTTGAATATCCCTTAGTGCTTAGTAAAGTGTCTCGTTTTCTAGCTAATCTTATGAGAGTAACACCATTAATGGATATAGATCGCTGATTATGCGATTCCAACGCGCAATGTTTGATGCCGTAGATGTCTTATTTATAGTTATCTTATTTGACTTCTATTTTACGACCCGAAATAGGTAGCCATCTCCATCGAGCTTTATTTAAATACTATTCGGACAACTGGAATAAAAAAACGTCGATTAAGACCAAAAAATTAAAAATACCTAATTGCATAAATGTTGCCAAATATAAACAAAAAAAATGAAAATATATAAAAACAAGACAATGTGAGAGGTCTGCGGAGCGCATTGCTACTGTTTCTATTGTATTCCCAACGTTCTCGAACTCGGGTTTAAACAACCGCATTTTGTTTTCAGGCATCTTCGATTCAACACCGCAGTTTTTCGTATATTTTTACTAAATGTTACAATATACTAGACAGATTGATTTAAGTGTATTTTCGTAAAATATAATTGTATTAGCTATAAAGAAGTTCTAAAATCAAATACCGCTAAAATTTATTTATTGTTTTGGGCAGTGAGCGTCACGGAGTGTATGTGGTTAGTGACTTGGGGAAATCTATTGTGAAGAACTTTAATTTGTGAGACACTCACGAAATAGGATTTTTAGAAAACGCAGGCATGCTGTCTTCTTATCGATCGAGTGAGTTCTCATACGCGTTGACAACTAACCGGGAATTACCTAAAACTGACACAAAATTAATTTAATAATATCGATTTCAAAAGTGACGTTCGTTTGAAAATACTAGTAAGCAAAGGCGCATGCAATGTCAGGAATTCTGATATGGTAGTCATATCTTGTTTACATTTAAACCTAAATTTAATGGGAAAACCTGTTTGATAACAAACAAAATAATTAACAAAATGTTCTGGAAGAGAGTTGGCGCTCTAATTATTTGCAGAAGATAGAAACTTCTGAGGTCTGATGGAAGTCGTCGATTAAGGAGAGGTTCAACAATTTAGTCATACAACCATGAAGTTCTGTGTTATTTTAGTCTGATATTCAAATGCAGTGGAAATTTTGAATTCTGGGGGAAAAACCCCAACAACATTCCCAGTTGCCGCTTGTGACGTCACAGGAAAGCTGTGGATTATATCATTAGTCTTGTTGATTTTCTGAAGTGGAACCCTTTTCATGTCTCATATCAATTAACGATGTTTGTTGTGTGGATGTGAAATACACACGGCACTGAGAGGAATGGTTTCCCTTCTCAGTTTTGATTCAATCAAATCATGTTTGACGCATGCCCGTATGGTAACCATGCCAACGTTTTACAGTCCGTTTCGGGTTTCCACACTTGTTTGAAATTCAATCTGTTTGATATTGAAAAATTATAATTCGGGGTTTTGACTTTTCGGACATCCTCGTAATTTTATAATGTTTCCTTGTTAATTAATTAACAATTAACATTCACCGAAGTGGAGGAGACTAGAGCGAGGTAAATATCCACAGCTATGAGTTACCGACTCTGAGGGGAATAACTGTTTTAGTATATACTATACAAGTGAAATAGCCAGCTTCAAATTAGTTCAGAAAGTTCAAACCATTAACAAGTAAATTATTCGCGCGGGAGACCGAACAGTGAATCACGAGTTCTGGATATTCCGAGTTTGAGTAGCCAATTAAACAGAGCGCGCGAAAACTAAAGCACTATTCCTTTGTGTGGTATATACTAAATGTCATTTATTCCCTAAATCGTAATGGTTTTCATATTGCCAAAAAAATCAGTTGACGAAAACCCTGCGTGACTTAAAATATCTCATTAGCAGATTTAGACTGCAGGGCCGGGTTGTTCAAAGCCCGATTAGTGTTAATCCTGGATTAACTCTGCACAGAACCTATTGGTTGGCATGGAAATTAACTCTGGATTAGCACTAATCGGGCTTTGAACAACCCGGCCCTGGAAAACCATTCAAATGTTATAACGTACCTACGATATAACGCGCGCTCTGATTGGTTGACTAGCCATGAAGAAAAAATGGATTGTGCACGCTCTGACCGGGGTCACAACCCGGGGAATTTTTTCCCACAATTTTTACCAAAACCCAGATGTGAAAATTTGAGCTCTTTGAAAAACACATGATTGTGAATTGATCCTAAATTGCACGAGAAACCCGTAGGATTACCTTGTAATAACTTAGACAAACAAATAAGCTTTACTTATTAAGAAGAAATATCGCCAAAATTAGATCTTACTTAAATCATAGTTAATAGAGTGGAATGGTTAGGAAACTCAGGGACCTTCTTTGTTATATGTCTTTGTTAGCTTTTTTCAACCACTACCGTGCACAAAACACAATAGAAATTCCAACATGTTAATCAATCAGCCAATAGAAACGTGTGAGTTCAGTCGTTCAGGGAACGCTAATGAACTATGATCGTGCACAATCTTTTGTCTTACCCCTTCCAACCTAAATCGCAGCGCCTTTGTTAGCCCTTTTGAAGTTTGCCGGGTTTCCTAACCATTCCACTCTATTAACTATGCTTAAATGAAGCTAATGTTAAAGACACTTATTCATGCATTGTCACATGCAAATTAGATAGTTGTAACTCACTGCTTTATGGCCTGCCAACATTTATATTCAACGGTTGCACCTCGTACAAAACTGTGCAGCGCGTCTCTTTGTTGGCAAACGTAAATCTGACCATATCACACCTGTTCTTAGGCAACTCCATTGGCTACAAATAGAGGAACGCATACTTTTTAAAATATTACTTATAACCTATAAGGCAGTAAATGACCTGGCTACTTTTTATATTAGCAATATGCTTAGTTTTTATATTCCTGCACGTAATCTTAGGTCGGCCTCAAAATGTCTTTTAAATATACCTAGGTCTATAACCTGAAGAGCTACGGGAATAGAGCTTTTTCTATTGCAGCTCCTAGGCTGTGGAACAGTTTGCCACTAAGTATAAGGTTATGTTCATCTGTTAGTGTTTATAAGTCCAGTCTTAGACTAATTTATTTACTCGTGCTTATAAATAATTGATATTTATTTTTTGGTTTTTAACAATTATTATTTATATTATTGATTTATTTTAATGAGTTTTTATATTACTGTATCATAGTGATACATTGTAAAGCGTCTTAGAACTTTGGGATTATGGCGCTATATAAATTAATGAATTGTAATTATATAATTATACTTTCCTTCATTTTCAGTTGCGCGCTCGTACAAAAGCAGTTTTGAGCGCGCGCTCTTTCTTCGAAAATGGTGTGATGGTTGCATCAGCAGCGCGCGCTAACTAAAATTGAAAACTTTTCACTCAAATCACAGCAGTTTTTTACATTTTTCTTAGGCTTTCATTAAAAAATTTGTGCCAGAAATACAGGATAGTCAACGCTAGAGCACATTTACGTCAGAATTTCAGCAAAAAAATATTTTGAGACACTCAATGTGCACTGGTGTTGCAGATTTCTGTCTGAAATCTGAGCGCACAAGGTTAGGAGAATCTGTAACGTGATCAGAAAAAAAAGAAGTTTAAGGACATGTGAAACCTCTGTCTATGTTATAAAAGCAATGGTCAATGCCTAGCGTGTGTAAATCGAGTTCTGGATGCACTTGAATAGTTGGAAGAATTGTTGAAGTTGGATAGCTACGCCTCGAGCAACTCTTACGCTACCATCGTGCATGCTCTCCCAACTATCCGCGTGCATCCAGAACTTGATTTACGCACGCTAAGTAAGCATTGACCATTCTTTAAGTTTTCAATTTTTGTTAGATCCAGAAATGACCCTGGAGAGTGTTTAGGGTAAAACTAACGATCCGTAGAACTTTACTTCACGCCAACACTTTACTTTACAAAAAAGGAAAAATCAGCATGTGAATTGAGCGTTGAGTGCGTGGAATGAGTCTCGAATTCATTAGCATATGTCTTGTTAGCTGATGCCTAATCGGCCTCATTCATCCGAGGATAAACAAAAGATTGAACATTTAAGTAATGACCGGATAAGAAGGAAAGGGCTGAACGGCAAGGAATATAAAAGTGTTAATTTTCTATTCTTCTTTCTCGTAATTTCATTGGTTGATACACTCACTTTCATTAGATAATTTTTGAAGTTTAAATTTATTTTTGATCAAACCAACTATGGTTTGATTTTGGAGAAATTCGTATATGAGGAATGTTATCAAATTTGGGATTAAATTATATTTTGTTTTTCCTCTTTTCCATTGGCTAGATGGTGTTTTCTTTACGTTTTCACAGTACAAATGATGAACGGCACACAGTTTACTACAATTTTCGATTGTGACTTTGACAGCACTTAAAGCATGTTCAATCGTATGAGGCATGATATGCCGAAGCCTATTGTATTTTGCTTCATCAGGCGAATCAACTGTACTGTCATGCAAAAAGACTGCCGAACGACCTGATTCAATATCATAACTACATATACATATATAATCGCCGTGACCCCATATAACGCACCAATACTCACGATTGCTCTCATCTGACTTGATAGCTCAGTTGGTAGAGCGCCAGACATGTAACCTGGAGGTCGTTGGGTTCGAGTCCCACTTGGGTCAGAGATTTTTTCTCTTTCCCTCGTAGGGCGTGCACACTTAGCACTACAGCTTACCACTTTATATCTTTACACTTGACCTTTAAATAGCCTTTGTAAAAGACATGAATAATTAATGAGGGTGAAAACCAATCCCAGCTCAGTATTCAGATCACATGCACAGTAATGTAATATTAATGAGTAAATTAACTTTTGATAAAGATCTGTAACTGCTATGGGACATACTGATGGTCATTTCAAGTTTCATAATTAGAATAACACAGAATCACATAACAATAATGTGCATTCCAATAATTTATTATTGTTTCATTTCACAAGCACAATAAAATATTCGCGTCCGATCTTTATGATCGTTTGAAGCGGCTCGCCATTGTAAATGATCGTCCGCTCATATTTTGTCTACCACTTAAACTGACTAATACATCACTGCAATCGTGAATTTGATTAATGCTCCGGGAAGGTTTATTATTTTAATCAGTTTTGGATGTTGCGTAAAGAGATACTCATTTCCGTTTGTTGATCTCTTAAACGTGCTCTCTCCTGTGATAAGTTCTATAACGAACGTGTGAAGTCGAATCGACAACTACCGAATGTTAGAGCAGCCTATAGCAGCATATAATTAAAGTTAACAAGTTACGTGTCGATTGAGTTTCCTGCCGATTTTTTCCATGGTTCTATAGTTTAAGCTCAAGCTACAACTTTGGAATATTTTAATCAGTGTTTGGTTGTCACTGACATCTTCGAACATCTTCAATTACATAATTACCCTATAACAGTGTGTTTAGTGGCGCCTCCGGCTGTTACAGGAGGCTATGTACTAGGCAAACCAACCAAACTCGGCAAGTTCTCGTCACATGGCACGGTTTAGGTCATCTGTACATACATTATTTATCCTCAAATTTACAGAGTAGCTGAAATATAAAGCTAATATCTTCACTTCTATAAGAGAGCAAACACACGGCAAAATGACATCTATTTGTAGTAACCGGAAGCAACTGAGAAGTGCGCGCGTGCGCGATATCTCATGGCGGGAAATATCTTCGCGCCATGAGCTTGTTGTAGCGCGCTCGCGCACTTTGCTTCAGCTGCTTCCGGTTTAATACTACGAATATATTTTATTAGCCATTACCATCGCACACCGCGCGCTGCTTATGTTCTCTTGTGTATACTGAATATGATTATTTGAACGGCGTGCGTTGTTGGGCAGTTCTCGTGTTAAAATGGCAATTTGTAATTACAGAAACACTTTAAATGGAAAATAAATTTCAAATCACAGGAAATTCTTATAATCTCAGCGACAGGGAATGCTCTCTTGCGATTAATCAGTTAAAATAAAATAAAAATTACTGAAAAGGTGGCTCACCTGAATTTTCCTGGGACGCACTATACCCACTTTGAACGGCTGATACTCCACTGTCAGAGCTCGGTCGGGCTAGCCACTTTACCCATTTACTAGAAATAGAATAAACGTTCCAAAAATGTAGGTTTGTTTGACATCGGTGTTACCATAGCAACACAGCGTTGACGTCATGTATTTTACATATCATCAATTTTCTCGAAATCTAGACCTAAACTTTTAAAACGACCAAGTGTCCCTCTAAATGTAGGCCTTCAAGACTGCGAAGTTAAACAAATTGTATGAGAGCGTTTTCGAAAAAAATCGGTTGAATATTTTCGTTTAAAAAATAAACAATTCGCCTTACTTTCTGTTTAATTATCGAGAACTGCGTTTTCCGGACCGATTCTATGTTTTTAGCATAAATAGTTCATACCTGTGGCATAGGACTACTTCCAATGAAAATTTTATTCCATTTGCTTTATTCGATTTCAGTTTATGGAATCATAAGTAATGTCATAAATATGCTCATTTTACTCAAAATAGTAATGTATTTGCTAAGGAAGCTGTAATTCAAAAACTATTCGATAATTTTTTTTTTAATCTTTTCACCTGAAATTCAACATGTACTACCCTGGCCCTGTAAATTTCAAGAGCATTGAATCATTTTGAAATAAAAACAAAAACAAAGGGAACATTTACATGCATCCACGCAAGCTTCATTGCTGTATCATTTTGTTGATAGCTTGTATCTTTCCGAAATTTCTCTTTTGTCCAGATTCTGCATACTTGTGTGCTTTTGAACTAACAAGTTTCCATACACGCTTGTTACGCTTCGCTACTGCCGGAACGCTCGTGCAAAGTCTGCTCTTAGTACAATGACATACTAATAACATGAACTAACAAGTTTACCATACACCCTTGTTACGCTTCGCTACTGCCGGAACGCTCGTGCAAAGTCTGCTCTTAGTACAATGATATACTAATAACATGAACTAACAAGTTTACCATACACCCTTGTTACGCTTCGCTAGTGCCTGAACGCTCGTGCAAAGTCTGTTCTTAGTACAATGACATGCTACTAACATGGCTGGAGAGAGCATAACTTTGTAAGAAGAAAGATGCCCCCTAAAATTTGTCAATCTTGCTTATTCTGGTGTGCTCTTTTATGACATATTAGTTTTTGCATTTGTCGAGTTTTCAAATTACCTCAGCGCGATTCCCATCATGCAGTAGTGGGTAGAATGCGATTACTGGTCTACTGAGTGGATTTCGTATGAGTTCTACAAAAATACGGCATGCCAGTAGCCTTTCCGTAACCATACTCTAACTCACTGTACCGTATAATTTGTGTAACTTGATTGGATCAGAAAGACAAAAACAATGGGAAACCATTTTAAAGTCACGGCATGTCGTACAGTAACCGTGCTGAAAGTCATTTCCGTAATCTCACGAAATCTGGCTCTTTCTAGGTATATCAACGACAATGAACTGCAGCAAAACAATACCCTGAAATACAAAGAACCCTAACCTCAGAATACAATGAACTAGAGCAAAACAATACCCTGAAATACAAAGAACCCTAACCCCACAATAGAGTTGTTCATTGTCCTGAATTTCAGGACGTTGATACACCTAGAAAGGCCCCGAAATCTGCTCTACTGTATCTTGGGTTCTTGCCGTGATACGTTTGAACTGAGGGATGGATGAGTCTGGCACTACAAAGTTACATCCAATAGAAGAAAATGTTCCTTAACTCCAGGGGTACCTGCAGGATAAGTGGAATAGGCTGGACTTTATCATTATTGTTATTGGGTAAGTGAGTGTAATCAAAGGAGCACTGTCAACCCCAAATATAAGAAACTTTCTCCCGACCAAAAACAAAAACTCCTTAGACTATCAGAGTATACTTTCCAGGTATACTGGAGACAATTTTGATGAAGGATGGCTAAGATCAGAGTGGATGAAAAATACTGATTTTAAGAGAAATTTAGAGTAGTAATGGTAGGAAAATCCTAAACCTGAGATTAGCCCTAAACACAACCCTGGGTTAGGGGGAGGGTTGTAAGAATATCACGTAACCGAAGGAATCCTACACAAGTGTTATGCTCTGCCTTTCGTAGTAAGTCCGATATTTTGTAGCCTACTATAGTCCTTGCCAGCCTTTGTCAGGCTCGTTTCAGATGACGAACTTTTCATGTGCCAAACTTAATAGATGAGTAGAGTATGGCAGAAGAGCAGCATCTGAATCAATTTGGGTTCGACATGTTTGAATTAAGAGCGGCAGGTGAATGCCGTCGCATTATGCAACACTGGAGCGACGTTGATTCAAACGCATTTAATGCATGAATAATGCCATCTCGAAAAATAGAATCGCGAAACTTACAATTAGGCCAAGACGCCCTGATTGCTGCAATCGGTTCCACGAATTTAGTTCGCCGTCTGGCCTCAGAAAATGGAAAGCATGTCAGGATATTCGTGACGTATTTCTCTTCTATCCCAATATTTTTTTTTTGCAGTTTTATCGTAGATAAACGTTTAATTCGATTGACAGTTCCCCGTACGTACACTGACGTCGTTTAAGTTAGAGTTTTCATGCTGTTTTTAGTTTTTTATATACCTTTTTTAGGACAGCATCACTTTGCTTCGCCGTACTCTTGCATAAGTGATTAAACCCGATATGATTGGGTCAAATAACATGCAGGGAATTTAGGGATTTTAGGTCAGTGTATCCGATCGTCACTTATGTATAGGAGTTCCACATTTTCCTGATAATTCTTAGTTTAACATGATTCATTTTATCGGTTTCTATTCTAACAGTCTCATCGAGAAAGTACTTCAAGGTAGTGACTACCTTACCATCATCAGAGCATTCCGAGTCCTTCGCCCGCTACGCGCTATCAACAAAGTACCGAGTGAGTGGTTACTGCTGTCTTACAGCAGAGTTAGTATGAGTGGGAAAGCAGGAAAGTTACACGGCAATCACTTACAACACGGTTACCGTACGGCATGCCGTGACACTGAAATGGCTTCCTATTAATTGTTTTTGTCTTACTGGTCCAATCAAATTACAATGTTGCGTACGGTACGGTAAAGTTACAGTACGGGTACGGTAAGGCTACGGACCACCCGTAGTTTGTCCCACTCATACGAAATCTGCTGTTAGAGTTCATTCTAGCGGAGTGAACTACTCTTGCTCCTTAGGTGAACACCAATGTAGGTTTTCAAGACAACCTAAAGCCTGGGGTGTTACACCGAAAAACCAGAAAGCAAATGTTTCGCGCCATTTCGTTGGGACGTGGGCTACCGGTTGAAGTAATCCATTTTTCCCGCCGCTTTTTTCGGTCTTTCCAGTGGACGCGCATACCATTTTAATATTTATTTTCTATCTTACTTCACATTTTTATTTCATTTTTAAAATTTCCAACCAGATGGTTTGAGCGACACAAGCACAAGCAACATATACGAAGACGCAGTCAATGCATTATTAGCGGCGCTTGTTCTTATCTCACACCTCTGGGTAGAACTGATAAATGATCAATATGGCGCTCGTCTGCTTATGTTGCTTGTGTTACTAGTAATGGATCATCACTGTACCCTATGGTCACGTCACGGTGATCTAAGTTACGGGAGGCATCCGCGACTGCCGTGGCAATAGTAATACAGTATTGAGATGTCGGGCTGTAAAACCGCCACCAGGGGAGGTGGGTCGGGCGAAAACTTCAAGCTCCTTAACGGAAACCTCCGCTTTATACCTAGGCCCGTTAGGCATCATGGGAGATCGACCAAGACCCTAAAGATTAAACTCGCTTGGATTGGGCTAAGATTGTGTGACGTTGTAATTACGTATGCAGTGAGAATAGTGTGAACAAAAGTAATACAGTCGAACCTCCCATCCTCCCGTAAGGGGACACCCTCGGGACCAAAGTTAGTGTCCACTTACACGGGAGGTGTCCCAATGTACTGTTATCAGGACTGTTTATGAAAAATCCATTCCGTGCTGATGGAATTTCAGTAAAACGAACATAAAAACTGTAGTAACTATTTTGTGTTTTCATTCCAGGTACGCGTATCCTCGTGACTCTACTCCTAGACACGTTGCCAATGTTGGGTAACGTTCTCCTTCTGTCCTTCCTGATATTCTTCGTGTTTGGTATTATTGGTGTTCAGTTGTGGCAAGGAAAACTCACAAACAGGTGTTTCGTCGATCCAACACTTCAACATCTGTTTCTACCCGTGTAAGTACCCCTGGTTTCCCTGTGTTGAACTTTGTTCCTTTTCGTGTAAGTACCATTAGGTACCCTGTGGTGAACTATGCTCCTTCCCGTGTAAGTACCATTGGATTCTCTATGTTGAACATCTGCTCCTTTTCGTGTAAGTACCCTTGGATTCCCTGTGTTGAATTGCTCCTTCCCGGGTACCATTGGGTTCCCTGTGGTGAACTCTGCTCCTTCCCGTGTAAGTACCATTGAGTTCCCTGTGTTAAATTTTGCTCCTTCCCGTTGTGTTCTTATTACCAGTCTCCCTTAGTTTCCTTTCACAACAGGTATCCCGGTCCTTCTTTTAATATAGACTATGATAACAACTACGAGAAAGCTCCATATTTAGCATTTAAGGGACCTCCACTGAAAAACAATGTTTGCTCTCAAATGTGGCTTCCTAACTCTGTTTCTGTGTGTGTCTCCTGTAAATGTACACTAGATGTCATTTAAGGGCCGATGTTCTGCCCATAAAACTCATGTGAATTTCCCAGGCGCCGGCATTCTGGGATCTTATGACTCAGTTCACACGGTTGCTCCTATTGTCAGAAAACAGTAGCTCTTTTGTTGTGTCAAGACACAAAGTAAAGCTAAAGCGACCTCCACACGAGCAGGTTTTCCTTGACAAGTCTCCTTGTCGAAAAGCTGGCATGCCAGATTTTTAACAAGGAAACTTGTCAAGGAAAAACTTGTCAAGTCGCGAAACCTGCTCATGTGTACGGCTCGGCAAGAAAAATATGACAGGGAAGGCGACACCTGGACCACATTCAAATACGAGTTGTTTTCTTGATAAAGGAGCCATTCGTTTTGGGCCTGGAGGATCGAGAATGCAGTGTGTGTTCAATACTGCTCTCGAAACTACTACACTAGGTATTCCACTGTCCTAAGAACATTGCTGTCACCCAGTAAAATATTTTTATTTGTACACATGTGCAAATAAACTTGTTTCTGTGTATTACATTTAAATGTGACGCAGTTAACTTTTATTTATCGACATATTCCACGGAAGAAAAGACAGCAAATACGTTAGTTAGTCGGATGTCTTCTTACCATTCCAGCGTTAATACATCGTACTACCAACCAAGCTTCGACAAACCTGACTTTATCTGCACTTTAGAACGTGACAATGGGATGACAAGCTGTAAGTCACCGGACATTCCTCCCACTTACCAGCACGGGATCAAGTGTACCAGATCCCCGGTATCTACCGCAGATCTCGAGCTCAACCATACGGGAAATAACACCGGTTGTATCGATAGGAATAGAATATACACGCTGTGCAAGGAGAAAGGACCCAACCCTTTTTGGGGGACGACATCTTTTGATAATATAGCAATTGCTTGGATGGTTATATTTCAGGTTAGTCAGTTGTGCATTCTCGATTGAATTAAAGTAGAGCACGTCAAGGAATCTTTATAGGTGCAACAGGATTCATTGGCTAAGTACACTAGAGTGCATCGAATTTACCGGGATCGCTTACATTTGCACAGAAAAATCGGTTGGTATGGAACACGCCAAATTGAACAGTATATCTGGTACATCCGCCGTCGTTTTATTTTATGCCATTATAGCTGTGCTGGAAACCTGGAGCGCGCACCAGTTGGAAAAACCGGTATTTTCGGTTGGGAATTCAAATGGTAAGGTTCATTCCACTGGAAAGTTTTCGGAAAGGGCATGGAATGAGTAGATTGGTGCAAATGGAATACGATTTTTCGGCCATTTCGGTTGGAATGGAAAGATACCTTTCCCAAAACGTTCCAATGGAATGAACCGTTCCATTTGATTTCCCGAAAATACCGTTTGTTTCGTGCAAATGGTAAGCGATTCAGGTTACACCTCATCGAATTTGTCAAAATATTATTAAAACTTCCCTTCTGTCCAAAACATGTTTTCCTAATTGAGATTAAATCTCACACTAATCAGGGGAATGTTACTAGTAACCTGCCTCTAGATATTTTACAGATATTAACTCAAGAACAATGAATTAGCGAGACGTGATTGGATTACAATGAAGATGTTTTTACAGGTTATTACATTAGAAGGCTGGTCCGAGATTATGTACCTCGTACAAGACTCACACAGCTTCTGGAACTGGATCTACTTTATTGTCCTAATTGTGGTATGTTATTACTATTAGCACCATCAACCTCGTCATTGTTATGTTATAGGAGAGGACATTCTCATTAGGGCCATTTACTCGAGAGGACATTATCATTAGGGCCATTTACACGAGAGGACATTATCATTAGGGCCATTTATACGAGAGGACATTATCATTAGGGCCATTTACACGAGAGGACATTATCATTAGGGCCATTTACACGAGAGGACATTATCATTAGGGCCATTTACACGAGAGGACATTATCATTAGGGTCATTTATACGAGAGGACATTTTCATTAGGGCCATTTACACGAGAGTATATTAGCCGCGGCTTAGCTAAGCCGTGAACGATTCGTATACCGCTGCCCCTATTGTCGTCATTATCATCATTATCATCATTATCATTATTCATAATAATTAACACAAAAGCAAACTGAAATTTTCACTCTGAAAGTTACGACATTTCATCTAAATTGAATAGGTAAAGTGATGTTAAAAATACAGTATCCTATTCGTGGCGTCGAAATATGCCCTGATATTTCGTCCGCGGACATTATTTGATCCGAGAAGAGTAGAGATCACGAGAGCGAAGCTCGAGGAAAACTGTGAGCTTCGAGGATAAGATAATATCAGGGCATATTTCGACGCCACAATGTAGGTTATTGTTATCATCCTTCAAATATTTTCTTAGACGCGCGCTTATACGCTCACAGGGGGTGTATTCGCTGATATTTCCCGCTCGCGGAGAGAAAATATTGGGTCACGTGACGCATTCAACCAATCACGCACGAGAGAAAATATTTGATGAGTTATAATTCATAATATTTTTATGTCGGGCAATTTGTTGCGCACTCTGTACTATTAAATTGTTATGATTTTTTCTAATTCGTTTTGTCAGATTGGCGCGTTTTTCCTGGTCAATCTGTGCTTGGTCGTAATAACCATGCAATTCCAGGAAACCAAAGCACGTGAAATAGAACTGATGGAGGAGAACCGCAAAAGACAGAATTACGTGCATTCACGCTCTAGGAGACTTACAGCTTCATGTTTACAAAACCTTAGAAAGCTATTCTGTCCAAAGCACTGCCAGGAGTCCCAGGAAGAGCACGTTCATCATCATCATCACCACATCTACCATCATCATCACTTCCATCATCATCTGTATGACTGCTACGCACCAGCGTCCCCTGCGTTTCCCGTCCCACTCGACGCAGAGCAGTCGTTCTTCGGCGGCACCGACACGTTGCCCGTACCCAACATTATTTTAGAGAACGCGAATATCGAGGGTAACGAGCATGGAGAACATCACCAAGGTCAAAGAAACTCGAAGGCATTTCTCCGCCCGCCAGATGATTTAAATTTATCAAGGAGAGGCTCTGATAGTTCGGTTTGCTCGCATGCATTCTCTATACACGCCGAGGCGGCATCCGCGGTTTCCATAGATGAAGTATTGACCACCACCAGTGTAATCCTAACCGTCCCAGGTGCCCCTTCGGGATTATTTGGAGCTGCGCATGCATCTGCGTGTGCTACGACGTCATTGTCTAGCAACGGTGACTCGACTGAAGGTATGGTTGCAGCGCATGCGTCGGCTTCAGCAGCCGCTGAAATAAGTGCACGTGGGGATTCCTTGCGGGTACCAAGTTGTGACGGGTCACGTTGTGGAACAACTGACAGCTCCCCCAAACTGTCACGCTCTCAGCAAAAGTCACGCCGGTACAGCCAACCGTTTGGTATGAAGGAGGTTGCGTTGTCACGCAAGTCTTCATTGGGTAGGATGAAGAGGAGAAAGCTTGACCTCAAAGAACTTGATATCGGAGAACTTGACATCGATGCAAAGAAACCTAACTGCGATTATCATAAAAGAAATACAAGTGTAAAGCGTAAAGAAACAAGCCAGCCTATACGGGATTTGCAACCTTCTGGGAGTCTAACATCACCCGGACTGAACAAGGGAGAGGACGAGTACAATCAGATATCTCTTAGTCGACTTCAGCAATCAGAAATGACTTTGAATTTCCCGGATAACGATGAAAGTATCAAAGTCGAGCAATCAGAAGGTAAATATAATAAAAATATAATTTACACATCCAAATAAAAGCAACTGAATATCGACAAACTCGCAATCCGATTGGCTACTTGACAGTTGACTACCGATGGATAGTGGGTACTTTCTTAGATTTAAGTCGATAGCTAAGTTGGAAAGTACAGTTAGACTTCTCACGTTTTGCTTCAATCGCCGGCTGCTGTGGTCCTCATCAAGTAATTATCGGCCCTTCTTTATGCAAGCCAACAACAGTAACAGTGTAACAACAGTCATACTACATAGCTCAGTTTGATCATTCTCGAAGGAGCTGTTTTACGCCAGAACATCTCAGGTTTTGATGGACGGTACATTTACGTAGCGCTGGGAAAGTTTCATAATCATAGGGCAGATTTCGTAGGGGAGCCGGGGTGGCGCAGTGATTAAGCGCTTCGCCTCTCGCCTGTGTAGCCCAGGTTCCATCCCCGGATGCGGCGCCATATGTGAGTTGAGTTTGTTGGTATCTTGCCCTTGTTCCGAGGGTTTTTCTCCGTAATTTCCGGTTTTACTCCCTCCACAAAAATCAACACGCTAAATTGCATTGCAATTCGATCTGTGAATTAGCCGGGTCCTGGCTTTGATCAGCCTCTTATGGTTGTTTCAGGTCCCGTTAGAAATTCAGTGTTTTTTCGTATGGGTGGGACAAACTACGGCATATGCGTAGCCTTACCGTAACCGTACTTTAACGTACTGTACCTCAACTCTGTAATTTGAATGGATCAGCAGGACAAACGCAATAGGGAAACCATTTCAATGTCACGGCATGCCGTACAGTAACCGTGCAGTAGTCAGTGGCGTGGTTTGTCCCACTCATACGAAATCTGCTCTAATCTCGTAATCATACAGACCAGTGTTAGACCGTTCTTTTCCTTTACCTAAGATATCGATGACTTTGAGTGCACGACGAACATATCTCGAGCCGCCACTCTACAAACAGATGACGACATGTTTGACAGTGTATTCGCCCTGCACCAGTGTGACTCGTACAACTTGTCGCAGAATCTCAGCTATTTCCATCGCTTTCGTGTTTGGTGCAGGAAGATCGCGGAAAGCAAATACTTCATGCATTTTATAATGGCCTCTATCCTGCTGAATATGATATGCATGGGGCTAGAACACCACAACCAGGTATGTCTTGTGGAACGTCCCTCCTCTTGGCTATTGATTTCTCTTCCTGTATCTCTTTAAAACCGGTTTACACGACAATAATTTTGTGCCAACATTTTTCGGTACGGCACCCTAATATTTGTGGATCAATCCCGGTTTCTGGGAAACCCCCACCCCTCCCCCACACTTCACCCTAACATTTAATGGTTAATCAGTAATAGAATGATGCATTTCCAAGGGAGGGTGGGTGGGTAGTTTCCCAGGAACCGAGATTGGTCCATATTTGTCGTATAAATTGAAATGCTTTGGGTACGCTTGCCCGAAAATCATTAAGGGTGCTGAGACCTTGTGCCAGAAACCCATTAAGGGTGCTGAGACCTTGTGCCAGAAACCCATAAGGGTGCTGAGACCTTGTGCCAGAAACCCATTAAGGGTGCTGAGACCTTGTGCCAGAAACCCATTAAGGGTGCGGAGACCTTGTGCCAGAAACCCATTAAGGGTGCTGAGACCTTGTGCCAGAAACCCATTAAGGGTGCGGAGACCTTGTGCCAGAAACCCATTATGGGTGCGGAGACCTTGTGCCAGAAACCCATTAAGGGTGCTGAGACCTTGTGCCAGAAACCCATTAAGGGTGCTGAGACCTTGTGCCAGAAACCCAATAAGGGTGCTGAGACCTTGTGCCAGAAACCCATTAAGGGTGCTGAGACCTTGTGCCAGAAACCCAATAAGGGTGCTGAGACCTTGTGCCAGAAACCCATTAAGGGTGCTGAGACCTTGTGCCAGAAACCCATTAAGGGTGCTGAGACCTTGTGCCAGAAACCCATTAAGGGTGCTGAGACCTTGTGCCAGAAACCGGCATTGAGCCACAAATATTAGGGTGCCGTACCGAAAAATATTGGCACAAAATAATTGTCTCGGCGAGCCTGTTTTGAGCACCGTGCCTAAGTTGTACCGTGGTCAAAATGCTTGTCGTATTAAGGGTTTAAGTCTATCGTCGAACTTAGCTTGTTTTTCGCTGTTTCCCTAATTCTGTTTTTCATGTTTTTCTCCCTTGCGCGATATATATCGATGGCTATTTCATTATTTTTATTATCAAAAATTAATCCATTTCCCTCCTTGCTATCCTCTGTCCCTGAATCTTTTCAGTAAGCTTTCTTACTTCTAAATATACATTATTTATACATCAAATAATTTTGAATTATGAACAATGTTTTCTTATGACTAATACAATCTATTTCACAGCCCCAGGAGCTGACATTAGCCTTAGAAAAGACCAACATTATCTTCGTCACGATATTTTCTGTTGAGATGGCTATCAACCTTATTAGCTATGGCGTGACAGGGTACATCAGCCAATCACAGAACGTGTTCGATGGGTTCGTGGTTATCGTCAGGTGAGTAACGCAATACTATCAACAGGCTGACTGTGCTACTCCTTTTCCTACACTGGGCAAGCACTTCATACGTCACTCTGACGTCAGCCCTTGCGCCAGTGAATTTCATCACGAAACTTTAAGCAAAATTGAAATGAAATATGTCTTGAACATACAATAAGTACTTCTTATTATTGTATAGCCAAGTAATTTTGCGAGCTATGATTGGTCAATAGACATTTTTCTATTGGCTCAATGTTGTTCCATTTCAGATCACGTGACCATCCCCTTGATACATTGATATGGAAATACTTCGCACAAAGAATATTATTCCCGAAAGCTTTTTAAATGGGACAGCATTGAGCCAAGCGAAACATGTCTATTTCCGTACGGACCTTCTTGCCCACTTCCGGTCTCAAAGAAAATGAGAAAGCTGTATAATAAACATCTTATTAACATCGTTTGCTCGGTCCGTACCGTAAGTTATGGATCCTCGTCCTCCCATTTTTTATGTCCCGCGCGCTTTGCGCTTTCGCCATTAAAAAAACTCGGTACATAACTTACGGTACGGACCTCGCACTCGGTCAATAAGAGGTATATACCACACAAGTGAATAGTGCTTTTCGCGTGTTGTGATTGGCTACTCAGACTCGGAATATCCTGCACTATTCACTGTTTTCTGTCTTGCGTGGCTTTTAAAACTTTAAACTAATTTGAAGCTGGCTATTTGACTCGTGTGGTATATACTAAAACAAGCGCCCATTACCAGGAGCGTCCATCTCCCATACTATAAGTCTGTGAGTCGGCGAATGACCGGAATGATCTATATTTAGAACAGATCTCACGGGAGTTCTCATGTCTTCACTTTGAGAATCCAACCAAACCATAGACAGGACAATACAGTGTTAGTAAATCACCTCAAATAACCACAAATCATTCTCAGTCTTGATAATAGCGAAAGGCACATACGCACTACAGCGGAGTCAGAATGCAGTTTCCCTGGAGACACATTCTAAAAGTAGCTCAATCCGGTATTACGCTGACTCACGGATATAGTATATATGGACTCTCCTGTGACTAATACGCTGACTCACGGATATAGTATATATGGACTCTCCTGTGACTAATACGCTGACTCACGGATATAGTATATATGGACTCTCCTGTGACCAAAACAATGATTCCCCTCAGTGTCGGTGACTAGTGGTGGAAATATATAATTACCTCGGCGCTTCGCGGCTCGGTAAATATCCACCACTAGTCACCTCCACTTCGGTGACTAATTGTTAACTATCTGGTACCGTCTGGTGATGCCGGACAGGTCTGTGCGCATGTCCAGTCAGCGGTAGAAATAGCGGGCGCAGTCCTAAATGGTTTCTGTTCGGAAAATCTTCAGAAACTCGACACATCGCAAAAAAGACTGGGGGTTAAGGAGAAAATCGCATGAGTTAAGAGTTTTGTTAGTTTAGTCATCAAGCTAATTAAATATGGGACTGGTCCATGAAAGGACTTACAAATCGAAGCTTGCACTTTTCTTTAACAATGCTTTGAAGTCCAAATTTCGAGTGAAAATTCAACCAAAATGATGCGCGCGAACGTGATTTTCTGGGTGACATTTACGCATGCGCAAGCATTATGCTGACCTGTCCACGTGATGCTGGACAATCTCGTGCCAAGAGCCCGCGTTCCTTTTGGTAACCGCTAGCCGAAAAACGCGCGGGCTCTGGAAACGAGATTGGATGTAGTTCTCTATTGTTTGGTGATCAATATTTTTTAACACAATCCTGTAACGTAATCCCGTATGGCAACTCTGTAACGTAATCCTTTAACGCAATCCTGTAACGCAATCCTTTTACGCAATCATGTAACGAAATTCTGTAATGTAATCCTGTAACGCAACCCTGTTATTTTGCAGCGTGATGGAGCTCCTTATTGAGAATGGCTACGCCCGCCTGTCTGTATTCCGTAGCATCAGGCTATTGCGTATTTTCAAACTGGTCCGTCCCGTGCGATACCAACTTCTTGTGGTATTCCGTACCATGTCGAGTGTGGTAACGTTCTTTGGGCTGCTGTTTCTGTTCATGTTCGCCTTTGCTATTCTCGGAATGAACCTGTTTGGAGGGAAGTTCCGTTTTCTTAACGCTGATAATGAAGAAGTGTTGGCAAGAACGAATTTTGATGACTTCCTGTGGGCAATGGTCACGGTATTCCAGGTACGGTTAGGACAAAGCCATTTATCGGATTGTAGTCATTCCTAAGGAAATAAAATCCCAAAAGCGTAGCAGTCATGTTAGTTTGTATAACATAGTAGTTACCTAGGTATCTTTTGTTCCATTATCAACAAACACGTGGTCGTTATCCACTGGCTAATAGGCCTTTTGCAGGAAACAGTCACGTGCTGATATATCACTTCAGTAACCAATGAATGGATCAGGAAACAGTCACGTGCTGATCTATCACTTCAACGAATGAACTCGGGCTTATCCCTCACACATGATTTGAGTACTAAGTGTTGTAATATCAGAGTGTGAGACGGGACGAATCAAATGTGTTACATGCTCTACTGAGATCCTAGCATATCATGGCTGATGAGTTTGTAGAGACCATGTATTCATCCAGACTTTTTTCTGGACCTTTTTTCTGTTAAGACCAGTCCCTTTTTCTCCTAAGACCAGACTACTTTTCTCCGAAGACCGGACCCTTCTTTTTCCTTAGACCGGACACTTCTTTTTCCTAAGATCGGACCCTTCTTTTTCCTAAGACCGGACCCTTCTTTCTCCTAAGACCGGACCATTATTTTTCCTAAGACCGGACTCTTTCTTTCTCCCAAGATTCTAACGCAGGAGAACTGGAATCAAGTAATGTATAAGGGAATGCGAGCGACAAGTAACTGGGCGGCCTTGTACTTCATTGCTCTCATGACTGTCGGCTACTACGTGCTGTTTAACCTGCTTGTTGCTATCCTCGTAGAAGGATTCACCAGTTCAGGGGTAAGCGGATACTTTAAAGGGATACTATCAACCCCCAAATGATAAACTTTCTCATGATGAAAGACAAAAATAACTCAGATTAGCAGAGTATGCTTTCCAGGTATACTGGAGATCAGATTAGCAGAGTATGCTTTCCAGGTATACTGGAGATCAGATTAGCAGAGTATGCTTTACAGGTATACTGGAGATCAGATTAGCAGAGTATGCTTTCCAGGTATACTGGAGATCAGATTAGCAGAGTATGCTCTCCAGGTATACTGGAGAAACTGATTTGATACAATTTTGGTGAAGGATACTGATAGTAAAGATTCGAGTGGATGAAAAATATTGCTTTTAAGAGAAATTTAGAGCAATTTAAAATCGGTTCACTGTTTTCTATAGCCTGGGAAACCAGCCGACTCTTGTAGCGATAAGAGTCGGCTGGTTTCCCAGGCTATGTTTTCTAGAATAAACTTCGAAAATCCACTTAAATCTTTGCCATTCAGGACACTCACGTGGTATTTCTCTTCAATCTCAGGGTGTTATTTTTGTAGTTTTGTTTTAAATAAAGTTGAAGACTCAATTCGATTGCCATAGCACTTTGAACATGGGCTTCATAGCTTTCGTTTATTTTTTTTAAAATAATTCACTGATTGTTTAACTCTAATTTTGCTGTTCAGACGAAGCCACCTATGATCGTAGAGCGTGTTTCTTACGAGAGAGAAACCATATGAATTACCTTTGTTCTCACTTTTAGTGTTTTCTCTTCACCGAACAGCATGTACTAGCTGTCGCGTTTAAATTATATTTCAACAGAAAACACCGGTATATCACGTCACACAAGCTAAGAGCGTGCCTGACGTCACTACAGTAATACAAGAACAAAGCGATACAACATCAGAGAAAAGCGAGGCATCTGTGAACCTGAACCCACTGATTGTGATCAGCGACGAGGGCGTGTGTCAAGGAGAGGCCTTCAGCGAGCCTGCGATACAGTACTGCGGTCATGGCGTGAGGAACGCGTTTGTTTCTACTCACAGTAAACCAAAACCGATGGACGTGACATCGAGAAAAACATTTAGGGAAAAGTTTAGGGACACTTTCCCACGGGTGAACCAACTTAAACAAACGAGGTCTGGAAGTGGGGCGAGTTTGGATACTCCTCTTACTATGCCGGAACTGAAACAAATGCGGCAAACATCGATTTCTATCCTGAAAAAGACTCGCATGAATCCCGAGTTCAGGAGACATCCTGATAAAGCTGTCATCAACCCGGCGTTCATTGATGATGAGGAGAAGGTCGATAAAATTGGAGACAGTATTGAAAATTACGAGTGCAATAAAACTGATAGTAATGCCAACGAAAGTTTTCTACAATCCAATAAAACATATTCTCCAAGGAAAAGCTGCAACTTGGGGGATGAAAACATTGACTCTGTAACAGAAGAAGTTCACATCTCTCAAATAGAGGACATCGCAAATCTAGCGGAAAGCAGAATATCGGGTTTCGATGCAGAGTCGAAACTGGTAAGGGGTGACGAAAGTTTCCCACTGGCATGCTATTCTGAGTTTCGTAATCAAAGAAGAAATTCCAGGAGCAAACAGCATTTGGATAGAACAACATTATCAAGGCGTAACACTGTGGTATGTTTTCAGTTTTATTTTATAAATTACATTAATTTTATCTGATAGCAAGAAAATGTTTAAGTCACAATGTTTTGAGAGGAGGTAACGCAGTCTTGATAACTCGTTACGGTTCTTGTTAATGACCTCACGAAACGTTAACATGAGGTAACGCTTCGTATTCTCATTTCAGACACCAAATCCAAGCACAGGGTTTGTTGCTACCAGATATGACTGGTCGCTGCTTCTCCTTTCTCCCAAAAACAGGTGAGCACCCCCCCCCCCCTCCCCCGCGCGCGCTCTTCTCCCTCGCAAGCTAACTTGTTTCAGGCTAGACTTGCTGACCGTCATCATCTTGTATACGGTATTTGCTTATCGGTCTAGTTTTATTATACATTTTGTACCGTTGGTCTTCGTAGATCCGGCTATTCCTGTTTTGTCATCATTTTATTAAAGTTCCACTACGAACAAATTTTTATATATTTGCGTATTTGTAAAGAAAAGTATTTTTTGTCTACCCACACCGCGGTTTTTTGATATGACGATGGGAAGTCTTATTTTTTGGGGTCCGAATCTTAAGATTTTATGTCCGCCATTACTCGAACCCGTTCCGTGACAGAGCCATGACAGATCATTAAAGCTAATTTCGAGAGGTCGTGACGTCATCTTCTCAACACAACATGCGGGGCTACGTTTCACAGAAACTTTCGCCTGAACTTATAAGGAAAGCACATGTTTATACTATTTTTTTCCAAAAATGAGGTAAACGAAAGAACGAAGTTTTGAATGGAAATGCGCATTTACAAGAGCGACGCGTTGAGAAGATGACGTCACGACAGCAAACCGCTGGTCGAAAATCTCGAAGTATTTGGAACGCACTTCAGTAATGGCGGACGTAATTTCGACGGTAAACTCTCTGCAAAATTCATAAATTAATTTGGTCCTTTGGTAATATTTTTCAATGATTTGGATATTTTCGAAACTGTGTGTCGTTTTGGAAGACAAAAAAGTAGAAAAGAAAATGGTCGAATTTCGTCGTAGTGGCACTTTAAGCTGGTCTGGCCAGCGTTTATTAAGGCTCTAATCTTTGGCACTGATACATTAAGGTTGAGTTTTGCTTGGTTTTCTGGCTCTTTGCCACACATGTCTCTTTGTGTGACACCGGATAACCAAGCTTATTCTCTGAGCTCCACACTGGAGTACTGTTGGCCTTATGAGCAGTAGGTTCTCGCCGAAGCTCATTTTGCTTGCTATGTCATGCTGACGAGTCCAAATGAGGACGAAACAGCATGACTGCATTCTAGTACGAGCACCTTTTTGTGTCAGGTCTAGCGAGCCGTAGTGCCATTGTTAGAGTATCACACCGTATCAGCTTTGCTGTAGTCTTCGGACTTGTTATTGATATCATCTTGTTACCTTTTCCAGGTTTCGTACTGCGATGACTATGATGTGTAACCACAATATATTCGATTATGTCATTCTCGTGTTTATACTGCTGAGTTGTGGTGTTCTGGCTATGGAGGGACCTAACATCGAGCACGGCGATCTGGTGAGGACTTGCTTGTCGAGATTACGTTAATGTTTGCACCTTTTTTCTCGGAGAGTGTAGTTCTTTCAGTTTGCCAACATGATCTGTGTGGGTCTGGTTTATAAGTCAAGCCTCGGTCAAACTGTGTCAACATCGGTTGAACATCTGTTGAAAGATGTTGAAAGCATGAGTGTCAAACGGTTTCAACATCGATTCAACATACTAATTAACTGCTATTGCTCTCGGTTTCAACAAATGTTGTACCGATGTTGTACCAATGTTGTACCGATCTTTTCATGTTGTACCAATGTTGTATTAATATTGTATCAATGTTGTATTGTACCAATGTTGTACCAATGTTGTATCGGTATTTTGATGTTGTATCAATGTTGTATTAATATTGTATCAATGTTGTGTTGTACCAATGTTGTACCGGTATTTTGATGTTGTATCAATGTTGTATTAATATTGTATCAATGTTGTGTTGTACCAATGTTGTATCAATGTTGTACCAATATTGTACCAATGTTGTACCGATCTTTTGATGTTGTACCAATGTTGTATCAATGTTGTACCAATGTTGTACCGGTATTTTGATGTTGTACCAATGTTGTATTAATATTGTATCAATGTTGTGTTGTACCAATGTTGTACCAATGTTGTACCGGTATTTTGATGTTGTATCAATGTTGTATTAATATTGTATCAATGTTGTGTTGTACCAATGTTGTACCGGTATTTTGATGTTGTATCAATGTTGTATTAATATTGTATCAATGTTGTGTTGTACCAATGTTGTATCAATGTTGTACCAATATTGTACCAATGTTGTACCGATCTTTTGATGTTGTACCAATGTTGTATCAATGTTGTACCAATGTTGTACCGGTATTTTGATGTTGTACCAATGTTGTATTAATATTGTATCAATGTTGTGTTGTACCAATGTTGTACCAATGTTGTACCGGTATTTTGATGTTGTATCAATGTTGTATTAATATTGTATCAATGTTGTGTTGTACCAATGTTGTACCGGTATTTTGATGTTGTATCAATGTTGTATTAATATTGTATCAATGTTGTGTTGTACCAATGTTGTATCAATGTTGTACCAATATTGTACCAATGTTGTACCGATCTTTTGATGTTGTACCAATGTTGTATCAATGTTGTACCAATGTTGTACCGGTATTTTGATGTTGTATCAATGTTGTATTAATATTGTATCAATGTTGTGTTGTACCAATGTTGTACCAATATTGTACCGATCTTTTGATGTTGTACCAATGTTGTATCAATGCTGTACCAATGTTGTACCGATCTTTTGATGTTGTCCTAATGTTGTTCCAATGTTGTACCAATGTTGTACCAATGTTGTACCAATGTTGTACCAATGTTGTACCAATGTTGTATCGATGTTGTACCAATGTTGTATTAATATTGTATCAATGCTGTGTTGCACCAATGTTGTATCAATGTAGCGGAGCGAGAGGAAGAATGGGGACGAGAAAGAGGAGAAGAAAAGGAGGGACTGCAGACATCACACAGAGGAAATAATTACGCGTTGCTGGAACGACGCAAAATTCCCATTGGCTAACGAGTTTGCAGCGTGTCAACACCTATCAATCACAAACTAGCAGGAGTGGAACTTGAGAGTATCAACTCGGTGGCCGTCGAAGCTCAAACTCATGGCGGCACAAGTTGAATACTTTGGAAACTGCTTACTGGAGGGCGACAGCGAGCGACGAAGTAAAAAATCAACGTATCTCATAAATGGCTTGGAGAAAGTCTAGGCGCCTTTGAGTTTGAAACATATGGTTTATTACCTAACTTCAACTTCTGTTTAATTTCGGCCCTCGTCAAATTCCACTAAACAACCCTAATTAACTTCTATAACCTCTGTGTTCTCCAGTCGTTATTACAATTCCAAATGAGCTCATTTGATTATCCCACTTAGTCATACTATGCCTTTATTGCTTTTATGAAATCTCAAAATTAACACAAGCACCTTTTGCCGGTTGATTCTGAAGATAGATGTTTCATTCATAATTATTGGCAAATTCAAAGCGGCCTGTATTCATGTTTGTTACACGCTGTTTCCTGTTCACGGCATGAAACACCACTGTGTCTAGCTTTGGTGTAGGTCACAAGTAACTCTCAATCTAAAACAAAACACAATGTAATTTTAATTTCAAATTGTAACCGGGCTTAATTCATGATGTATCGACTTTGTAGATGGCCGCAGAAATCGTTATACTAAGATTGGTTTGGTTTTCTGCCTCTTTACCGGAGTCGTCGACAACATTGGGCTTTCCTGAGTTTGCATTTGGCAGTATATTTTGGGACTCAAGTGGAGCAATGTTATGCTTTGGGGCCGACCATTTGACTTTTGAGGGGGGGGGGGATGGGTGTTCTTGTCTGTGCTCGTTTTTTTTTTCTTTAGCAGTGTTGTTGCACGATTTTTTTTTTGCGAAAAAAGCGGAGCCAGAACAAAGCTTTTCCGCTTGCAGGATATTTTTTTTCAAAAACACCCACCCCCCCCCCCCCTCAAAAGTTAAATGGTCGGCCCCTTACATCGGATTTCACGGAAAGGGGCGGAGCTGAGAATGACGACTTGATGAAAAGGGGTGGGACAATGGCAACTCGATGAAAGCATGTATCCTAAAAATAAAAGGGGGCGGTAATCCTTTCCTCTGTGTGATGTCTGCAGTCCCTCCTTTTCTTCTCCTCTTTCTCGTCCCCATTCTTCCTCTCGCTCCGCTCGAACGCCTGCCATATTTTCTCTTCGCTCGCTCCGCTCGCAAATTACTATCAATGGAGGGAAAAGGAGGGACTGTTCGCAGTCTAGCCAATATAGTGCTGATGTTGAAACCGTTTGACCGGGTCTTTAGTGTTACGTGTTCACCCTAACCCAAGGCGATGATATAGGAAAATCACATGCCTGACTCGGTAATTCCACGTTAAATTGCACGAGAAAACCGATATCGCCCGATTCGCGAAGCGACGATGGCGATATCGGTTTTTCGGGAAGGGTCGACTATAGATCGTTATAGTTCACCACAAATTTTTGGCGCGCGCTCATTGGCCAAAAGCGATCACGTGACGTGATAGTTGTCATCCGCGGATGAAAACTATCAGGTGTTATAATTCACCACAAAATTTTGGCGCGCCCTCATTGGCCAAAAGCGATCACGTAACGTGATAGTCGTCCGCGGATGCAAACTATCATGCGATAGTGCCCGTTGAGAGCGGAAGACAATTTTGTGATGAACAATAACGACAAATAGTGTGTTTGTGTCGGAACTATCGGCTGATAGTTTCCCTTGGAAATTTGATGTTCTTAAGACTAGTATATTTTATGTACGAGCAGCAGTATTTTATCAGGTTTAAAACTCGAGGGCGCAGCTGGGAGTTTATTAAGTAATGGTCCAGATAAGAACTGTAGTGCTCTACGGCAAGGAATGTTAAAAGGTGTTAATTTTCTATTATTATTCATCGTAATTTCATTGGTTGATACTTATAAATTCAATAGAAACCCATCGAAATAATGCATTTTCATTCGATATTTTTTTGTGGTTTGAATTTATTCTTGATGAAAGTTTTCTTGGGAAAGTTTTCAAATTTGCGATTGAAAAATCTTTTGTTTTCTCTATATCCGATTGGCTGGATGGTGGCATCTCTGAGTTTTCACAGAAAAAAGAGCCAATAGCATAAAAAACACTTTATGTTCGAGATGTAGTTTGGACTGTAGATACCTACTAAAGCACTTAAGGCATATTCAAGCAAAATCGTAGAACAATGGATTCTACTACAGTTCTTATCTGGACCATTACTTAAACGGCTTCAAAAACTTATAATGGTTTCTTAATGAACAATTGAACCTTTGTAATCACAACGCAATGCAAAATATTCGAGTAATCACCGCCTGCATGCGATTACGAACATCTCAAGGGAATGACATGAAGAAATTACCATACTATGTCGTTTGAAGTGGCGTTTCGCAATGCAAGAAGAACCTGCACTTGAAGGATTTGGTGTTGTGGTTGACATCGATAAAGTTCAAGACTTGGAAAGCGATGTGACTGACATGACGGCAGACTCTAAATTTTTGACTCCGGCACAAAATATGTAAGTTTAATGCACGTTTTTGTTATTTTACGGCTTTGAGTTAGATTTCATAATTGGAACTAAACAGTGGCTCGGTAAACGAGTAATGGTAGTTGGATAACTTCATTTTAAAAATATTATCTGTGTATCTCGGTAGTCTGCTGATATTAGTAAATTTAGGCTGCGTTCGATTGACCGTATTCCAGAATAAGAATACACAGAATGATCACTACAAATCGCTTATACTGGGATTTTGTAGCCATTGGAATACTAATTGTATCCTGAACATCATATATCATATAATGAGAATACACATAATGATCACTACAGGATGTTTAGCCACTGGAATACAGAATGTATCCTGAACATCATATATCATATAATGAGAATACACATAATGATCACTACAGGATGTTTAGCCACTGGAATACTAATTGTATCCTGAACATCATATATCATATAATGAGAATACACATAATGATCACTACAGGATGTTTAGCCACTGGAATACAGAATGTATCCTGAACATCATATATCATATAATGAGAATACACATAATGATCACTACAGGATGTTTAGCCACTGGAATACAGAATGTATCCTGAACATCATATATCATATAATGAGAATACACATAATGATCACTACAGGATGTTTAGCCACTGGAATACAGAATGTATCCTGAACATCATATATCATATAATGAGAATACACATAATGATCACTACAGGATGTTTAGCCACTGGAATACAGAATGTATCCTGAACATCATATATCATATAATGAGAATACACATAATGATCACTACAGGATGTTTAGCCACTGGAATACTAATTGTATCCTGAACATCATATATCAGCAAACATTGGTAACTTACAGTGCAAAATATGTCCGAACCAGTGATTTCCAGAGACTATTCCATCTATTCCTATTCCGGAATACGGTCAATCGAACGCACCCTTAGTGCAAAATTTATTATTTAGGTACCTTATATTCCGTGTACTTTTTGCTATCTTTGGGTCGTTATCAGTGAATTCTTAATTAGGATGAAACTTAATATAGAATTTTATGTTCATTAGTATTCTTTATATAAAACGTTCATCCTAATTAGCAATTCATTTAGAACGCTAAAACATCAATAGAAATTACAAGAGTTGGAAGGTGCTTATCCATTGTCTCAATCATTAACCCCGTTTCCCCCTGGGACAGAATTCAAATCCCTCCGCGGGCTTTTTAGAATGAGATTTTATCAGGTATAAAGGAGCATACACGTGACTGATTTGCTTCATCTGATTGTACATTAATTATTCATGGTTTTGGAATTTGTTTTAATAACATCAAATTTCCGCGGGCAACTATCAGCCGATAGTTCCTCGACGGACACACTCTATTTGTATAATATACAGCGCCTGGCTGCCAATCAGCATCAGATGGTGAGTTTGCCAATAGACGTCGGCTGGGTTATGCTAATGCCAAATATTAAGCAACTGATGTACTGACTCAGTTTTTATTCAGTATCGTCTTTGTTGTGTCTTAGAATTAAGTTAATAAGTCTTGCGTGCGAGATGCTGTTGAGTGATTCAGGGTCGCTCTTTGTTTTTCTCCAGTTTCTTTGGTCCTCAGTTGTAGCTAATTCTATTATTGTTGTCTGTTCTTGTTCCAGAAGAGAAGCATCATCGACAACTCCATGTTTGTGTTCACTATTATCTTTACTGTCGAGATGCTAATGAAGGTATACACACATATTGCTCTTCAATTATTTAGTATTGTTGTTACAGACTGTCAAACCTTGGGGGAAAGGGGAGAGGGGAAGGTAGGGAGGGGAAGTTAGTGGCCTCTGCAAAACCGGATACTACCCTGTTTAAATGCGGTGACCCAACCAAGGTTAGAGATTGTTTTCCTGGAGTGCCACCTCATTATCGCAATAGTTTGTACGAAAGGTTACCATGTACATCTTGTCAGTTCTTTCTTATGGCTACTGGTACTCCAGGTTTTGACCAATTTTTACGACTTTCTTTGTTTTTGCTGCTATTGCTGGTGTTACCCACTGTTTTTCTGGTATAAACAATCTACGTGCCTGGATGGTCCGCCTCCTGTTTCCATGTACGCCCGACCAGTGAAGACTGAGTACGGTCTGTTCAAGTGAACACTCAGTTTTATCTTGGAAAAGTCTTCTACTGTCGTGTTATATTTCTAAGGAAAGCTCGGTTCATAGTTTAATCGAGTGTAAATACATAGAGGGATATGGCACGGAAAGTTGTATTTGCACTAGAAATGCCGAACCGTACTGAAATGATACATAGGTGTTATTGACCTGTTTGGGCAAGGTGGGGGGATATTGGCCAAATTCTTTTTTTTTCGCGTTTATGGTCCGAGACGAATAATAAGGTTTTTTTATTTTAGCGAGAGTACATTCCTAAATCCTACTTTTAAGTTTTTTGTCTTGACCTTCGTGTTTTTCGGTTGTTACTCCGAAATGAAATCACGAACTGAAACTTGTTTTCAACGTTTTTCAGTTCATGCACTTGTTTGCCTCCACGCGACAATTTGCCAGTTTGGTTTCTTATCAAATGTACGTGTTTTATGAGATCGCTGTTTGTTTACGAAGAGTTGCGGGCGCTTTTAGAAAATCCTGAGTGCGCAAGATGAAAAAATCTTGTCCGCTGAGAAGCCAATCAAATTGCAGCATTCAGAGTCCTCTTGCCCGCTCACGGAGCTGCCACATAATACTAAACACAGGCCCCGAGGGAAACAGTAAGATTTGTTTCCCAAACTGATCCTCGATGTCAAGGATCGAGGGAAAACAAAACTCACCGATTCCCGAGGGGCCAGTCATTAAGTGATTTGTTATTTAGCAACAATTATAAAATTCCTTTGCCTGAGTTTTGGTAAACAAATATGTCATTTCCGCCTTTAGCTAGTCAGTGGCGCGCGCGACACATCATACCATCGTCTTGTCACGATGTGATCACGTGCTGGAATACATTTGACATTGGATTTTGACGACTGCCACGTGACCCCGGAACAGCCAATGAGAGCGTGCATTGTATGTGACAATGCTTGTTGTTCAACTGACAGGTGATAGCCATGGGCTTGGTAGTCGGTCCAGGTACGTACCTGAAGGATGGCTGGAATATCCTGGACGGCGTACTGGTCCTGGTCTCCTGGATAGACGTGATTATCACCAACACTACACGTGCATCTCCTGAGGTACTCGGTACACTCAGAGTATTCAGAGCACTCCGGACTCTCAGACCACTCAGGTGAGCTGTTGTCTTCATGTTGCTAAGCAACATAAAAAACTCGTTACGTAAAGGTTAGATGTGCGTCAGTCAGTCTTCCTCGGTTCGATGAAGTATGTACTGTGCGACTTCTGTAACCCACTTAGACAGTGGAAACCAATCATATTGCAGAACGAAAACCGACAGAGTATTCCAAACAAGTTGAACTGCTATTGTATTGTACTCGTCACTGATTGGCTCAAATAACCGAAGTTAAAATGCTTTGTTTTCTTCTGCAATGTGATTGGTTTTCGTTGTCTAAGTAGCCTCGGTTACAGTCAGTCGCACAGTAAAGTACCAAGGAACTTAGGGTGGTTCCTAGGCAACATAGAATTATAGCCACAGCGAGTATCTTCGAGACACTCGGGACTCCAGGACATTTTACGAACGCTGTCATCGGAATTACCTAATGTTTCTTCCTTTTCTCAGAGTGATCCGTCGTGCTCCTGGACTCAAGCTTGTGGTGCAAACTCTACTGTACTCTCTAAAGCCCATCGGTAACACAGTTCTCATAGCTGCCATATTCTTCGTCATGTTCGGAATCCTCGGTGTTCAGGTGAACAACTAGAACGAATTTAAATACTTTTTAAACAAGGGACCTGGGTTATAAAAGGGCCTCAACCAGGTTGAAGATACCTTCAGTTGTCAATCAGCCTTTGTCAAGTGAACATCTCTGCAGCTAGACTTTCTCCCACTTGCAGCGCGCCAAATTTACCGGTTGATTTTTCAACCGGAGGCGTGGCTTATGACGTAGTAAGATTTGCCCAATCACAAAGCGTCAATTCTTCAGGCATTGTATGTTGACGTGTCAAGTCAGTCGACCGTGGATGTGGTATTTACAATTTGATTGTAGTCAGAAAGAGTTTGTCAAAGGCGCGAAATGTAAGCTCCGCCCCTGAAACGTGTTTTCGCGCCATAACATAATCCCCCGATTCAATTTCCTGCAAGCGAAACAAGTCGAACTCGCCTCTCGCTTCGATTCTCGCGCTCGATTTTTGACCCAGTAATCGCTTACCCATTGCCTCAACTCAGCGAGTTCGACTTGGAGCAAGTCTACTCTGCAGCATGCAGCAAGTGATGCTCCGCTTGAGTGATCTCTGACATTTGGTATCGCGCGAAATTCAAATTGACCACTTGAATAGTCCAGTTTCGTATTCGACAATTACCGCTGAATGCAATGACTACAGGACGCATGTACGCAGGGTTAGCCTCATTCTGAAGTTAAACATTCATAAATACCAGCGAGAAGGTGTGCTATTCACAACACTGTGCCTTCTCTCTGGTATTTATGAATTTTAACTTCAGAATGTGGCTAACCCTGCGTACATGCGTCTGTAGTCATTGCATTCAGCGGTAATTTTCGAATACGAAACTGGACTATTTCAAAAATGAACTAAAGTGTTTGTAAACAGTTATAAAATATTATCGACAGGCATTATCAAGCAACTAGCTTCCTCCTGTTTATTGTTGTTTGGCTTATTATTATTATTTTAGTCTCAGCAATTTAGTATTCTAACAGGAAAAAACTCAAAGCTTGCTTACTTGCTTTACTTTTGTGAATTTGAATTTTAAATCCCAAAGGGCGAGAACAGGAGCATTCCCGTTTATAGTGGTTGGTTATAATTTGGGTTGGTGCGCGAGGCTATGAGAAGCTGACTCGGCTACCCATAACTATTTGCGCGCCGTACCAACTGTTGTCGTAGTTCAAGATGGTAGAGTGACTTGTCTATTTTACGATATATGTTGATGTCTTACCAGGCTTACTGTGCGATTACTGTAATCGGGTCCACTTGGACGATAAAAACGAATCACATATAGCAGAACGAAAACTTACAAATCCTAACGCATCCACGCGATTTTCTTCATTGCCATGCGAAAGTAGTCATATGATAAAACAACTTATTGAGTGAGTAAGGTCGGGCAGGATGGGAAAATATGTGTCCCTTGGTCAATAACCACTATATATGTGTCCCTTGCATGGTCAATAACCACTATATATGTGCCCTTGGTCAATAACCACTATATATGTGTCCCTTGCATGGTCAATAACCTCTATATATGTGCCCTTGGTCAATAACCACTATATATGTGTCCCTTGGTCAATAACCTCTATATATGTGTCCCTTGCATGGTCAATAACCACTATATATGTGCCCTTGGTCAATAACCACTATATATGTGCCCTTGGTCAATAACCACTATATATGTGCCCTTGGTCATTTTGTATGGACCTCGCTGCGTTGGATCTGTACGTCATGATCTGAACCCAAATATTTTCTCATATACCTTATCACGCAGCGGCCATCTTGGAATAAAACCATTGTCATGCCCGTCCAGCCTCGGTTAAATACGTTTTAGAACGAGGCTGGGCGGGCATAAACAATGGTTGTATTCCAAGATGGGCGCCGCGTGGTAAATGTCTAATGTGTGACATATATATTTATTTTATTAAAATGACATAAGAAGTGGTATTTTCCGTGGGAATCGTTACTAATGAAGTCTCTAACCTCTTTCAGTTGTTCAAGGGCAAGTTTCATTACTGTGTCGGTGATAGTCGGGTGGCCAATCGTCAACAGTGCTTAAACAGCACACGCGGTGACTGGCAAAACCGGCGCTATAACTTTGATAACCTGCTGCAGGTCAGTGCCTAAATTTCTAAATCCCAATTCCTAAATTCCAATTCTACCGAGGAATCGTGTCCCCGATTAGTTCTAGTGTCAGTTGAAGACACATAAATAAAGTTGTTTATTAATTTGCTGTCACTCGAGCTAAAACAAGAGTTATCGAGCGGTTTTCGATTGAGTGTCGTAAAACCAAAACCAAAGTAATAACAGAGCCAATCAGGAGCAAGTAAAAACACAATGAGCCAATCACGAGCAAGTAAAAACACAATGAGCCAATCACGAGCAAGTAAAAACACAATGAGCCAATCACGAGCAATGAGCCAATCATGAGCCAATCGCGAGCAAGTACAAACACAATGAGCCAATCGCGAGCAAGTAAAAACACACTGAGCCAATCACGAGCAAGTAAAAACACAATGAGCCCATCGCGAGCAAGTACAAACACAATGAGCCAATCACGAGCAAGTAAAACACGCATTGAGCCAATCGCGAACTGAAGTAATTTGTGAATGGTGTTACTTGAACAAAAAATGATTGCGTGACGGACCAAAACACAGCCATAAGAAAAGCTAATAAGAAACAAAACCAAAGCAATAATCGAAATACTATCGACACCCAATCGAAAACTGATCTATCGATGACATGCATGTATCAATAAAAGATAATGCCCATTTTTAAACTAGAGACAAAATAGCATCTTTATACACACGGACGCATTGTACGACTTGACGAATTTTGTTTGCTACTGCGTCGTTTGAGATGCACTACAAAGCTTTGTTCATCTGAACGGGTAATCCATCTTGTGCCCATTTTTATACCAGACAAACTTAAAAGACGCACTCCACTTCCCTCTTTTGCTCTGACGAAGGGCTAGCGCTCGAAACGTCAGCTGCTACTCGCTCCCCACGGCGGTTAGCATACCGTAATCGACTTTAGTTGATTATACCAGTGTTTATCTTACCCGGCAACGCAGATCAACATTAGTTTTTACAGGAACTAGTCACCCATCGCACTACACGTTTGTTGCCTTAGTACCGACGTCTGGGCGAATTACCTATCTCTAGTCAGTTATAAAAACGGCCAATATGTTATCTTTGTTAACCCGTACCCCTCTTCCCCACAGGCTCTCATTTCTCTTTTTGTGGTATCGACACGTGATGGCTGGGTAGAGATAATGCATCATGGGATAGATGCTGTGGGTGTTAATATACAGGTATGTTCCGCCAGTAATGCTTAGCTTACAAACGCTTAAAAGAACGTTTGACAAAAGAAGTACATTCCACTAAAGTACAAAACACGACAAGCATTTTGAACACGGCACTCCTAACTTGGGCACGGCACTCCTAACTTTAGCACGGCACTCCTAACTTGGGCACGGCACTCCTAACTTGGGCACGGCACTCCTAACTTTAGCACGGCACTCCTAACTTGGGCACGGCACTCCTAACTTGGGCACGGCACTTCTAACTTTAGCACGGCACTCCTAACTTGGGCACGGCACTCCTAACTTGGGCACGGCACTCCTAACTTGCACACGGTACTCCTTATTTAGGCACGGCACTCCTAACTTGGACACGGCACTCCTAACTTGGGCACGGCACTCCTAACTTGGGCACGGCACTCCTAACTTGGGCACGGCACTCCTAACTTAGGCACGGCACTCCTAACTTGGACACGGCACTCCTAACTTGGGCACGGCACTCCTAACTTGGGCACGGCACTGCTAACTTGGGCACTGCACTCCTAACTTGGGCACGGCACTCCTAACTTAGGCACGGCACTCCTAACTTGGACACGGCACTCCTAACTTGGGCACGGCACTCCTAACTTGGGCACGGCACTCCTAACTTGGGCACGGCACTCCTAACTTGGGCACGGCACTCCTAACTTGGGCACGGCACTCCTAACTTGGGCACGGCACTCCTAACTTGGGCACGGCACTCCTAACTTGGGCACGGCACTCCTAACAGGCGGGGCGAGACTACCTTTTCACAAGGTCTCAACCCCCTACATTTTCGGGCACGCGTACCCGGAACATTTCCATTTACACACAAAAATAAGGGGGCCGTGCCGAAATCTTTATCGTGTTCACTGGGCTTTAGCTATTTGGAGTGTTTGTCTCGCCGGGGTTTTGAACCCGTGACCTCCCGCGCAACAGACCGGCGCTTAAAGTGCAAGTAGCGCCATGAACTCTTTTTGTCCCAAATTCTATTTCTGATATACTTCAGTTGTCTGACTTAGTTTTGTTTGAGAGGCAGGAGCAGAAATTAAACTAGAATAAACGCTACCCGAATTGTGGAATTGATTCATCTTGTTATGTCGCAATGAAAAGCTACGGGATTATATTGTAGTAGTTTTCTCTAGGGAGGGAGTTGATTCATCTTATGACGTCACATGAACCAAAAGCCAGAAATGTTTCAAAATTTGCAAGATTAATACCTTTTTCTGAGAACCATACACAACAGTACAATATAATGTTTATTTGTTTGACATGACACTTTAACCACTTTGCTAACCGGGAGGATTACGGGAGGACTGGATCCGAACCTTTCCAACTAATACTGCCTCGCTATCAACTAAGCTAGCTAAAGTGGTGTTCGATTGAGCGTTGTAAAATTAAAATCAAAACAAGTACAGAGCCAATTTCCGGAGCAGGTAAACATGAGCCAATCGCGTACTGAAGTCATTCCCACTTTTTTACTACTTAAACATTTATTCAATACCATTTCCCAGGAGCAAGGCGCTCATCAAAGGGGCTTTTATACAAATACAACGCCACTACCACTGCACTCTTGAGTGCAACCATCCCACAAAAAAATTGCATACCCTAAAAGAGGTCTAATCAAAGTAAGATACATCGTATTCAGTGTAGCTCTATGCTAAACGAAAATTGATTGCGTAACAAACCAAAAACCAACACGCTAAATTCCAATTCGATCTGTGGATTAGCCGGGACCTGGCTTTGATCAGCCCCTATGGTTGTTTCAGGTCTCGTTAGAAATTCAGAGAGTTTTTTTTTTAATGTTTGGTTTTAGTTTAGAACTTGATTGGCTGATAATTACAAAACATTTTTCACAACTAATCGAAAAGCTAAACAAACATAAAACCAAAGCAATCACCGAATCACTTTCGATACTAATCGAAAATCGCAGTCTGACTACTCTGTGAATTCTATCTTCTATCTTAGCCTATGGTGAACTACGCTCAGTGGCGGCTCGTCTATTTCATCCCGTTTCTTCTGCTCGGCGGGTTCCTCGTGCTGAATATGATAGTCGGTGTGGTAGTAGAAAACTTCCAGATATGTCGCGAGCGACTGGACGAGGAGGAACAGGTCAGGAGCAAGAGAATGAACGAGATTACTGTCAAGAAACCTCAACACGGTGAGACACGCGGTCAGGTTTGAACCCTGACTACTAGTGCTAGGTTTATAGTGACATATTTACATAAGTGGTAGATTATTTCTTATATAATGGGGTTTTATCACGCAGCGGCCTTGTTGAGTTCCAGGAGAACCAAACGCTTTGTTTTCTCCAGCTCAACTCGTTCTCGAACTGCTCCGGTGTGAGGCTAAAGGAACACAACCAATATGATAAAACCCCATAGAGGCTCTTTTTTTTGGGTGTGGGGGGGGGGGGGGGGGGGGCTGGGGTGAGCATGTTCCTGTCGGAATTTCGTCTATTATTTTCTTATTTCTCTCTGCCGCTGTCGCAATTTAGACAATTTCAGATGTTCGTCGTTATTTCATTTCCTTTATGTCGCTGTTTCAACGCCGTGTCGCTTGTCAGAATTTACGCTAAAAGGGCCTCAATAGAGGTGATATTGGGGGGGGGGGGGGGGGTGGGGGAGGAGAGGAATGGGGAAATGCAGGGCAGATTTTACGAGCATAAATAGGTCCAAAATCCGGATTTCCAAGTTATGAAAACGAACCCGGATTTTCTCCCTGTTTGATTATGCTGAATCATCTATAACCCGAAATTCCACATATTTTTTTGTGAAAAACCCGGGCCCGGTACCGCCAGAAATATATATGACGTCATAAACAAGAGTGCCTCGGGGTATGACAGGTTTGCTGAATGGATTATTTTAATCGACAGAAGATAACGCAGATTACCACGTGCATTACAGTAAAGTGCGCCGTGCTGTTCACAATGTGTGCACGCACCAGTACTGGGACATCATCATCGCCGTCATCATCTGTATCAATGTCATCTGCATGTCACTAGAGCATTATCAGATGTCAGAGGTAAGCGACGCGGTGTCACCTTATCATTAGGGAGGGAAAATGTGGGGACAAGAAGGAAGAGAGGGATAAAAGAAAGAGGAAAATGCTTCCTAAGCTTGCGTGAACCTATGTAGAGACGTATGCCTTCGAGACAGGGATTCTACGTGTGGTTAGATCCTGGTAAAACACTCGTCTATTTAATAAAACAAACAGGGCGGAATACGCGCGCTCTGATTGGTCGATAGCCATGACCTATTAGAGTACAGATGCACAGATGACGTCACAAGGTCGTGCGCGTGCTTTATTTTGTTGGGAAAGTTTGCTAATTATTTTATAACACAAATATATTTCATTTTGCGATGCGTCTACAAGATGAGATGCACGACCAAATAACATCGATATGTTAAATAATAATAACATACTTTCAACGCACTTTCAGACATACATCGCGTTCGTAGAGACAACAAATTATATCTTCACTACCGTGTTTATCATCGAAGTCGTGATCAAGGTCATTGCGCTCGGATGGCTGCGTTATATAAAGGACAGGTAAGCTTGCCATTCGGACTATTACCTTCAAAATTAAAGTGTCCCTACGATCAAATTTTGAGATAGCGATATTTTTGCGTATTTGTAAAGTAAAGTTGCTATATTTTTCCTGTCGAAACCGTTTTTCGATATCACGACGGCAAGTCGTATTTTTTCGGGTCCGAATTTTGAGTTTTAAATGTCCTGAACCCGTTCCTGTGACATAGCTAATTTCCAGCGGACGTGACGTCATCTTCTCAACACAACAACATACGGGGCTACGTTTCACACAAACTTTCGCACGAACTTATAAGTAAAGTACATGTTTATACGCGTTGAGAAAATGACGTCACGACAGCAAACTGCTGGTCGAAAATCGCGAAGTATTTGGAACACACTTCAGTAATGGCGGACGTAATTTCGACGGTAAACTCTCTGCAAAATTCATAGTTTAATTTGGTCCTTTGGTAATATTTTTCACTGATTTGGATATTTTCGACACTGTGTCGTTTTTGGAAGACAAAAAAGTAGAAAAGAAAATGGTCGAATTTCGTCGTAGTGGCACTTTAAGTAATGGCGGACGTGATTTTGACGTTAAATTCACCGCAAAATTCATAGTTTATTTGGTCCTTTCGCAGTATTTCTCACTACTTTGGATATTTCCGCCACTGTGTGTCCTTTCGGAAGACAAAAAAAGTGTCAAAAGAAATCGTCAAATTTCGTCGTAGTCGCACTTTAAGCTTACGTTCTTAGAACGCGCTAACCCAAATTCCAATTCGACCGAGGAATCCGTATCCCCGATCAGTAGACCCTTTGTGGGTCAGCTAGAAAACAAGACACGTAAATACAATATTGTTTGTTTGTTTTGTTTTATTATTATGAATGCTTATACTCGGATTATATTATAACTGTATTTTTTGGGGGGAAGTTCATTTAAGATTATGGGAAATGGTTGGGGTCGTGAATGGACAGCAGTTTTAAACTTCGCAATTAAACAGCCCCTTGTGAAATTTTGCCCACTCCCCACCCCCTTTGCCAATGAAACATTTGAACAAGAAAGCACCCCACAAAGCGCCAGCCAATCGCCATGCACCTTCAGTTGTCACTCAACTTCTGTAGAGGTAAGAGCTCCGCCTGAGTGCTCCTAACATTTGTATGGAGGCAAGAGAGCATAAGTCAGAGAATCTCCAATACGCGCTGTTGTACGATGACCAAGAGAGCATAAGTCAGAGAATCTCCAATACGCGCTGTTGTACGATGACCAAGAGAGCATAAGTCAGAGAATCTCCAATACGCGCTGTTGTACGATGACCAAGAGAGCATAAGTCAGAGAATCTCCAATACGCGCTGTTGTACGATGACCAAGAGAGCACAAGTCAGAGAATCTCCAATACGCGCTGTTGTACGATGATCAAGAGAGCATAAATCAGAGAATCTCCAATACGCGCTGTTGTACGATGATCAAGAGAGCATAAGTAAGAGAATCTCCAATACGCGCTGTTGTACGATGATCAAGAGAGCATAAGTAAGAGAATCTCCAATACGCGCTGTTGTACGATGATCAAGAGAGCATAAGTAAGAGAATCTCCAATACGTGCTGTTGTACGATGATCAAGAGAGCATAAGTAAGAGAATCTCCAATACGCGCTGTTGTACGATGACCAAGAGAGCATAAGTAAGAGAATCTCCAATACGCGCTGTTGTACGATGACCAAGAGAGCATAAGTAAGAGAATCTCCAATACGCGCTGTTGTACGATGATCAAGAGAGCATAAGTCAGAGAATCTCCAATACGCGCTGTTGTACGATGACCAAGAGAGCATAAGTCAGAGAATCTCCAATACGCGCTATTGTACGATGATCAAGAGAGCATAAGTAAGAGAATCTCCAATACGCGCTGTTGTACGATGATCAAGAGAGCATAAGTAAGAGAATCTCCAATACGCGCTGTTGTACGATGATCAAGAGAGCATAAGTAAGAGAATCTCCAATACGCGCTGTTGTACGATGACCAAGAGAGCATAAGTAAGAGAATCTCCAATACGCGCTGTTGTACGATGATCAAGAGAGCATAAGTAAGAGAGAGAAGCATCGCGGTGTGCAATGATAATGGCGAATAAAATCTATTTTTAGTAACCGGAAGCAGCTGAGCTGAAGCAAGTTCGCGAGCTCGTGACAACGATTTCCATATGGCGGCAAAATATTTTCGCGCCACGAGATTGTTGTTGCGCGCTCGCGCACGTTCCTTCAGCTGCTTCCGGTTACTAAAAATAGATTTTATTTACCATTATCATCGCACACCGCGCGCTACAAGATTCCCTCTCTTACTTATGCCCTCTTGATGGAGGACAATAAGCCATCGTCTATTTGTAAAATAGTTCCAAATAAATCTCATTCTTCTTTAATGGGATTTGAGTGGAGTTTCAGAAATGAAATAATAAAATGTGTGTTTTCTTTGCAGGTGGAATATTGTTGACCTGGTTATTGTAATTATGTCAGTAACGGGCATTATAATCAACAATCTCAAGAACAACCACTTACCCATTAACCCTACTGTTATACGAACTCTACGAGTCATGAGAATTACTAGAGGTTTGTATATCTACCACCTCGAAAGTTAACTTAATATAATTAGCTATTTAGGCAAGCCTAAAAGCGGAGAATTATCTGAGGTAACGACCCGAAAACAACGATAAATTATATAAAGAAAACAAAGATTAAAAACACAAAAATAACTGGTAAAATCAAGGGAAATCAGTGCAAAAGGTTTAGAAGAAGAAAAGAAGATAACGGAAAATGAAAAAAATATATCACTAGCTACTGGCCAAGGTTTCAATAGCGCATGCGCAGTGCAGCACTTTTTCAGGCACGGCGGGGTCTGGGCGCGAGGGAAACCGGAAGTCGTTCATTTTTTGCTCTCATCCTGTATGTATGGTGCTCCGCTCGCACGGGCTTTCTGGACCTCCGCTACAAATCAGCCCCTCTCTCGGGAACAGCGTTGCAATGCACGCGCTCGGAAAGTCTCTTCCCATTCTTTTGGTCGCGTGCATTTTCACCATTCCTCTGACCGCGCCTATTGCTCCGTTTACCGACCAAATTACGAGATATGAAACAGCGGACTATGGTGCAATCTATCTTGGTGCTTAGCGGATTGATGATCAGTATCTAAAGGTGAGCACTTCTTAAGGAGAATTTACGTAACAGCAATGTGGAAAATGCAATGGAAGTCAAATAAAGCTCCTGTAAATGGTGTGCTAAAGTACTATAAAGGGCTGACCTGAACTGAAATGCTTGGTTCACTGTTTTCGTTGATACACATTTCTTATTTCTTAGTCCTCAAGCTGGTGAAACTTGCCAAAGGAGTTCGCTCTCTCCTTGACACGCTCTTTGAAGCATTACCGCAGGTGAGAAGTTACAGTTAGAAAGACTTGATTTGACCCGAGAGGTGCGAGTTGCCTCGCTATTTGGAAAACACTCAATTATTGACACACTTGGCTTTTGTTAGGTGGCCAATCTTGGTCTTCTGTTCCTGTTGCTCTTCTTTATATATTCCTGTCTTGGCATTCAGCTGTTTGGAACACTAGGTAAGTGAATGAATTAAGGCCGCCTTCGATAATAAGAATACTGATGGCGTAACGAGCCCTAGCAGAAATCGTTGATTTGGGTGCAGTGAAATGTTTTAAATCTTGTTCTACCATTTTAGGGTGATCGATGGTCATAATATTGTGAAATGACGTCACTTACGTCAAATTATGCAAATGATCGAACGCGAATTGAGTCATACCATTGAATGTGTTTATTTTTTCAGTTGTTTTTCAGGCGTCAGACATTTGATCCTTGCAATCTTATTGAAATATATTTTAATAACTGAGTTGACATAAAAACAGAGCAAAGGGAACTAGAATTAGTTTGTGACGTAAATGACGTTATTGAAATTTGATTCCTTGATAAACGAAAATGGCAGACGTTAATAATTGTTTTCCTATGTCGATCATTTTGTTTTCCACTTTAACCTTTAAATCAATGATAACTGGCTAGGGCTCATATGCACTTTGACCTTTAAATCAATGGTAACTGGCTAGGGCTCATATGCACTTTGACCTTTAAATCAATGATAACTGGCTAGGGCTCATATGCACTTTGACCTTTAAATCAATGATAACTGGCTAGGGCTTATATGCACTTTAAAGCACATTTTGCACCATTAAGGTACAAAGTAATCCTGATATATGATTTTCAATAGATAATTAACATTCCAGTGGTTAAAAAGTGGCGATGTAAGCGATTTGGAGTGATCCTATTTTTGGATACAATATGTCATTATTATAGTTCTTTATAATTGTTTTTAATTTTACATCAATTCTCTTAGTCCTAGAATATTATATCTTATCATATGACCCGTACGGCCCCGCGCGCGCGCTTTCCTTTCAAAACCATTTACAAAAGTCACGTGACGAGGACCGGACGTGTATGGCGTGAGCGGGCCGGAAAAAGCCGTCCGGCCCTGCACAATTTTTTCTTGCTGTTTTGCGGTTTGTTCTACAAAAGAATATGGTCATATGATAAAAAACCTATTGACTGAGTTAGGTCGCGCAGGACGGCCCTCCCACTCAGTCCATAAGTACCTATTACTTCTATTTTGTATATATTATGCGCTTTTGATCATTCTATGTAAAAAGCGCAATATAAATTATAAAATCTTATTATTACCATTCCGTGTATTCTTATTCAGTAATATGGTCAATCGAACGCACCCTAAATCTAACGAAACTTAAATAAATGTTTTTCTAAGAAATTATCAATGGATGATATTGGTAACTGAGATCCCTTGTCACAAATCAGAGGAACGTTTAGACCAGGGAGGGGGACCTTGTAATCCAGAACCGGTTTTACGCTAAAAAATATATTCAATGCCCCCATTTCCAAGTTATTGTGAAAATGTACCAATATGTTCTGCTTGTTTGATTATTCTGAATCGTCTATAACCCGGAATTCAACATATTGTTTCCAAAAACCCGGACCGCAAGTCTAAATGAGGTTCAAACCCGGACCGGAAGTCTAAATGAGGTTCAAACTCGGACCGGAAGTCTAAATGAGGTTCAAACCCGGACCGGCAGTCTAAATGAGGTTCAAACTCGGACCGGAAGTCTAAATGAGGTTCAAACCCGGACCGGAAGTCTAAATGAGGTTCAAACCAGGACCGGAAGTCTAAATGAGGTTCAAACCAGGACCGGAAGTCTAAATGAGGTTCAAACCCGGACCTGGTACCGCCGCAATATATATAACGTCACAAGACTGACCTCCTTGGGACCTGCAATTCAATATCATAACAATGTTTCCATCACACTGGAGTGAGTTTAGTGACCGTCTGCTATATATATATATATAGTTGTGTTACTTGCAGCGCGTTAGTAAATTCATCATGTTCTCTCGTCTTCTCAGAATGTTCCCCCGACTACCCCTGCCAGGGACTCAGTCGACACGCGCACTTTAGAGATTTCGGAACAGCCATGTTAACACTGTTCAGGATCGCCACTGGGGACAACTGGAATGGGATATTAAAGGTAACTACCAAGATAATAACAAAATTAAGATAAGCATGTGGGATATATGCATTCCTTGGGTTGCAGAGTGTGCGCACCTGTTGCTCCCCACCCCACCCCCCCTCTCCCCACTCCCGAGGATTCTGCCACTTTGCTTTGCTATTTCTTTGTAGATCTTGTTGCTCTCAGAACCTCCATTTTCAATATCGTAGGTCCGATACTGCTTCATGTTTCTTCCCTCGATCTTGCTTTAAAGACCCTGTGTCCATGGTGCTTTGCGCCAATGTTTTGATTAGTTTGTTTATCAACGGCCGCATAAATAAAAGGCTAGCTTTTATTCGAACTAAAATGCTCTAGATCTCGATTGTTTATTAGTTTCAAAAAAGAAGTACACATACGCTTTGGGTAACGAAGTTCATAAGAAACCCAATCGAGCCATGAATTTTCCCCGGATGCTTCGAATATGATTTGAACAGTACTTGGCAGGAAGCCAGTTATATGCCTTTAGATTCGAATTCGGTTTACGAGTGCGACTTTTCACAAGCTGTATTTGAAGATCTCGACTTTCTTTGCGAATGACATATTTTGAGTGCAAATGTCGTACTCGCATTCGAGTCACTTGACTCACAGCGAGGAAACAGTTTGAAGTCGGCGGATCGGAGTTTAATCCCGCGGTCGTAGTTTTGATAGCAGGACTTTGTGGACGTACTGGAGGAGGGGAAAAAGGTTAATAAGGGCATTGCTTTCTCTGCTAATAAAAATGCAAATCTGAAGTTTCACACATAAGAGGTGGGGATTCCTACTTATCTTAAAAACTTGTCTCATCACAAAAGAACAATCATAAAACCTATTTACTTAAATAATCAGACCTAAACGTTTTGATTAACTGCATTTGCGGGCATATTCAATTCTAGATATTACCTGTCGGATAGGGTGAGCCTGCCTTCTTATATCGGTTTTGATAAAGTCTTTTAGAGTGGTCAACCTGAAAGCTCTGCTACTTTGGCCACTCACACAAATTCTGTAAACCCCTGCTTTTCTATTACTACTGCGAATAAAGAATTTTCATCTTGATCTTGTTTAACTCCCAGGATACCCTGCGGTCAAACTGCCAAGACTCGGCGGACTGTAACAAGAACTGCTGCCTAGGCAGATACTCAGCACCGCTGTTCTTCGTGACGTTTGTACTGGCGGCTCAGTTTGTACTCGTCAACGTCGTGGTCGCTGTTCTTATGAAACATTTGAAAGAATCAAAAGAGAAGATAGCAGCGACAATGGCAGCGAAGGACATCGAGAAAAAACTCAGGCTTTTAACACTTGTTGCTAAAAACTTTATACAGACAAAAGCAGCTCGTAAGAGTCAACAGCCAATCACCAGGAGGCGATCTGTGGTTGAATTAGGGTTAGGAGGCATAGAACTGGCTCAGCTTAAGAGCCACACTAAGAAATGGATGGATAAGACGTTCCATGATGACGTCATCAAAGCCGATGCCATATTTCAAGAGTTTATGCATCTCAACGCCAGTTTACGAAAGGCTAAGATGAATATTATGCGTACGAGCTCAAATAACATTGAACGCACTTCTTCGTTAAGACAAACTACTAGAGTGCACAGAAGACACACTATCTCAGGGTCCAGGGATCTTTCCCCTCGGGTCACGCCGGCAGTGGCAAGACGGACCGTTTGGAAGTCTGGGTGCAAATTAGAGTAGTTTGTCTTCAATAAGTCAAAGTCAAATCAAATCGTATAATTTACAGTTTTAAACATGCATTCCGAGATTGGAATTTAAGGTTTTTAAATTGAATTTAGGTTTGGTTTTGTTGATTGCGTTTTGTGATGCCGACATCAACGACATGAATAGTGGTATTGACAAGGGCATAGTTTGCTAATTTCTTTCTTTGTAGTCTCGAATGCATGATGTCGACAGCAATACTTTTTTTAAATAAGAATTATTGAAAACCTCAACGGCTTTCAATGTGTAAATTACGAAATGAAGAAATTGCTAGTTTGAACCTTCGTGTCAGTTCATTTGGTAAATAAATGACGTATCAATTAACTGGTCTTGTTATTATCCTACTCCTGACGTCTAAGCACTAGGACTATCTTCATTGTATTGTAATCCCTTGAGACTGTTTTGCATATCGACAACAATGCTGCTGGTCCTAGCACTAGGGCTATCTTCGCTGTATTGTAATCCCTAGAGACTGTTTTGCATATCGACAACAATACTGCTGGTCCTAGCACAAGGGCTATCTTCGCTGTATTGTAATCCCACGAGACTGTTTTCCATATCGATAATAATGTTGCTGGTCCTAGCAATAGGGTCAACCGGCTCCCTTCATGTAAACAGGCCCTTACAAGTTGTCACTCTACGCTGGTGTTGCATAAATTAGCAGACATTAACATATAATGTAGTGTAGCATGCTAGGCATCATGGGAGCTCGAGAGAGCGCACATGGTCGGACTTCTTGGAGAACTCGTTCAGTTGTTCTATGTACATGAAGTGTTGAGTTATCGGGTTGAGTGGCCATCCGCCCCACACTGGCGAGTTTGTATTGTTAGGCATAGAAGAACACAAATATTTAGTTTGGACCTCCGTACGCCTAGCTTTCTGGACGGTTGAATGTCCAACGAAAGCGGGGAAAACGTTATTCTGCATGACTAATGTCTAGCCCAAGGAAACAGCCGCATCTTATACGGTAATTAAAATACGAATTTATTCATCTGGCTTAATTTTGAATTACAAACCTGTCTCTTGAATTCGAGTACAAATTCCTTTTTGCTTCGGTTTTGTATTGAGAGCAAATTGTTGTAGAGATGACTTGAGATTGAACTTTATCATTACCAGTGGTACAATACCTTAAATACTGAGCGCTAATTGGTTGACGAGGTGACCACACTCCAAGCCATGTAAATTAAAACAAAGATTTTTGGACTTTGTTCAATATTCTGTCGCACTTGAGCTACTTTTTAACTCGTGGATATTGCATAGCCTTATTCATAAAGTCATCAAAGAGAGGCCAGTTTCCAAGCTTGTCGGGAAATAACGTTAATTTCCTTGGCGCCCTGTCGTGTTCCTTAGTGTCGTACGACAGAAACTAAGAAATTTCTGAATGACTCCGATTTTGCGATCTTTGGGACAACTGGCCTCGTTCTGATACCATTTTTTCGACGATAAGAAACCAATACAAACTCTATTAGCGATTGAGCCATGATAGAAGCTGTGGCTTGACAGATCGAAATTGCAAAAATCTCGCAGCTAGATTTCAAACGATTACTTTCATTAAGGTCATAATTAACATTAAAATGACTTCTTTATACGATAGGTTTTGCTGTAAATAATTCTGATAGCTACATGTAGTTTCCTTCCGTGTAAGAATGTGCATGAATAATGCAATGCACTCCACTCTTCAGTACTAAAACTAAAATTGACCTTGTATCCACGAGTTCTCCATTGAGAGGCAATGTTTTGCCATGTAAGGATAACAATTTGAAAAAAAATCGTGTGCGTGTCTCACTCTGCTGAGTTACGAAAACTGAACGCGGAGCTTTTTTAAAGATTTGTAGCATTTTATACGCAGTCTTATCTGCCAACTAGATTTGAATAATTTTTGTATATTTGTTTCTTATCAGTTAAAGAGGCACTGTCAACGCCCAAATGATAACCTATCTCAGGACAAAGGACAAAAATCACTACTCAGATTAGCAGAGTAAGCTTTTTCAGGCATACTGCAGAAAATTTGAGACAATGACAAAGATTGGAGTGGATGAAAAATATTACTTTTAACGGAGAAATCTATATATAGAGCAACTTGAAATCGGTTCACAGTAAAACAAAAATCAAGTTTCTAAAATAAGGTTTTGTGATCCACTTTAATCTTTGCCATCCTCTATCTAAATATCAGGACATTCACGTGGTATTTCTATTCTATCTCGTGATCAGGGTGTTATTTTTGTAGTTTTGTTTTAAAGAAGATTCAATTCGCGATCGATTGACTGACACTTTAGGAGGTTTCTTCAAGCAGAAAATTAAACGGGCCTAAACGACCTAATACAAGGACAATGACATATCACTATAGATAATGAATTATTTCTTGCCCCTAGACACATTCATCTACTCAGCACACTTTGCCACTCTACTCATCCAATGATATTATCTCTCAGTTCACCGCTGACTCCTCTTTTCCGTTCCATATATATGTGTATAAATAGCAAGTCTTCCACGATAAATATTCTCAGTCTCTGTTTACAGTTCATTCAAATTTGAACAGATAAATTAGGTAAAATATCCGGTATTTACAATTCTCTGGAAAATATAGCAGAACCATTACAATTATTATTGTAAAACCTACGTCAGTAGTCCACTATCGATATATGCTTCACTTGACATGCAAAAGGTTTCAATATGAGGCTCCGGGGTAAATTAAATTAATTCTTTTCTCGGAGAATAGAGTCGCTCTAAAGGCGTCGGTGTTGACGTCACCTAATTTGACATTTCATGTGCCAACGGTTCAGATACGGGGGAGACATCGACTCGCGGAATCGTCTAAACTAGTATACTTTTGTATGGGATCAATGGTTTTATTTTCACCCGAAGTTTATATTCAACCCCCTGATTACGGTTACACGATTAGCCATGCAATTTAGTTAAATTTATTTAAATCGTCAACACCGATGTTGAAGCGACTCAATAAAGAATATTTTTTTTATTTAACCATATATATTCTCCACATTTGCTCCAAGAGCATTTTCTCATCAAGGGAGCTTATGTGGTATAACTTAATACATAGATAATAAATTTAATTTACCCTCATATTGAAACCTTGTGCGTAACAAGTGAAGCATATATCAATATGTCAGTTGTCGGCTAGATAGGAGACCATGGTTAATCATGAGTCTGTTGAACATCTCAATAAACTAGTCAACTCATGTCAGCCGAGGGACAAAACAAGCTTGTTTACTTTTGTTTTACAAATAGTAGTTGGTCGCCAATTTTCCAAATTAATCAAGGCTTTTCTTTTATCCTTTTCTCTCAACAAAGTCTAATGAAATAGGTATATAATTAAATGCATTTTCTTCCTCCCAGACAACTAAGAAAAATATGCCAACGTCTATTTCCGATCGGCTTCAGCCGGAAATTGCACATATTATATGTTGTTTCAATATCCCGTATGTCATACCACAGTACTGCTCTAGTACGATATATCTTATCCCTTTCGATGCAGTGACCGACCCGGTTAACTAAATATCAAATCGATATTAATTGAAAGAATACGTTAAACGATCTCTTATTTTCAGATAAAAATGCTTTCTTCCAAATGGTCATTTCTTTTGAACCGCGGAAGATCTTATGAAATAGATTTTAAATTATATTAGTTTAAATTCGTCTTTATATTCGGACTAGATCAGAAGTTCTGAAATGAAATAATTTTGAGTTATTTGCGTTTCTTATTAGATTACCTTTATTCCACGTTATGTAACCATAGCAACACTAACAACTCTGACAGGTGGCCTGTACTGATCGTCCCGAACGAGTCACGTGACTCAGCAGGTGTTTTAACATTTAAAGGCCATCACATTTGAACGATTAACATTCATAAACCCCTGGGGTGATATTACTTTCAATAATGCCCATGTTTACCGTAAGAAAACTAGAAATCGTCTCCCTTTTTGCTGAATCTACGAGGGAGATATATTTTAAATAAACTTTCGGGAAATGAATCTTGCGGTTGCATTGAAAAGTTAGCCGTTATTTATATTAAGTATGGCGGGCTCTTACCATAACTTCAAAGCTGTTAATGAAGACTTGTTCAGTGTTGTCGGTCACTCATGTCGCGTTGGGATGGAAAGTCAGGAGTTAGCTCTCAGAGGAGTTGCGCTTAAAGCTGAACTGAGGAGATTTCCGAACATTCGTGACAGCAACGAAATAAAGCCGGAACCAAGGGTAACAAATACGAAGAATTTGGCTGAAAGGAAGAGGGATTTGACGATGTATAACAGAGAGCAGACATTACATAAAACACTGAATGGTGATGTCAATATTAAAATCTCCAGTGGTGAACGCGAAACGAGGGCATCAACAGCAGAGAAGATAACGGCAGACTGCAACGATAAGAAAGCCATGAAAACCGAAGTACGATCTCCTGTATCTTTTGAAACGAGTTCAAAATTAGAAACCACACACCACAAGGATAGACTATGCGAGGTTTACTCTGGAGACGCGATCTTAAGCAGACGGCAGGAGTTGCCAAGGTCTGGGATAAACAAACACGCCACGAAACGGGAAAAACAGTCGTCTTTTTCAACAGTTCATATTAATGAACATGAAATCTCAAATGAACAGAGAAGTGTTAGATTTCCTAAGGGAACAAGATCCAGAGAAAGTTCTGCAAGTTCTGCGACACATTTCTTCGTTACAAAAGGCAAAGAGATTATTTTATCAGGGAGAAAAGATGAGGGGAAAAGACTGTGTATTGCAAAACAGAAAGGAAACAGGGCCTTGAAATGTGCCATGAGTCGAAAGAGGAAATCCGGTACAAGTTCTGAAGACGAGGACTATCAAATGGTTGATCTAAAGAATTTTGAGATTTATAAAAATGGCGGGAACTTTGACGCGCGTAGCGATGCGATCGACGTGGTTGCGCGGGAAAATCTTAACGCAAGCGCGCGCCGAGCAATTCTCCCGCCATTGTCGTCCAATAAATGTCAACTAAGAGAAAGGTACCGAAATGAACTAATGTACTTACCGCCAACACCAGTTTTGATGGAATATTCGAGAATCGCTCAAGCAACTTTTTTTGATTTCTCGGCTGGAAAGTCGAGCAATTAAAGTCCTAAAAACCAGACAACTTTGAAAATCGTACTAGGTCGCCTAGGACTTATGAATTAAAAAATTATATCCGTTTTTACGATGTGCTGTTTAATATTCAGACTCGTCATGGCGATCTGGTCGTCATTCTACTTCGTCTGTTGGTCCTTGCACATTTTGTTTAAAGATAACTTTATTTATCACGTAACATTGATGAGCTTTGGAGGATCGTTACAAAAATGTATAAGCACATTCGGTGCTTATACATAGGGCATGTGATTAGTTGTATTATGAGCAAACATTGTACATATCCTATAAATATTTTATTTCAGCCAGTGAGAGCTCAGCTTAATAGATACATAATAAGTAGTCGTAGTTTGTCGGATTTACAAACTCGCGAATTCTGTATATGGCTTATCAAACGTCTAGATGTATAGAGTCATGCTTTGCAGTTATTTTGGCGATATGGTCGCTATTTCGTCCGAGAAAATCGAAGCAAAGGTTTATGCAAATCAGAGTAAATCTGTATTAGATTTCCAGATCATTTATCGCACACTGATTTTTGATAATATGAAATACAGAGAGAGAGGCACCACAAAAACAAGTGAGTGAAGTTTCAATATCGATTCTATTTTATTTCTTTAATACGAGAAATCTAGGCCTGTGCATTCACTATAATTTCTCTCAGGGGTATTAAGGCATGGGTCTCCAATATGGCCGCCGCAAATGGAGAGTGGATGGCCTGTATCTTCGTGCTTGTGAGATATATTTTTGACACTGACAGATTTGTTAAAGTCAAAAACCTTAAATACATTTTTGTGACCGTTTCATTGGAAACGTGTAACCACAGGCAGCCCAAGCTCACGATTTATGGCTCATATCACACCGCGGCAAAACGTTACGCGCATGCGTATTCGCTATTTCTTGTCTGCGCGCGGCCGCCCCAAGTTTCCCGCGAAAACTGAAATGAAACAACAGGCACATACCCGTGATTTTAACATTTCTGCTTAAAAGCATCCATTTGTGAACTGTTTTGTCAAAAAATAAGAAAACTACTTAAAAGCTAAGCCTAAGACTTTAACAGGTTGAAGTTTTCTTAATTTGTAATTCACTGTGAGTTTACTAAGTTATTAAATTATTTACTAAAAAAGTTGAAACCCTCGGTAATTTGTATTTGATAGCAGAGCCTTCGTTCTTTTGGCCAGCGGAGCATACCGTTTTACCGCGGTGTGGGCTCATATCAGTATAAGTGACCATAGTCTAGTTTATGCATACCGAAAAATTCATCTCAGCCTTGGCAAGATATTTTAAACATATCAAACCCCGATGAAATGTGGTTAAAATGGAAAGGACTCTTTCTTGAGGTGGCAGATAAACATGCTCCACCGAGAGCAAAAAGAGTTCGTGCTTCCAAATCACCTTGGATAACTTCAGATCTGAAAAAATCCATGCACCATAGGGATCGTTTAAAATATAAAGCCATCATAACAAACAATCCATGTGATTGGTCGGAGTTCAAATCAGCTAGAAACTTTGTAAACAGTGAAATTAAGAAAGCAAAAGCTTCTTATTATCAAGAAGCTTTTCACAAATATTCTAGTAATTCCCGAAAGACTTGGCAAACGATCAACGAATTAAACTCACGCAAATCGAACAAGGTTACAATCAACCAACTTGACTATAATGGTGGCACAGTTTATGAATCACATGAGATTGCAGAAGCTTTTAATGAGCATTTTTCAACTATCGCTCAAAATATAAGCGAAGAGCTACAACCCGGCAACATGCCATTTGAATCTTTCTTACCGAATGTCTCTTCTGTAACCAGTGCCTTCCATTTAAAAGAAACCGATGGAGACCATATCTATAAACTGATTTCTAAATTGAATAAATCTAAAGCTACGGGACTTGACAACATTCCAGCCAAATTAATAAAGGAGTGTGCTGATTTAGTATCTGAATCCCTATCTTGGGTTTTTAATAAGTCAATTTCCTCTGGTATCTTTCCTGTGGAATTGCAGTGTTCTAAAGTGTTCCCGGTATACAAAAAAGGGAAACACTCTGACCCTAATAACTACCGACCAATTTCTGTTATTCCAATTGTAGCCAAACTTTTCGAAAGAATTGTTTATGACCAACTTTTTACATATATTAATGACAACAAGCTTTTATCAAATCAACAATCTGGATTTAGAGCTTTGCATTCCACAGTTACTGCGCTATTGGAGGCAACAAATGAATGGGCGTTAAACATTGACCGCGGTAAAATCAATGCTGTTGTCTTTATCGATCTTACAAAAGCTTTCGACACCATTGATCACGAGATTCTTCTTGCTAAATTACGTCACTACGGTGTACACGGTACAACGCACGATTGGTTTGCCTCGTATTTGGGTTCTCGCTCACAAAATAGTTTTGTAAATGGATCCTTATCTCGGGTTCGTTCTCTTAATTGTGGAATTCCTCAGGGCACAATCCTGGGCCCTTTGTTGTTCTTACTTTTCATAAACGATCTTCCTAGCTGTTTGTCTAATTCAACCCCTAGGATGTATGCTGATGATACTAGCCTTACATTTTCTAATAACAACATCAGTGAACTTAACTCAGCAATGAATTACGATTTACAGTGTATTCATGAATGGCTTAATTGTAACAAATTGGCATTAAATATTACCAAAACCGAGTTCATGCTTATTGGATCCAGGCAGAAACTGACTAATATTTCCCAAACTCCAACTCCTGTCATCAATAACATTCCAATAAAACAAGTTCAGTCAAGCAAATCGCTGGGAGTTAATATCGACGAAAATTTGAAATGGAATAATCATATCGATGTTATATCCAAAAAAATTGCTTCCGGCATTGGAGCTATTAAACGAATAAAACCATATGTACCATACGGTATTCTTCTAACTATTTACACCGCCCTAGTCCAACCACACTTTGACTACTGTAGCCAAGTGTGGGGAAATTGTAACAAAGGACTAAGTGAAAAACTACAAAAACTTCAGAATCGTGCTGCACGTGTCTTGTTAAACGCTCCATTCGACTCCAATGCAGAACATTTATTTAAAACACTGGAATGGAAAAATTAAAAAAATCAACGTTTATCTTCTTTAGCCACAATGGTCTTCAAATCTCTGAATCAGCTAGCTCCCGAATATCTCTGTTCGAAGTTCATTCCTAGGACTGAACTTACAAATTATGCCCTAAGGGATATATCTTATAAACTCGCTGTCCCACACCCCCGCACCAACTATTGCAAACGCAGCTTTAGCTACCGCGGTGCGGTCTTATGGAACAGCTTGCCTTTCGAATTACGTGCACAGAAATCCCTAAATGCATTTAAATCCAAGCTAAGTTGTCACGATTTTGCAGGATTTCACTGTTAGTTAAAATAACAACACGGCGCTCATGGAAAGCAGGCTTCTTTATTTATTATTCTTTCTATTTTAGCATTTTTAACAATTGTAATTAAACATTTCTACATATTAGTAGATCACATATTTTAATTAACTTGTAAGATAGATTAGTATAGCATTAATAGCATATTTTAATATTTGTATATGACCTGATCGAGCACACCGTGTATAAATAAAGTTGACTTGACTTGACTTGACTTGATACAAACCTACGGTAGATCACGTGTTCGCTCGCGCAAGATTGATTGCGTGATAGCGCGCTAGAGTCACTTTTCCCCGGCAATTTTCCTTGTCTTCTCACAAATACATACATACATACATACTAATACCTTATTATGCCCTCCACCGTGGAGCTTTTCAGAGATAATTACAGCTAAATATCTAATTAACTAATGTTATATCTCTATAAACTATATACAATGATTATGTACGCATAATAAAGGAGTAATAGATCTGTAAATGATTAAACAAGAAATTTCTATAATAATTTATGTCTTAGAGAGTATTAATAGTTTGGCAAAGTTTCAAGGACGGATATAGTGAGTTTCAGATAGTGACAGTTTCGCTGACCGCTAGCAGTTTTAAAAGAGGAATATTCAGTTTTTGGGAGCTCCTGGTATTACGATTACTGATTTCTTTACAATTAATAAATTGAGAAGAAAGGTAATCAGGAACAGATTCAGTCATACAACACTTGAAAGCCATTATAGCACTACGATAATAGAGCTGGCTTGAAACTGGCAGTCAGTGTAGTTCTTTTAAAATCGGTGTTACGTGGTCGAATTTCCGCGCACCACTATAAAACGATGCGGCATGCAAAGTTATGTACATTCTGCAGTTTATCAATATTAGAGTTAGTGGCATTTGCCCATACATAATTTCCTAAAAACTAAGGCATTTTAATAATTTTAATTTTAATAATTTTAATAAATTAAAATAACTGTTAATAACGCTTGTCTGTCAAATGCATGTTTAGCACGATTTTATTTGGAGTTTGACTAAACGTCGCGGGTCGAGGATCGCGGGTAGGTGTGGGTGCGGGTAGAGGGTGCGGGTTCGAGTAGAGGGTGCGGGGGCGAGTGGAGGGTGTGCGTAGAGGGTGCGCGAGCACGTAGAGGGTGCGAGTAGAGGGTGCGGGGCGAGTAGAGTGCGGGGGCGAGTAGAGTGCGGGGGCGAGTAGAGTGCGGGGGCGAGTAGAGTGCGGGGGCGAGTAGAGTGCGGGGGCGAGTAGAGTGCGGGGGCGAGTAGAGTGCGGGGGCGAGTAGAGTGCGGGGGCGAGTAGAGTGGGGGGCGAGTAGAGTGCGGGTGCAAACGCAAGTAGAGTGCGGGTGCAAGTAGAGGGTGCGGATGGCGGGTCGGTTGCGGGTGCGGGGCGGGGGAGTGCAAGTAGAGGAGGCGGATAGAAGATGTGGTAGAGGGTGCAAAAAAAAAAAAAATCAAAATAAGTATCAAAATAAGTGTTACAAATTATTTTGAGTTTATTAAGAGTTTTATAACTGAAATCAAACTTGAATGAGGATATGCATAACGCTACGAATTTAAGTCTGTATTACCAAGGGGGCTCGATCCTCGATCAGCCCAAAGCCGGGCCTTTTGCAGGAATGCAATCACGTGGTATAATGCCCAACATCCTTGGCAACCCAGTAACTAAGGGGGGAGGACGTAGCAACAGTAACTAAGGGGGGAGGACGTAGCAACAGTAACCAAGGGGGGAGGACGTAGCAACAGTAATTTAGGGGGGATGTAGCAACAGTAACTAAGGGGAGGACGACGTAGCAACAGTAACTAAGGAGGGAGGCCGTAGCAACAGTAACCAAGGAGGAAGGACGTAGCAACAGTAACCAAGGAGGGAGGACGTAGCAACGGTAACCAAGGAGGGAGGACGTAGCAACGGTAACCAAGGAGGGAGAACGTAGCAACAGTAACCAAGGAGGAGGACGTAGCAACAGTAACCAAGTAGGAGGACGTAGCAACCGTAACTAAGGAGGAGGACGTAGCAACCGTAACTAAGGGCGATGACGTAACAACCGTAACTAAGGGGTAGGACGTAGCAACCGTAACTAATGGAGAGGACGCAGCAACCGTAACTAAGGGGTAGGACGTAGCAAGCGTAACTAAGGGGTAGGACGTAGCAACGGTAACTAAGGGGTAGAACGTAGCAACGGTAACTAGGAGTAGCAACCGTAACTAATGGGGAGGAGCTATTTTTTCTGTTGGTGGAACTATTAATTCAGTGCTGCTTTGAATCGTCACGACGTTAGCGAACCGTTCATTAATTATACGTAGGGGTGGGCTGGAGGAAAATTAAACAATACCAAGAAAAATTTCACTGCCCTTCTCCCCCCCCCCCCCTCCCCCCACCCCCCCTTCTTGTTGCAGTTTTTTTTTCAAGGCTCCCCTAATTTTCCTCCAACCCCTCCGTACGTATACTTAATGAACGGTCCCTAAGTATAGAAATTACTGTGTTTATACATTCAAAAGTAGGAAATATACTGCTTACTTGTGTCTGCGTCATTTTTGCGCCAGTAATTAAGAATTAAGGATTCTGACTACACTACCAAGAGACATTCGTATATAGAAATAGTTTATTTAGGATTGTGTCAGTCAGTCGTACTGCTGAATAATAATATATGCTGGTCTCCTGACAATGTCTACATGTGGTATAATATGATACAGCATATTATCCTAATTCGAAATGTGCCACGCCAGATACGAAAAACCACTAAAAAACCACTCTTTAGATGTGGCCAAAAAATATGTAGAAACGTATTCCCCGACTAATGCAGTGGCACAGACCTCCGGGGAAGAGGTAAGCAGTCCTTAAAACGATATATCAAAGCTAAACGAAAAAAAGTACATCAATATTTGGAACCAATCACAAAATTTTAGCCCGACCAGGCTTGAATACTGACTACACGTAGAATGATCAATATTCCCCGCCAAACACTTAAATAGTAAGACTATATCCGTAGAGGATAACCCAACCTCTCTATCGTGCCATCAGAATACCAATTTCTGACTAATTCGTTCCTTTGTCACTCAAGCGTCAGAAATTACATTTTTCGTGTGTGTTTTGCTTTTTACAATCAAAGATACCATATTACTTAGTGCAGCTCAAGAGATATCTCGCCCTTCGGCGGCCATCAGCGATTATACCCAATCAGAAAAACTCGTATTTCCCTAATCGTACCACCTTTAATTTAGTCCTTATTAATATTGCTGCATTTTACAATATAATACTGTCTTGTACAATCTGGAAGACCCTTGAACGCTTATTGCTGCCGCAGCGAGCGAGCAAGGCAGAAGTTATAATCTGAAAGCAGGTCCAAATCTCGATATCTTTTTTTACCACAATGCATCACTTCTGTTGTCTTTTTTTACCACAATGCTTTGCACGGATCTGATCGTCATGTGACATTACACGAAGTGGAATCTGCATTGTTGGAGCTAACTACGTTCAACCGTTCTGTAATGCATTTCTGTGTATGCGATCCTTGTGTTATCATGAATTTATTGACGTGTAGGCGAACTCTGTGTGAACTATCAATTTCCAAAGAGCAAGATCTCTCCTGTTATCAAGTTGGTGAGCAGAAAATAATTTCCGTCTATTGACCTTCGATAAAGTCAAGCAGCCGGTTCAAAACACAATTAGCATTTACAATTACAGTCTCAGTTATAGTTGATTTCCGGTGTTTAAACTTCACCAGGGAGAACAGCAGTTTTTGTGCCAGGAATCTTAAGAAAATGTCGGGAATTGGTAGGCCAGGGAATTTACCGGGAGATTGTTGATATGTCGGGACAAAATGAAAATAAGTCGGGACAACGTTTGAGATACACACCACATCTTAAACAGGATTCAGTCGCTCGATAGCCCCAAAACTACAAAATATATTCATCTAACACCTTGGCATTTTTATCACCCAGTAATATCTTTTTCCTGCCAAACTGCTACTGTAGGTTCTCTTCTAATACACTTCCAGCCCTAGCCAGTTATCTTTGATATCGATTGTACATGAAGTGGATAGTCCAACGGTAGAATATTTCTTGATTTGAGTGTTGCGTCTAAGAGATATAAAGGTTTATATTTCCAATATGCTAATGATATGATGTCGTCATCGACATCACTTATTATGCAAAAGCATGCTGGTACAGACAAATTACCTATTTTAAAATTCTAAGTTATATTTGAAGCTTATCAAAGTGATTTTACCCCAAACAAATCTAAATTAGAAAATAGCTTAATTCACAAGCACAAAGAAATTCAGCAAATGTCGGTGATGACATCACATCATTAGCATATTGGAAATATAAGCCTTCATATCTCGTAGACGCAACACCCAAATCAAGAAATATTCTACCGTTGGACTATCCACTTCATGTACAATCGATATCAAAGATAACTGGCTAGGGCTCATATGCACTTTAACTGAGCGGAGCAGCATTCACTACCTGCATGTTAGGTATACTAGTTAATTAGTTTAATGATATGATGTATCATTCCAGTTATCAAATTTGGATGGTTTCAGCTTAAGAGCTTAGCTTCTTTTGTTGGGGCACCAACATTTGAATCTCTGGGGATTGAATGAAAACCAGCAATTCGAATTCCCGCGTTGAAAGTGAGAAGAATGATAATGAATAATAATGAGAAGTGACGTTAGCTATCTGATTGGCTAAGAATAGCCTACCTTTGTTCTTTTTCGCGCGAAATACAATGCTAAAAATAGCCTCATCTACCTCTGTGCTGGGGTACAGACACAGTGGGGAAGATGGACGCTCCTGGTAATGGGCTCCTGCAGCTACTTAACACCGAAGGACACTTCATTCGTAGACAACACCTTGCATAGCAGATTAGTTGCCGCTCTCATGCATTATACATATCACGAGAATTTCATTGCATAAAGCCCGTGCGTAAAAATCTATATCTTATATTTTCACATGTGAAATATAGCGATACGTCCAATCACCATTGCGTATAGCTTTTTCACATGTGAAAAATATAACCAATCAGCAACAAGAAAACAGTGACTCAACCAATGAGATTCGTGTGTGCATGTGAATGCACTCGAATGGCTTCTCGGTTTGCTTCTGAAAAATGGCTGAAGATTGTGAAGGTTCTTTTTCCTTTTTTCCCCTTTTTTTTTCATTTTATTACTATGAAGTAACCTCTATATATGAAAGTATTCCGTGTACGGTCTTGTTTCGGAATAGGCGATAAGTCGGGACTAAATATTCGAGCATTGTTGTACAACATGAGGCAATTGACACTGTTTAGCACTCCATATTGGACGACGCGGCGGTGGGTGAACGTTGAATGAATGTTTGTATTTGTTTAACACTTGTCCAACATTCAATTTCAACAATGTTGTACAACAATATAATGGTCGAAATTTAGCTGCTTGACCCGTTGATAAAGTGATACAAAGCATTCCACGAAATATGCGTTATTGTTTGCGTTCTCTTTCATGAACAATTATACACAAATTAAGTGAATTTTAGTAATTGTTTTTGTTTTCGTTTTTAGTATTTTCTAAGCTTCGAAAGAAAATTTCCCGGCTTATGAACGCAAATTATAATTCTGTATTTCACTGGCTCGTACACCGGATACAGCCCCGTTACTGTGACAACGACTAACCGCTAAGCCACTGAGTGCTTACAGCGGGTGTTCGTCAATTAGTCGCCAGTAGAGTATTATTTGCTGTCTCTATATAATGTTAGTACCAGCGGCTCCTGGGTGAACACAAACAAAACACTTCATTCGGCTAAACTTGTTTTCGTCCTACTCTATGCCAACACTGCATTTAAAATCAAGAGCCCATGGAAAGCAAAGAGAAATCCACCTTCTTCTCGCTGCCTCTCGACGGAGAAGGAGACTTTCTTTCGAGACGGATAGATCTCAACTGGGAAGAGGAATCGGACTTGATTTTCATAGCTGATGATCAATCTGATTTTGGCAACTCTGTAAGCAGCTTCAGATTACATTTGAATCACAAGATAAATAACCCTGGACAAGACACCGGTGGTTCCTCAAATCTCGATTATGAAAAACCTTTCGCTAATATGGATACAGCCGTCATCGAGGCCCCGGAGACGAAATTGGAGTTGAATGAGACCGTGAAATTACCATGGGAGAGGCTAGTTACAAAAGGCAAAACACGGAGCCCTCACGGGGGAAATCTCGACAAAACAAACTCTGCTTATTTTAATTGTCAAAATGCTAGTAACAAAACAAATAGACTTCACTTAAGGAGACCAAGTACCTCTTGTCCTGATTTCACCGAGATTGATTCTTTTGGTTTGGGAAAACAGAAGCCACATAGTGCGAAATTTATTGTGCAAAACTCCGACTGTGAATCTTGGAATTTGTACAGCGGGGCAAACGTTAACAGGACAATAAAACACGATACAGCGACAAACAGTAAACCACAGAGGAGTCCACAAGGAAAGAAATCCGATTTAATAGAAGAGCCAATCTCTGTTTATAGCCAAAATTTCAAGCTTAATTCTCGTTTTATTTCCAAATCGTATTATTGCTCAAGTTACTGGAAACCAGAAAGCAGTGTGCCTTGCGGAACACCAGTTATGAGCGTGAACATCGAAAAAAGATCCGACAATAGAGACCGAGCGAGCAAGGACGTCGACCTTGAAGAAATAAGAAGAAAATTTAACACGAAGAAGTATTTCAGATCGTGGGTTTGGGAGCCAGAAACTAGCGTTGTGACAAGCTATCTGAAAAATGATTTGAACATTATTGGTCCTAAACACAAGGAGAACTTCGACACTATCAAAAGGACGCAAAAGAAAACACCGGAGGGACAATCGGGGAAATCACCCTTGAAATCTAGGACTGTTTTTAGCTTCCAAGAAAGGACAGTAACTATTCCAATAACCGCAACTCTGGATGAAAGCACGAACAGCTCTTTTTCAAGCTCAGTTTCTCTTCCTTCCATTTACAGCAGCATCCCATCGGCGCAGAGAAATAAACAAAAGGCTTCTCGTCAAATATTTCCATCTTTATCGACAGATGGCTTGGTATTGAAGTACAAGAAACAGCACGAGGAACTACTGAAGGAAAACGAGAAGAACCACAAGAAAGTATCGTACTCGAAAAAAAAAAATGGCTCATTTAACTGAACTTAGGCCACCATACAAATCGCTCAAGTCGGTTACTTGTAAACCCGGAGACACCTTGAAGCTTTGGAGCGAGCGCGTAAATATAAAAATTAACGTTTCTTCTACAAATTTGTTTTATTACTTAGTAATTATTCCGGAGGCATTATCACGGCTTGAAGTCTTTCTAATTATAATGCCTTGTATAGATTGTTCGGTTTGCTTGTTCTGTGTTTGTGTTCAGTGTGACCGTGGAAAAGCTGTGCCCAGGTCATCCAGAGATGCCTTGATGATCCAAGGGCCTGTAAGGACTCAGATACTCAAAACATATTTTTCTGTTCACAAACGAGTATACAGGCCAAGATCAGTAACTTGAATGCTATTTATAGATCGAGCGCTAGCCGGAGAGATGGTGATTTCCATCGCATAACTGATAGCGGCGAGGAAAAGGTGCATATGGAAACTGAGTTCAATTTTGGTCTGCAAATTTTCGTAGTTAGAACTTGACTTCCCGAATCAATAAATTTTGAAAACCGTACAGGTCCTCGGAAAAATCGGGCTACAAATATAAGCTCTGGATCTTCCAACCCCTGTAATACTGATATACTACGCATTTCTCTTACGTCTAAATTATATTGTTTACATCGAGCAGATACTGTCTCACTGACTCGAGAAGCGGGGTAACTCAGTCTGGCTGCAGGGCGATAAAAAAAAATTAAATGCGCGAATCTACTTGACAGTCATGAAAGAAATGCAATGAGCCGGAATTCGTCCTAAGCCGGAGCCAACTTGAAGTCAAATAGTTGGCGTTGTTAGTTTTCCATAGATTGCCGGAGATCAGTTAATATCGGTGTATTTATAGTATTGTATTCCCGTGACTTAAGAAAAAATAAATCTAGAAGGACATGAAGACTTATTTGAATTAAAAATCCCCGAACTCAAAATCCTTAGACTTTACACTCGGGATATTTTGTTTGTTAATTACGCAAACATGTACATGTTACTGAATATTATGGCTTTGCTTGGCGATTCAGATAAAACTAGAAGCTCTCTTTTGACGCCCTTTCGCATTTTATGATCCTAAAATACATCAAGTCCAATCAAGTTTCCAAGTTTCCAACTCCCTTAAAAATTGGTACGGCTCCTTAGGAAGTAAACAGGGCTATCAGCATTCAAGGAGCAAAGTACTATACCGCAAGTCCATCAGTCTCAAAATCAGGAAGTTTGGACGCGCACACAAACTTGCCGATTCGCTTATCAGCTTACCAAATCTCAGAATGGAAAATATCCATTATGAAGCTACTGAGCAAAGGTAATGAATATGTTTTTCAATTAAAGCAACTTACTAAAAAAGTTTTACTGTTTTTGTTAATTTCAGAGTTTATGATCAATTTAGTTTCAGCCATTCATATTTCACTCTTCAGAGAACACCCATATAGCAATCTAGTTCTCAGTTCCGTAGCTTCCTAACTAGCTGTACTATTTCAATCTGTTTGCTATCATGAAAACGTAAAACACAAGTTGATGTATGTATTACTGAATTGTTTGCGTATGAATGAACTTAATCGCAAAGTACAGGATATGGGAAGATGTTATTGGAATTGAAAAGCATCTTGTGACGCAGAACATCGTTTAACAAGAAAAACGGGTGTTTTTACGTTTTTAAAATAGACCGAAAGGTAATCCCCGAAGTGCTTTTTGGCGCCATACTATCGCTAATGCTTTGCCATGTTTTTTTAATAAGCAAGGACACGATTTTTAGAAGGTTGTTTTTCTTGAGATTTTATTTGACACATTTTTGCGTCTCTGAACGGCGAAGCCGAGGGAATTGGTTCACCTATTTTAGTCAATCTGCCTAGAAAGAAACAACATTTAAAATGAAATTTATACTTCCGCCAATTTAATGGCATTTAGCCGTAGAAAGCAGGGTAAATTCTGAAGTAGAATTAACCCAGTTTTGAATTTCAAACTAATCAGTTAAACATGAACTAGACATATTACTAAAAGAACCCCAAGTTTCTCCTAAATCCCGCATTCTATAATTATAAGTAAGCCTCTAAAGTAGGATTCAATAGTTCAGTTTTAGTTTTCTTGCACAAACAGGAGTAAACCATTGTTTTATTCCTAGAACATCTAGAATATTTAGATAATTATACTTTTACTAAATATATTTTTTGCACTTTCCATATTTATTGCAATTACTTTGTAAATATTTTAAATTGATTTTGTAACGTGGGTATATTGTTCGATCACTGTATGTTGTTTTTCTAATAACGAATATAAATTTTAAAAAGTCATTATTATATGACGATAGTACAGGAACCTGATTTCTAGTCGATACTCAAATTACTCTAACAAGGAAAGTCTGTTGATTGTCAACGAGGGCTCGATCGATCCCTACATTGGAAATAAAGACGTACGGTGTTGCTCGGCGCTTCTAGGGTTCAAATGTATCGTCTCTCCACGCACAATTTTCTTAATTTATGTAAACTTATTAGGGAGTATTCTTTTAGGACTGTTCTAACTATTGCTAGCTATTCCGGTATGGGAGAATAACAGGCGTGCAGTACTAATGAATTCCCAAAAGAACCGATATTCCTAAAACGGAGGTGACCTGAGAACTAACGTAGAATTCAGGATGCGTACTCGCGCGCACACCGCGGCAAAACGTCACGCGCATGCGCCTTAGATGAGTCCAGTGCGCGGGCATCCGCACAGTTTCCCGCCGAAACTAAAAGAAACAAAGACAACACGGAATCACCCCTGTTTCTACTTTTCAGTACGTATGCGTATTACTCTGGATGCCAGATATTCTACTGCCCTCTCTAACGCGAAAGATGTTTAACACCCCCGGTTGTCAAATCGACACTTCGTTCATGAGAATATTCAGTCAGGAAGACGTTTACGATAAATACTGGTTTACCGGCGAAATCTCCCTCCCACACGGATAGCACGGTAATATGCAATGAACAAACAGAGCGCAGCTCGCCACAGGAAGCCCGAGTAGTAAGACAACTGACCGAGCGAACAGAGGACTGGCGTGTTGGACGGTGTTTGCAGATCTCTGCACCAACAACATTGTTCACCAGCGGGCATTTTAGATAAATTAGGCTATACTCAACTGGATGTTATGAAATATTAACAAGTTATAGCGAATTATTATAAATGCGAGAGAAAACTCCAGCAAGTGTTGTCTCGTCAAAATTATCTTCTGTGCCAATGGGCAGCCAACTAAAGCCTGGTTTTATACACAACAAGCATTCTGAGCACGGTACTCCTAACTTGGGCACGGTACTCCTAACTTGGGATCGGTACTCCTAACTTGGGCACGGTACTCCTAACTTGGGATCGGTACTCCTAACTTGGGCACGGTACTCCTAACTTGGGATAGGTACTCCTAACTTGGGCACGGTACTCCTAACTTGGGATCGGTACTCCTAACTTGGGCACGGTTAGGCGCAGGTCAAGCCGTTTTCACAGGGTCTCGGCACCCCTAGATTTGCAGGCAAGCGTACCCGGAACATTTCCATCGCCGAAAAAGTTGCCAGAGCCAGAATTTAAGAGTGCCGTGCTCAAAATGCTCGTCGTGTAACCCGGGTTTTAGTTACCCGGGTTACTATACCAAATTTTGGGTGGGTATGTGCCGTCCTGGTCCTCAAATGTCGACTCCGTTTAAGAGTGTTAATTTTGATGCCCTGTTTTAGAGTTAGATTCATTTTGATACCCCGTATTGCAATGTAACTTCCTTTGAAACATTTTCGCTTCTCTGAATAAATGTCATACCCCGTTTCAGAGCGCATTCCAGGCATTTTTTATATAATAATAATATAATAATAGATTTTAAGTCTCAGATCTAAAATTGATAACCCGTTTTAGAGCAAAATGTCAAATATCACGACCCCGTTGGGCGGCACATACCAGTATAGCTTATATATGGGAGTAACTCCCCCCCCCCCCCCCGTGAGTTTTCCACTCACGTTCACGTACACATGCCAGCGTACGCCATTGTATCAGGTCGTGGGAAAGTTTACTTGGCTCCCTGTGAAACCTAAGGTTACACTGAACGCGCCAAAGAACTAAACAAAGTCCTATTTTTCTAACGCACAACGAAAATTAATACTAGGAAAGCTCAGAAGCCCATTACCAGGAGCGTCCATCTCCCATACTAGGTCTGTGAGTCAGCGTATGACCGGATTGAGCTGTATTTAGAACAGATCTCACGGGAGTTCACGTGCCCACACTTTAGGAATCCAATCAAACCATAGTCAGGACAATGCAGCGTTAGTAAAATCACCTTCAAAGAACAATAGATCATTCTTAATCTCGATAATTACGGCAAGCATATGCACGATCGCAGCAGAGTGAGAAGGCAGTTACCCGGGAAACATGTTCTAAAAATAGCTCAAACCGGTCATACGTGACTCACGGGTATAGTATATATCGATGCTCCTGGAAAGCTCCATTTCAATTCTTTTTATGATTTGCAGTTTCTTGTTCAACAGAAAATTACTGGGCGTCTCGAAAACAAAGATCTCGAAGACAAAGACCTCTAAGACCCCCAAAAACTCTTAAGACTCGACAAACTTGAAGAGTCCAAGATTTCGAGTAGAGAATTTAAAAAAAGTCAATATAAAAGGGGCTTGAAAAGGAAACTAAAGGAAAAGAAGAAAATAGAAAAATGTTTTACCGACTGGGACTCGAACCCATGCCTCCAGGTCTGAAAGGCCATGTTCTCGCCTGTTATTGCCACATCCAATGCGAGAATATGAGCAATTCAGACTTTGAGTCCCAGTCGGTACAACATTTTTCTTTCATTTCTTTTTTCGTCTCCGCTCGTTTCTAAACTGAGTATAAATGCCGGACGGTTTTCATGGGTTTACGCGGTCTACTTCAAATGCCCGGAGGGTTGCCCAGAGGGAAGGGGGATCAAACGTTATCGAAAAAAACTCTTAAAATAGAAAGAAAACAGCGAGTACTATGTATGACCGAAGGCCCTGTTTATATGAAGAAAAGTTGTCCCGGGTGCCCGCCCAGACTCGCTCAAAACTGAGTTGTTCCCGGGGTTGTCCCCGGGATTGTCCCGCGTAATATTGGCTTGTGCATACTCTGTGTTCCGAGTTGGTCCGGGCACAGGCAGCCCAAGCTCTGTATTTGCACTGTGTGACTATTACTTCACAAAATTCTCAGATACAGAAAATAAACTTATATTACCTTAAGAGTTTGTTGTTGTCCTGTTGTTTCTCTGGGGTCTAGAAATGGCGGTTATGGGGCATTTCTCTCACTTTGGGTTTTTCTCTCTTCTCTGTCTAAAAGAAAGGAAAGGCTGCACACTCAAATTCAAACCACGAGGCACTTTAGGCCGATTTTTCTCACGAAAACCCATCCGATAGGCGTCATTTCCTCCGTCAGGTGAAAGGTAGATAGATTTTCTTACCCCAGAAGTTTTCAGACTTGAGAAATCATTATCCTAACTCTTCCAAACGAACTCATTTCTTTGAAAAAGCCCTCTCATTCTTCGTCAGAAACTACGTGTTAGCATCAATTCGGGCATGCTGTCAAAATTCCTCTTTCCGGCAGAGGGACAGTCAATAAATTGCCAGATACTTTACTCTCTCCCCACGGGGTCTAACGTGCCGCCTATTGTACTGAGTAGCCAATCGCGTGGCTACAATTTCAAACAAGTTGCATTGACAACGCTTGACGATGGCAAGTTCCCAAAGTTCACGGGCTCAGAACTTATACATTATATACCTTATTTTGAAACTGGTCTACAAGTGAATCGGCTCTATGGTAAAGTGGTTTACAGCGCGCGCCTCGAATCCAACGATTAGATTCCACACAGTGCATGGTCAGCTCTATGACTTTCTTTGCAAAGAGAATATTCTGACCCCAAAACAATTTGGTTTTAGACAAAAACTTTCCACTGGCATCGCTCTGGCGCATTTTACAGACAACATTCTAGCGAACATGGACGAGGGACTAATAACTGGTGCAGCCTTCCTCGATCTATCGAAAGCCTTCGACACGGCCGATCATAATCTCCTTTAATTTATCAAAGATGGCCTCCATCGGAGTCTCAGCTCACGTAGTTGATTGGTTTAACTCCTACCTTTGTAACAGATCTCAAGTAACTGTAATAGACAACCAGTACTCCAGTACTCCTCTACTCAATATGTACCTGTTGGAGTGCCTCAGATAAGTATTCTTGGTCCCCTGCTCTTCCTAATATACATTAACAATCTTCCAAATTGTCTGGAATCCTGCGAGATATCTATTTATGCTGACGACACAGTCATTTACTTCTCTTCGTCATCCCCGCGTATTGTTGAACAGACACTCAACAGTGATCTAGCAAATGTTGCTAATTGGTTCAATGATAACCTTTTGACGCTGAACATTAGTAAATCTAATTTTATTCTAGTTGGTAGCTCACATAAGTTAAAGGCATGTAATGACGTATCACTTACTATCAATAGTTTCTCTCTTACGCGCGCTGATTCATTTAAAGTGCCTATCACCCTTTTGCAATTTTGATAGCTTATGAACCTCCGAAAAGTTTTGAGTACTTCTGTGAAGAAAGTTTTGGTTTAAAGTGAATACTTTATGTTCTACGGTTGTTTGAAATCGTGTAAATGTGACCTTTCCTGACCCATGACCGCGTAAGTAAAAGCCTGGGTCGAAACCTGGGTAGACGTCATATCATTAATGCATTATTCCCCATGGCGCCTTTTTATCACAACAACATCGATGCATAGAAAATATACACAGTTTTTGAGTTGCTAGTAAAGAAAAAAGTCATTTTAGTCAACATGTTAAGTATTTCTTCAAATGATTGCAAAGCCGAATTAATTATATGACGTCAAGATGACGTCTACCCAGGTTTCGACCCAGGCTTTTACTTACGCGGTCATGGGTCAGGAAAGGTCACATTTACACGATTTCAAACAAGCGTAGAACATAAAGTATTCACTTCAAACCAAAACTTTCTTCACAGAAGTACTCAAAACTTTTCGGAGGTTCATAAGCTATCAAAATTGCAAAAGGGTGATAGGCACTTTAAGTACCTAGGTGTGACTATAAACCAAGCCATGACGTGGTGCGATCATATAGATAATGTTATTTCTAAGGCGAATCAGCGCATTGGCCTGTTGAGGCGCATAAGGCATCTTTTACCGTTGCATGCTCGTTTAACGTTTTATAATGCGCTTATTTTACCCATTTTAGATTATGCAGATATAGTTTGGGGGAGATAAAAATAACATTACACTTATGGACTCCCTTCGGGTTATTCAGAATAAGGCCGCCAAAGTAATATTAGGTTTACCACTGAATCTTCTCTTCTTCGAGAGAAGCTTTAGATCAGCTAGGTTGGAAAATGCTCAAGGTACGTCGTAAATTCCATCGCTGTACCACGGTACATAAATTACGTAATGACCAAATTGACTACGATTTTAATTTTATAACAAATAGAGAAGTACATAATTATAATACCCGAAGAACAGATGACATACATCTGCATAAACCCAAGAGAAACAGGGGTTCACTTATCACGCCATAACGGATTGGAACAGTATACCTTTAGAGATTCGTAGTGATTAGCTCTTTATCATGTTTTAAAAGTAAGCTTAAAGATTACTTATAATTATCGTTCTTAGCTAAATTAGATTTGCTTCATGACTTTTTACTACGTTTTTAATTAGTGTTTCCATCATCATAGTTTTTAAATATATTTTTTTTGCATTTTTATCTTTTATCTTGTTATTTGTTTTTAAATTTTATACAGGGCCCCATTGAAAAACACCTCGGTGACATGGGCACCCTGTTAAAATATTATTATTATTACACAAGCCAGTAACATTAAAAAAAAAATCTTTTTCTCCTTTCTCAGTTTTATTTGATCTTTTCCTCTATTTTAAGCTATTACAGCCGCCTTCCACACTAAAACTTTGTTTGAGTTTATAATTAAGCAAATTGATGTATCAGTTAATTTTCACGGGTTTTTATTGATTCAAATGATCGCATGCAAAGTACGTTAATCCATTAAAACTGTAGTGTTCGACACTTTCACAGGATTTTATGTAATTACGAGGTTAATGATATTCTTTCTCATCATTGCACTATAATAATATAAATAAAAATCGGTCATGACCGTGTTGGAGCTTGAGAGCCAATGCAAAACAAAGTTTTAGTGTGGAAGGCGGCTCTAATAGCTTAAAATAGAGGAAAAGATTAAATAAAACTGAGAAAGGACAAAAGAATAATAAAACAAAAAATGTTACTGGCTGGTGTGGGAATCGAACTCCAAATCGTTGGATTCGAGGCGCGCGCTCTACACCACTTTACCATAGAGCCGATTCACTTGTAGGCAATCCCTTTATGTAGGACGACACGAATTTTTACCAAAAATACAATAGAATACAACACAATACAATTCAATACAACAATAGAACGCAACACAATACAATACAATAGAATACAATTTGGTAGCAATTCGTGTCGTCCTACATGAAGGGTGGCCCACTTGTAGACCAGTTTCAAAATAAGGTATATATGTATAAGTTCTAAGCCCGTGAACTTTAGGAACTTGCCGTCGTCAAGCGTTGTCAACTTGTTTGAAATTGTAGCCACGCGATTGGCTACTCAGTACAATAGGCGGCACATTAGACCCCGTGGGGAGAGAGTAAAGTATCTGTCAATTTATTGACTGTTCCTCTGCCGGAAAGAGGAATTTTGACAGCATGCCCGAATTGATGCTAACACGTAGTTTCTGACGAAGAATGAGAGGGCTTTTTCAAAGAAATGAGTTCGTTTGGAAGAGTTAGAATAATGATTTCTCAAGTCTGAAAACTTCTGGGGTAAGAAAATCTATCTACCTTTCACCTGACGGAGGAAATTACGCCTATCGGATGGGTTTTCGTGAGAAAAATCGGCCTCAAGTGCCTCGTGGTTTGAATTTGAGTGTGCAGCCTTTCCTTTCTTTTAGACAGAGAAGAGAGAAAACCCCAAAGTGAGAGAAATGCCCCATAACCGCCATTTCTAGACCCCAGAGAAACAACAGGACAACAACAAACTCTTAAAGTAAGTTTACTTTCTTTATCTGAGAATTTTGTGAAATAATAGTCACACAGTGCAAATACAGAGCTTGGGCTGCCTGTGCGGGTATAGCCTGCATTGCGGCTCTGGAGTATCGGAGCGCAGCGAGCGGAGATTAGGAGGATTGGGTCGAGAGAAAAAAGAGAGGGGTGAGGGGGTGGGGAGGAGAGGAAGAGAGAGCCACCCACTAATTAAAATGCATAAAGTTAGTAAGTCATTCGATCGATTCATCCAATCATCATGCGGCGGAAGTGAAAACCATGTTTAATATCTGTCAAACTCACGCGTGGAATCTCAAGGAATCTCAACTCGAGCGTAAATTTCAAAACAAAAAATATACGAACTTGGAGAAGGTAAGCTGAAACTCCGAATAAACATGTCAACGACTTTTGCAGGATAATGTATCAGTGTTTAAGGTAGCGTTTGAGAATTCAAATATTTCCACGGCGAGAATCTGTTCAAGCCTTCAGAAAGAAAAGACAGCCGAAGCTTAATTCTAGCTGGTGCCTGCAAAAGTATTGGTCTTCATATTCCGAAATCTGCTGCTCTATCAGAACGAGTCTGTCGTTCCTGTGGAAGGAAGATTCAAAATGCAGTAGAGAACTACACCTTTCTTCAAGAAAGTTTGCAGGATAAAGATAACTAAGAAAAAGAGAACTCGTTGCCGCTGAATATAAAGTGAGCTGTAATCAGAAAAGAACGTCTTTAACAGTAGTGAATGCTTGGAATATCCTACATTTTCCAAACCCAGTTGGAATTACAGCTAGAACATCTCTTCCAGACAAAAGATCTATAATAGCCTTGCTCCCGTTCTTTCTTTAAATTCATCGCCAAGGGAATTCTCGGTATGTTTGTCGCCATATTAATTGGTTTCTGCTCTTATCGCATGCCATGCATGAATACGATTTAATGATTTCTGTCAATCACGCATTTTAGCAAATAACAATACGCGGCCTTCTGAGGCCGAGCTATCAAAATAACCATGGCTTGGCGGCAGGCTCTCTCTTCCTCCCCCCCCCCCCCCCCCCCCCCCCTCTTTTTTCTCTCGCCCCAATCCCCCTAATATCCGGTGGCTGCGCTCCTATACTCCAGAGCCGCAACGTAGGCTACTCCGGGTAATGGGCTGGGACGCTCCGGCTAATGGACTCCTGAGTATGGATTCGACGGATTCAAAATTCGTTTTGAGATTCTAGTAAGATATATACACCAGCCTGTCTGTTTTCGCAGGCTAAAGAAACACAAAATCCATTTTTGGATTCAAGAATCCGGATTCGGATTCAACCAAAGAAATGCTGATCGTAAGTGTTGATGTTTCGAATTGATCGTCCATTAGTTTGCGAAGCCCGTTTGACTTTTCATGCGCCACTACGACGCAGCGATTATAGCGCTGAGTATAAGCAAATTCAAAGGTGAATATTAAAATTGATTAAAACAAGAAGAACTAATCTACCTGATTTTGTTCTTCTATCTTCTCTTATCTCTAAGGTCAAAAAAATATTTTTAGATGAGCTACCAGCTCAGTCTTGGGTGAAATGTAAAGCCAAAATATTGTTTAAATAAAATAAAAAAAACTAACATTTACCTTCAAAGACACCACAACAACATATTATAACATTTCTTCCAGATTATTTCACTTATCAGTACAAATGAATTCGAAGGTACAACTGGTTAGCAGGTTAAACTATGAATTAACATCTCATCCTAAAATACTCTAGATAAGTATCCAGTTCGACTGTGGCTTTCGATAACCTTGATTGTATTTGACCACCACTACCGTCAATCATACAAAGTGGGAGGGGCAAGCTCCAAAAACCTGGGACGACGGCACAGAGTTAATGCACACAGACACATTATGGCACAGCCTAGTCCCTAGGCCTTCTGGCTTGGTATTTTGCCTGAGTGGGTTAATGGGATCCCTGTGGTTGGTAATGGCTTGTGACATCACCAACTGTCAACCGTGTCACAAGCCATTACAAACCACAGGGATCCCATTAACCCACTCGGGCAAAATACCAGCCAGAAGTCTAGGCTGATTATATATGGCCATTGCCTGAAAATCTACACAACGTGGAAACTCAAGATTTTATGTGAACGCAACTCTGTGCTTATCAATTCATTTTAGAAAACCCGAGTAAGGAAAGGAAGGAAAGGAATAAAAGGCAAATAAAAACAGTGAATACAGGATTTGCCTAGAATACTTGTTCACATCCCGTCATCACTGTTAATCACCCACTTTGCATTATTGACGGAAAGGTAATGCAAACAACACGTTACGATTTTGATCTTGCGCCATCGCGTAGCAATGAAAACGGTGGTAATGCAGTCACAACCTTCTGAGCTACAGCTTTCATCCAGTTTTATAGAACTCTTAAAAAGTACAATCATTAGATGTATTATCATTCTTCCCTAGAGTAGGCAGCATGCTGACACAAAATCCTTTGTATACAGCTCCATCTCCAGCTCTGGGGTATTTCTTGTAAGTTTGAACAAGTACTGAATCTTGACTGAGAATATGAACTTTTCATTTGTTCTGACGTCATCCTTATGCACTTATCAATTGAAATCCTGACTCTGGATTGATAAGTTCGTTACACACAGTCCGAGGCTGTAATATACAGCTATTTCAAGAAAGGTTGTCAGTGAATTTGAGCCTACGTGGCCAGACCATACCAAAAGGGAGCATGGGTAGGCCAATTTTTGCTACCCTGTATATAACATAATGGCCAATGATATTTATTTTATAAAAAACTATACATTTGCACATTTTAAGTCAAACAACCAAGAACAGATGACAGGGATTCACTTGATGATTCCAGAATTTAAATCTGCTGTCCTATTCCCATACTCCCTTGCAGTCAAATTGACTGACAATTCTTTTTTGAAATACTGGTGGCTGCATTTATTAACATAAAAAGAACAAACCCTGATACTCAAATCAAGAGTTTGTTGTTATTGTACTTTGTGAAATTGACTGTTGTGGTTGCTGTACCAAAACCAGCTCGGGATTTCCCTTAGTGTTCTTTTCCAGTACGTGTACAAATTTCCTCTCATGTAATGGTCCCTTACGTCCAAGACCCCATGGATAAGGCTCCAAGAGTTCCCTCTTATACTTCACTATGCCTTCACTAAGTGCAAATAAGGTGTGGTCACGTCCAACTCCAACCTAATGGATGATGAAGCATGAAATGATTAGGTCTTGTTACACAATAGTAAACAATTAGGTAAAACAGATCCAGAGTCCCAGATTACAACTCAAATTTCTATTCTTAAAATTTTTTTTTACAGTGCAACAACTGAAACCAATGCCACTTAGACAATGAGAACCAATCACATTGCAGATGAAAACAAAGCATTCCAACTTACGGTTACCTGAGCCAATCAGTGTTGAGTACAAGACAATAACATTTTGACTTGCTCAAGCTTCAATCCAGTAAAAGGCAAATTAGGTTGACTAGTCAACCTAAGACAAGTCTTTCAAATGAAGAACATTATTCATTTTAACCTCTAGGTATTTTTTTTCAACCTAGGATTTATACTTTGGAATGCTTAATAGACAATATAAAAAATCTTAAAATTACATTTCAGTCTTTCAAAAATATTGCCATCCCTAAGGTGCATATTCAATTAGTAACCTTGGATGGTACCAAAATACAGTCAACATTTATGATGGCTGAAATGGCTTGACCAACAGCTACATGTAGTAAGTCGGGTACTACTTCATGCAGCTGTGACAATAGCCTAAATTAGCCTAATTAGTGATTAGCTCTAAAACATCCAAAATTAGTGACTACCTCTAAACACCCTAAATTAGTGAGCACCTGTTGTTGATGGTTAGGTGTTTTTTTAAATGTAGGGTCAGTGCTTTAAAAGGGTTTGGGACAGTTTGTGCAGCTACATGAAGTACTTGCCAGTAAGTCTTCTGTTCATTTATGTTCCAGAAAAGCAAAACAATTCTAATCCCAATTCTCATACCCAGGCTCTTTTCCTTCTGCAAGAAAAAGACTGGGGCTGGTCATGTGCCATGCAAAATCTGTGTGGTAATAAATTACAGACTGGAGGGAGGGGTTGGAAAGTCAAATATTGTCCTTACTAAGTCTAAGATAGAATGAGACTTTTGCCATTCAGGGGTTTACCCTGAATTTCAACTTCATTTCATGTAGCTATATAGCAACCTTCTGCAAACAATGAATTTAAAAAGGTATGAACCTTGACATTAAATCAAATTCTTGTCAGCTCTGCCAGTCCATTGGCAATAATATATTGCATTTCAACTTGAAAGATCTGTCTGGCCGAGAAGCCGACAGAGCTGTGACGGAGCGGACGTTTCAATGGTATACACTTAGTACTGGTATGTAGGCCATGCATTTGAACAGAGAGTGAACATATTTAAGGCTTTGTACAACAATTCAGTGTGCAACAATTTCTACCAACCTTCTTTTGAGAGAGGTTTCAGCAGTACAAAGGGCCAAAATGTAGGAAAACCAAAATGCATTTTGTAGTTATTTAATTTTGTAATTATATAAGACTATTGTTTTGTGGCATCATCCTAGACATTGCACTCCTGTTGGCTTAAAATTCCTAGTAACAGAGCAAAGATGACTGACTTTCCATAGTAAATTATCTGTAAAAATTCACCTAACACATGGCTGTTGAAAAATATGGCATTGTGTGGACTATGACAAAGCTAATAGCTTGACATAACTCCTGAATTTATGAACCCCTCTCATACATGTAGTTTTAATTTTGTTGTGGAGACATTATTGTGACCAGTGGCCCCCAAACAGGGTCTAATTATCACACTGCTGGAAAAGAGCCTGGGAACAAGGCTGTTCTAAGCCTTCACTGCATGAGTACTACATAATTATTCTTTCCCTTACATTAGAGCCTGGGTGAAATTTGTATCCTCTTTGCCGCACAAGAATGGTACCAGGAATTACCTGTTCACCTGTCAAGTATATGAAAAGGGAAATTACATAACTTTTTAAAGACCCCAGTTTTATGAAATACACAAGGAATTGAAAGGGGAGTTTATTAAACAGTCCGTACCTTCTCGTCTTTTTACACCCAAATGCTGACCCTTCTTGTTTTTCCCCTGGTTCTTAGTACTGCCAGCTGATTTCTTGCTAGCATGTCGGACAGCAATAAATAGTGGTAACCCTAGAAAAAAAAGACAACAAATATTAAACCAGAAGTAAAATATGGTAGGTAGCATTGTTTAAGCCAGTCAGTCCTTGCAAATAGTCTTCAGTTAAAGCATAGGGAAATGAGTACAGGGGATGGGAATCAATGACTCAATAAGGAAGTGGTCATTATTTCGGGGGGGGGGGGGGGGGGGGGGGGTGGGGGGGTGGGGGGTGAGGGGGAGTGGTAAATAAATGAGGAACGTCAGTATTAAAACTATTTGTGCCCCCACCCCCTATTAGCAAGTTACAGTCCAAACTATTCTGAACCCGGCGGTCCTCCCCCATCACACCATGGTTTTTTTATCTTCTGAAGCCAATAAAGTGCACACAACATGACTTTAAAGTTCCACTACTATGAAAATTTACCATTTTATTTGCCACTTTTTCAGTGTCAATACATGTAGATCAATCAGTGTTAGAAATATCCAAAATATATAGTTAACAAATATTCACAAATGGGCAAGTTAAACCACAAAATCAGCATGCTAAGTAATACTAATAGTTGAGTCTTAATTTAAAAATTATACAATTGTATCTGCTAATCACGTAAATAGTTGTAGTGATTAGTGACTCAGTAAAAACACTTGCCTATAAATGATCTCAATACTTACATCTTTCAGAAGGATATAATCGGTCGAACGCGAACGCCCTCCTAAAAGAAGATAAGGTTATGGACGCCATCGACGCCATTTTGAATTGATTCCGGCCGAGGGAGTCTGGTGAAAACACCAACTTTAGCCAGTGAGGGGAGGGGTCGGAGAGAAGGAAGGAAAAACGTATGACATGTACGATAAGCTTTCTAAATCTCTCTTATTCGTTTCTCTAATGACCAGAAAACCTGTCATACCATCAGGAAGGCTATGAAGGGCTTAGAGAAGACGAAAAATAAATAAAATACTTTTAAACAATTTTGTTTAATAATTAGCATATCATGCAGCGACGCCTGGGAGTTACCTGCATTTGGCTTTTCATCAGTTCCATCTGGCGTTCGCCAGCTGGATGCTGAGGCAATTTGTTGTTAAAGTTTACCCGTCATTTTCTTTTCTTTTCTGATGTTTAATTTCTCCATAAGTTGGTAGCGAGATGAAGGAAGTCTTCTTGGCACTTTTTCTTACTTGCATCGGTCCGTTGATCCATGGATATGTCGATGAAAAAGAAGAGAAGTTGCCGTCTAAATGTCATGGTATGATTTTAACGGTGAACGCTTCGTTGTTAGCTTTAATCACCTTGCTCCTTTATTGTGAGCTCAAGTGCTTCATCGCAACCGCAGATTTGATGTAATGTTTTCAATTTGTGCTGGTAGTCAATTTAAGTCTTGACATCTAGCTAGAATTTATTTGAACAATATCGGCACAAACATAATTTTTTTTAATATAAAAATACTAACTTACAATGTAAGTTAAAGCTTAACTTATATCAAGTGCCATTAAGGCATAAACTTGTTCTAATTTTTCTTATGTACACTGAATTATTTCACAGGCTGTAAATTATCCTGTTTCTGATACACTATTACGTGTATATATAGCACATTAGCAGCTATATATGTTCTCTAGTAAACAGAAATACAAATTAATGGATCGTATTTCCACAGGGAGCCCAGGCTCACAACTTGAAGGAAATATAAGGATTATTTGTATGAAACTTTATCGCTAGTATATATAGCTGATGGCAAATGATAATAAACAGCCATTAAAGTTTACATACCACATGAAATGTGGTCCATCTGTTGTTTCTTGACTGTCTTGGAGCCTTCAAGCCACGTTTCAGCAAGAAATTATTTTTAGTTAGTCAGGTGAAATAAAAAACATTTTTTGCTGAAATGCGGCTTGAGGGCTCCAAGACAGTCAAGAAACAACATTTGATGTGGTACATAAACTTTAATCCATCAGCTAAAAATATACTAGCAATAAAGTTTCATACAAATCCTTATATTTTCTTCACTTTGTGAGCCTGGGCTCCCTGTGGTATTTCATAAAAAGATCCTAATATTTTTTTAAAGATAACATTTTCATATTATTTTTCAACAAGTTTTTATTCTTAAAATTCTAAACAAAAAAATAGATCAAAGAAGTTTTTTTCATAAAGGCCATATGCCTGTTAATTTATTGTCTTTTGAGACTTTTAAATTCAGAAAGTAAAAGCAAAATAAACACCATCCCAGTGGAGGGAAAATTAAGCCAATAATTGATTTTTACCAATGGTAATATACTGAAGATAGTAGATAGGGTGAAAAAAAAATTCAGGACATGGTGCACTTGAAATTAATTTCAGATCCTCATCTTGATGAAAGTAAAATGCAAAGTGCTTTTTATAATATTCACTGAGCTGAATTATTTTCAAGTGTGCAGTATGTTAATACTTTGTTGATTGCCAGTCCGGTGGTTTTGTCTGACAAAAAGTCATTCACTCCCCTTTTGTATTTAAGTTAAGGAAATACATGTATGTTATCAGCCAAGAAGGCTTGATGTTAATGACTTTTATATCTTGGATGAGTAAATTAATATAAATAGCCTTTTTAATTCACTCTGCCATTTTTTTCTTTCCAGTGTGTAAGCACATGACTCGTGAGATGTCAGAAGAACTTGGAAGATCTGGAAAATCACATGATGTTCTTTACATTGGACATGTCTTCCAACAAGAGCCCAAGAAAGTAGAGTATAGACGATCGTACGTTTTCACCAAATTATATTTTTTGTGAAAATTACTGTAAATGCTCTATTAATTAAGCGCCCTCTCTCAAATAAGTACCGCCTCTCTATTAAGCGCCCCTTTGGAACAGTTTTGTACTGAGCGCCCCTCTCTAATAATTAGCACCCCCCTCCAACTCCACAGCACAACACGCTCATATCAAACAACATTATTTTAATATTAATATGACAAGCTCTGTTTACGAATCAATCAGTGTGGTTTGTGTAACAAGTACAGGCTTCGAGATCAGGTCCTGGTGACTACTTCAAACTCAAAATATGGGTAGCATTCTATAATTTTCTTGAGCTCTTTGCTCTTACTTACTTTGATAATAAAGTTTATGAAATGGTATGGTAAAGGAATCGGAGTGTTTGGTTTAGGAAATTAAAAAGCGCCCCTCTCTATTAAGCGCCCCTATTCTAATAAGGCCCCCCCCCAAGATCCCCAAAATTCAATAAGGTAGTCTAATTGTTACATAGTAACTTGTCTCAGTGATATTATAATGCTAGCTATTGAATATACTTCTTTAGAGAATTAAGATTAACAGAAGCATTAGAGGATGCATGCTCCAATGTCCTAGAATACAAAGTGCACAAAGACAAACCATTGGCCTTCAGATATGAAAAAGGTGAGACAGTTAAAGTGCCCATATTATTTTTAACCCCTTTTATTAATTCTTTCTACAAATTACCATAACATTTTATTGGGAGGGATTTGTGGTACCCCCCCAATATCAATTTTCAAACGGCCCATCCCTAAGTGCTTCTTTTATCAATATAATTATTTTATAAAAGAAATAAAAAAGATTTTCCGTGTTTGCACAGGCTCATGCAAACGTATACCTCTTGAGCGAGCCAAAATCACCCAGAAAAAAATTGAATACTACACTGAATGCCTTGCAAGGTATGAAGGCTCAAAAAATTAGTTTGCAGCAATAGAAGTCATAAAAAAATTTTGAGGAAAAAAATTAAGAGTACCCTCTCCATCAATTTTCAAATGGTCCATCCCTAATACGGTGCTTGTCATAATTTTCCATGTTTGCACAGGCTAATGAAAACATGGCTGTCAGCCTATGAGAACTATGCGTACAATCGAAATTATTTTATTTTAAATTAATTTCTACCTGCCATGTCCCAGCTGCAGCCCTACCCATATTTTTTTTAAATCCCATTTTTTTTGCTTGCTAGATAAAATATTACAGACTGTATGATGCTACAGTGTGGATAATCATCTCAATTTGCTTTTTCAGTTGAGAGTGTAACATTCAAGACCTTGAAAGGATTGAGAAATAGAGGTGTAAAGGTTGACCTTGGATATCCCTACCAGATGTGGGACACACCCGATGCAGAGGTTGCAAGACTGAAGAACAGGGTTTGTATTGAATTTACCAAACAAGTTAGACCACAGGCAAGTCCCTTTATTTTTCTTGGTCACTAGATATCTGTTTTTTTTATCACTAAAGTACAAGTCTTCAATAATTTTTGACTGAGCAAGGAATATATAATTTATATAGAATAAAGTCTAAAATGAATCCAAAGGGAGGGAACTGGGGTGAGGAGATTGAGGGAGGGACGAAAGGATATAAAGGGACAGTCTGTAGTCATTGCTCAGTGGGAAGCATGTTTCTTATTTTTAGCCCCACCTGCTAATTAAAATGCATATAATTAAAATGCAGCTACATGTAGTCTCAGATGACAAGCTCCACCCTTTTTGTCAAAATGTGTATGATATAATGAGGGAATCCCCTAGCCTGCATGAATTTCAGCTATCTCCTCTGGTTGGAAATTCATGCTAGGAATCCCCACAATCCAAAACAAAAACGTGTGCTGTGTTTTTAACTGTCAAATTGCAGCCACTAGAAACAATTTAAATAAATTTTATTATGATCTATTAAAAATAGAATGTAATTTTTTTCTTTTGTCTCTCCTTCCTTGGTTTTTTTTTACACTCGTTCCTATTCCTCGCTTGGTCAAAAAGTAGTGAACTTGTACTGGTGATCAAAACACAGATCTATACAGTTAATAAAATGACCAAGAAATATGTAAAGGGACTTATGCTTGCAGTCTACAAACAATTAAGTTAAATGGAGATTTTATATCTGAAGCTCTAGCTCTGACACACAAAAACTTTGTCTCGAAGGCTTGCTTCTCAATTGCCTGAGAAACAGGCCCTCGGTGTTATTTCAATCCAAAGGAAGTGATAAAATAATTATATACATGCAGACTTATTATCAGGCAGGAGCAGCAGAACTCTTTGTTTGTCGTAGCACATAAGAAACATGGATGAAATACAAGTACCATACTTATAGGTCTTATTTTCTTCACACTCAGAGATCGAACCGAAAACTTTGATGCAAAATCCGGCCCACATGATGACAGTTATGTCAATTATCTCCGAAAACCGGAAATGAATTTCGTTCGTTAAAAAGTGATGGCTAGATAACGTAATCTTTGGGGGCCGGAATTACATGTAGCCTTTCTCTATGGCTCTAATATGCCAGGCTCACTTTTCTCTTCTTGATCGAGAGCCTGATACTCAGGTTAAGATGAAAATCAAGTTATAAATCAACATTTTTGGAAAGTTTTAATAGTGTAGGATGAAATCCCGAAAAGATATTGAGGATGGAATTTATAAACTTCTATGGGATTTCGCAGTCATGCGTACACAGCCTCGTTTTGATGTTTATTCTTTCATATACAAAATCGTCAATAACTAAGCAGAGAAATATCATTTCATTTTCAAACTTCTACAGTTAGTTACATAAACATCCTCTTTTAGAGGAAAGAGTTATTTTCCTTAAAACCTTTAACTTTGACATTATACAAATTTGGCGTATGCATAACTTCAACATCCCATACGAAAGTCTATAAATCCCATCCTCAATATTTCGGGATTTCATCCTATACTATTAAAACTTTCTAAAATTGTTGATTGATAGGTGCTCTAATTGAGATGACTCGGTTTATTACCATGTTAGAGATCCCAGTTTGCCAGTCTAAAAAGTCAGCATGTGTGAATAAGGTGTCATTTCCTGGTTATTTTTCTGATTGATATTGTACGTTTATTCCGTGGTTAGTGTGAACACATGGTGGAGCAGTATGAGGACGAGATCACGGATTGGTACTGGAATCACCCGGATGACAACCTTACACAATGGCTTTGTGTCGAGAGGGTGCTGGATCCTAGTGAAGAAGGTAAATAACTAATCTCGACCCAGACCCATTTACTGATAACGTGACGCGCGGGGACTCGGGACGACTTGCAGCTAGTGAGTACCTTCAAATTTTCTGCGAAGAATAAGAGTTTTGCTGGAAGGATAAGATTAAAACTCAGACCATTTCCGCCGTTTTGAACAGCATAGTTTAAGTTTTGAACACTGGGATAGAATTGCCTTCAAACACGAGAGATTGACGCTAAAAAATCACAGGTAAACGAGTTTGTTTTCGGTAAAATTCCCGCCGATTTACGCACCAGCTATGCGCCCTAGTTATTTAGCTCTGTCATGGCGAGCTGTGGTGCAAGTAGTAAGTACTTTGTCTCTCGCCACTGTCGGTGGGTTTTCTGACTGTTTACCAGAACTGTGGTTGTTTATTCTCTGTCAATTTTCAGCCCTAATGTTAGATCACTATTCGTTTAACTCATTTCCTACTGTTGATAATGGCCCAGAAGTTGAACCAATAATATATCCGATACTTTCGCGTAATCCTCGAATTTGCTGTCTTGAGTTTTAAAGCGAAATTGTGAGAGCAAAACCGAGAGACAATCGTGTCACTTACCTTCCCTCACAATGCCATCTATGTCGACAAAAGCGGGAGATGACATTTATGGCGCGAAAATGTCCTGGTGCACTGTGGACTTTTTACGTCTATTTCTGTCACTATTTTCTGCTTATATTTGTATCTATTAATTTTAAGAATGTTTTGAAGAATTCTTATTATTTTTAACCGCTTGAAATTTTTTCTCGCTACTCGTTTTCTCGCTACTGCGTTACTCAATTACTCGTTAAATCCACCAAACCAAGATCGCTTATTCTTGTGCTTGCAATTTATTCTGGTTTTGGAATAAGTAATCACCTCATAGTCAAAGCTGTAAGTGTAATTAAGATCTATTAGCAAAACTTTGGTGCGTGTGCTCGATATTTCTAGAGTATAGTATTACAAGTGTACTAATGTACTTTAGCAAGATGGCGTGATTGTGCGCAGAGAACTCTTGCGGGAATTGTTGTATTGTGTACTAATGTTAGCAAAGATGGAAAGTGTGTGAGCGAATGATATTGTTTGAGTGAACTGTTGTATTACAAGTGTGTGAATCAGTGCAATGCTTTGTGTGTCAAGTTGTGTGTTCTGTGTTAACATCAGCAAAAAAGGTTTTGAATTTGAGGAGCAATGATACAGAACAAGTAAAAATGAGCTGGAAAAAAAACCAAGGATTAACCGCTAAAAATGTTACCCTGCTGAATGGAGGTCGAACTATATAAAGACTGTAAAATGTTTATAAAATGTTTGCAAAATAATGTGTGAATTTACAATTTACAGACGTTTTTGCAAACCTTTTACAGAGTAGCAAATTTAGAAAATACTCTACTCTGTCAAATGTTTGTAAATAATGTCTGTAAACTGTGCATTCACATTGTACATTCACAAACATTTTGTAAACAATTGACATACTTTTTATATAGTTCTTCAAAGTTTGTATAGGGTTCGATGTTTCCAGTAATCAGCTGTGTCCCAGAGAGCACATGTTTCCTCAGCGGTAATCATGCACTCAACACTGTATAAACTGTCTCCCCACCCACAATTCCTCTTTTGCTCTAACGAAGGGCTAGCGCTCGAAACGTCAGCTGCTACTCGCTTTCTACGTCCGGAGGTTAGCATACCTTAATCGACTTTAGTTGATTATACCAGTGTTTTTACAGGAACTAATTACCATTGTGTCTCGGAGAGACGGGAGATAGCGTGCTGAGCGCGAACCACTTCGCAGACAGCTTTCTCAGTTTATATCTATATATTTTTGTCCATTCGCAGATTGTTTGAACGAGACAATGCCAGAAAAGAAAGGCGACGAAGAAGGTAACTCTATGGAAGGGACAGACAAAGAGATGAAAGAAGGAACGAATGGTGAACATGTAGACCAAAAGCCACATAAAACTAAAGCGACTAGGAAACAGACGAAGGAGAAAAAGAAATCAACAGGAAAGAAGAAAACATCTTTTAAAGGTAAGAAAGAGGAGGAAATACAGAAGAAAGAAGAACATGGGCTCCACGACGGAGAGAGTGATTCTGAGAAAATTCAAAGACTGATCCGAGAACAGTCCGAGAAGCAGGCGAGAGGTCGATTGGAACGTGAATACGACAACGATATGAACGAAGACAAACGAGAACGACTTCAGGGTCGGCTAATTGAAATCGATGATCCGACGAGCCTACGACGAGAAATTCGGAAAATACGTCAGAAGGAGCTCACCGAGGATGACTATTCCCCAAAGGAACCCTGGGAAGGGGAAGTAGACCCGAGTCACCCCGATGAGGTCAACAGACATATGCGACAGCGACGCTATGAACAAGTGGAGGACGCCGATGATTTCCGACGCGAGATCGAGATGCGTTTCCATAACGACAGGGACTTCGACCATCACTCGGTTATACGTCAATTACTTCATCAATATCTGGAGGAGGCCGAGACCATACGAGATGCGAAAGAGTTACGAGAGCGACTCGAAGACCTAGATGTCCTGTCGGCTATTTTCGCAAGAGGCCGAAAGCGACACGACGAATTGTAGTTTATCATGTAAAAAAAAAAACAGCCTACCACGCCCTAGACGTTTTTAAATTCATTACCTTAAACCACAGGGAGCCCAGGCTCACAACATGAAGACAATATAAGGATTTGTATGAAACTTTATCGCTAGTATATATAGTTGATGGAAAATGATAATAAACATCCATTAAAGTTTACATACCACATCAAATGTTGTCCAGCTGTCGTTTCTTGTCTGTCTTGGAGCCTTCAAGCCGCATTTCAGCGAGAACTTTTTTTTTAGTTCACCTCTACCTGAAATGCGGCTTGAAGGCTCCAAGACAGACAAGAAACGACAGCTGGACAACATTTGATGTGGTATGTAAACTTTAATGGATGTTTATTATCATTTTCCATCAACTATATATACTAGCGATAAAGTTTCATACAAATCCTTATATTGTCTTCATGTTGTGAGCCTGGGCTCCCTGTGGTTAAACATGTGACAGCCTGACATGATGACATTGTTATTTTGATCCATAGTTAGGAAACTAGCATAACGTGAAAACAGAGTTGTGTTTTAGTTTGTAAACAGGGTGTACTTACCGTTTACATCAAATTATCTGGTTGGAAATATATAAAAAAGGGAAGTACAATTTAAACAAATACAAAAATAGTATACAGGTCCACCGGAAAAACCGAAAAGAGCGGCAAAAATGGATTACCTCAACTGGTAGCTAGGCATGAATAGATTGTGCTAGCAAATCCAGCCAAAGTTGCTCCAAAAAAAGGCTAAAAGTTGCTCAAAAGTTGCCAAAAATTGAAAAAGTTGCCACCAAAATTTGAAAAAGTTGCTCACTTTGGCGAGCCATTTTATTCTAGATAACAACTTAAAACATGGAATGTTGGATGTGTAATTCAATATAATCTTAAAGTTCAACATAACTACCAATAGTAGTACTTTCTAATGTGATATTGACCATGGAGCGAATAACCGCTGGATAATTCGCGGGCGATATTAAATAGATAGCTGCTGTCCAGTTTGCGTGGGCGCGCGTAAAGCCAGTTTTAATTTATTTGTATATCATTTATCAATTAACTATCCTTAGTTTTGACCAATTTTAATAAAAACCTTCTAAATAAAGACCTTTTTGATAGTTTGGATCAGTTTTATACCGATTTGTTGCTCAAAAGTTGCCAAGGAAGGCAAAAGTTGCTCTAGGTTGCTCGCACTACAAAAAGTTGCTCAAAACGCTAAAAGTTGCTCAAAAGTTGCCGAGCACAATCTATTTATGTCTACTGGTAGCTCACGTTTTCCAAAAGTTCCGAACGAAATGACGCGTACATATGATTTTCCAACCAGAATTTCTGGTTTTTCAGTGTAAATGGCAAGTATACCCAAGGTTAACAATTGCGATTGATTTTTAATTACCTTTGTTTAATTATTAGAATCCTAGTTTCCTAGTTTCTGAGCAAAAACTTCACCTTGTCCAATGAAGTTGACAGAAACTGATAACAAATCGCTCAATATCCTGGTTTTCTTTTCTACGGTTGAACTGACATTATTCAATAATTCTGCACAAGAACGCACCAAATACGGCACCGTATTTCGGGTAGTTACGTTAAAATGGCTTCCCGTCACCATATATGGTAAACCATCACCATATATGGTAAATCATCACCATATATGGTAAACCATCACCATTTCTCGAGCGATAACACAAGGTTTTTGGTTATTATGGAAATAATATTTCGTTTCTTGGCAGAATGTATGTAATAAACAACTTATTAGTCAGCTAAGCATCTAATACGGCTGTGTATTCTTACGATTCATTCATATTTTGGCGAGCCTTTATATTATAGTTGTGAATTATTAACAAACGAAAGGCCTGCGCAAACGAGAAAACATTGCCGCGGAAACATTTGTGAATTTCGGTGTTTCCCAAAATGTTTCCCCGTTTGCTCGCCGAACCAACAATGTTGACTAGATTCCAGGGCTGCGCTACATATGTTGCGCACCACACCACGGCAAAACGTTATGCTCCGCTGGCCGAAAGAACGAAGGCTCTGGAGTTCAAATACATGCAAGTTTCCGAGGCCTTAAACCTTTTTAGTATATAATTGTAGAACTTAGTAAACTCAGTGAATTACAAATAGACCTTTCCCGCATTCTGCTCCAATGGCCACGAACAATGGCACGAAATCGAGATTTAAGTAGACATTTCATACATTTACTGTATTTTTGTCTACCCTAATCTCGACTTGGTGCCATTGTTCGATCGAATGTGGGAAAGCCTTCAATTAACCTGTGAAAGTCTTAGGCTTAGCTTTTATGTATATAGTTTTCTTGTTTTTCGCGAAACATTTCACGTGTATTTTTATGTAGTTGGCGAGATGAGCCACAGGAAGCCCGAGCTATATGTAAACAATCCTGAGCCACAGGAAACCCGAGCTGTATTATGAGCGCGCGCTAAATCAACACACATACAGCAGAATCAAGTCAAAAGGTATTTTATTTCACAATTTGCTAAGAAATGATGGATTATTAAAACATCAGTGACAAATACACAAAATGGGAGGATGGTTGGCCTGTGGTTTCGGCGGGAAACTGGGGAGACGCGCGCGCTACCGGCTCATCAAAAGCGCATGCGCGTGACGTTTTGCTGCGGTGTGGTTGCGCACGCGCAAACGTCCTAGTATGACTAAGGCGCATGCGTCAGCATTTGTTTCTCGTGAAATGTTTCTTGGTTTGTTCAGCCAGGCAGCAAAACATTTGTCTTGCTTCCCGCTCGTTTGCTCACCGAAGAAACATTACCAGCAACAATGTTTCAGCTCGTTTGCGCAGGACAATGACTGTGTCATGGTGAGAGACCATTTATACATTAGATGTCCGGGCCAGACACGGTCATTACCAGCGATTCTCAAATGAACTAACGAACCTCGCGCACATGTGGGATGGTAAAATCAAAGAAAATATTCAAAAATGACTAATAAACTGTGTAAATATACAGTATTCAAGTAAAATAATGAAAATACTTTCAATCAAGCATTGAAGGAGGGGGGTTTAACTGTTTTAACCCACCAGTCGAACACTGATTCCATACGGCATGCGTAGTACCATGACATAGCCCCTTTAAGACCTCTGCAGTTTAGTCACATACATGTTAAATATATACATATTCTAAGATTGCAAACTGCATAACAAAGTCATCTGTTCGTGCGCGTGATAGGGTGATGTTTTTTAAATCTAGTAGCTGCTCCCGTAGCAGTATTTTGTACATATACTCCTCTTTCTCGCAAAATGCGTGAGTTAAATACAACGTGAGTTAAATACAACTACAATAATTCTTTTAGAATTCTTTTTCTTATTCACATTTAAAAAACTCCTCTGACAAGACAATGGTCCAAATTAGAAGAACAAAAGAATCAGCGCAAAGGATTGTGGTAGTTGTATTCAACTGACGTATAGTGCCTATTGATCGCTTCGTAATTTCAACGTCTGATCACGCAATACTTGATGTTGGGTCATGATTTTTTGTCCAGGCGAGGAGATACTCCGTCCTTTGCATTTAATGATAATTTCTCCCATTTTGTAACTCTTTCCCCAACGTTCTTCCTAGGGACACCTTGAGTCGTCTTAATTTGCAGAATATGTTTCTTTTCCGTTTTAGAATTTCCTTGGGGAAGATTCATGTAAATAGGCTGTTTTTCACACTCTTCGGTCTCAGTGACTATAGTCTCCTCCGGAGCTCTCTTGTTTGTTAACTTCTGTGTGCGATTCTGTTCACTCGTGGTTTGTTTTAGATGGCCATGTGGTAAGTTCATGTAGATGGGACCTTGTTCCGCTTCGGCGCCAAGCGTTGCTTTTCGCAGGGTGACGTCAGCTTCTCTTTCTTCTAAAGGAGTCTGGCGGCGTTTTTGTCTTGAAGAATCAGATGAAGAAGTTGACTTCACATCGACGACTCTTTCCGCCTTGCTCTTGCGTTTGTTTAAGTGTTTTAACAAAGTCAGTGCAAAATTCGAGTGAGTTTTCGAGTAAGCATAATCATAGTCGTTC
>JAOWCC010001634.1:63092703-63185725 GCA_030867875.1 Actinernus sp. WN-2022
TAGTCAAACCCGTATCGCATCCGGGACCTCACGGCAGCTAGACCACTCAGTCAATACGATCAGCCAAGAGAGCAGGGTGGACTGTACCCTGGGTGCCAGGTCCTTCTCGATAAATTTAATCAAGAGCGCCGAAGGTGCGATCAGCGACCTGGATTAAACATAGCGAGAATGACTTCTGGCACCTAGGGTACAGTCCCGCCTGCTTTCTTGGCTGATCATATTGACTGAGTGGTCTGCCGTGGGGTCCCGGATGTGATACCGGTTGACCAGACTGAGCAAGTTTAAAAAGGAGGGAATGGAGGTGAAGAAGCCTGAGAGAGAAAAGTGACCCTTTCTTCTAAGCCTCTTCACCTGTCTGCGCTGAATTGGTGCCGGAGTTTAGTCTCATTTCAGTCCCAAATCATGACTTACTTTTGTCTTTACCGTGATCTGGTTGATGTCGGAATCATTCAGTCTGTTAACTGGTGGTATTGTTATCTGCACTTTATCACGCGAAGTGGACCCATATATTGTGTTAATGCTTGGCACTTCAGAAGGCGATGGCAGTGTTGCTGATCATTAAAAAAGATTACACTCAGTCATAATTATTTCATTATTTCCCGTTACCCATACATCAGAAACAATGAGAAATATTAGTACTGTTTGATAGAGCTAAGTTCATGATTGTAGTGGTCAACTCGAAAGCGTCCGATGCTCCTTTGACCTCTGTGTACGATGTCTATATTATATAATTATGCAAAGTAAACTGAACTGAACTATCTCATTGTACACCCTGACACGTACCCAGTCGTTATTTAATAACCTAAGAAAGAAAAAAACAAGAAAGAATGCAATGAAGGCAATGCCCCGCGCGCTTCGTAATCTTAATAATGGTCATATTTATATAGCGCCATATCACCACAGTCTCATGGCGCTTTACATATTACCGACATATCCCGTCGGACTGCTTTACGGCGCTAATAGCTGCCACGCAGTTTACAATGTTGAGTATGTGGTTCAGTAGTGCAATCTTACTCGTGCCACGTCCTCTCGGCCAACTTTCTTTCCCTTCTTAGATTATTAAATAATGACTGGGTACGAGTGAGTCCCTGATGGTTATTGAACGAATTTAACGTATTAAATCAATAGAGCCGCACGGTATTAATTACATGGCCGCGCGCACGTACGGAATCTATATTATAGTTCGTGACAAGAGAGGACCTGGTAACGAGGCCCCGTGCCCCACTGCATGCGGATAATTAGTTGAAATCTATTTTTAGTTGAATTTCACAACACGTGATCTAAACTATTTTTATCTCGTTCTGGTAGGCTACCCTCGTCAGTTACCCAGTGTTTATATCTCCGGGTCCTCGTAGCATCATTATAAACCACTCCTTAGCACAAGAGCGCCACAGGCTGTGTCCCGTTAAACTAAAAATAGATTCAAATAATTATGATTGGAACAAACCAATGTATGCGGTATTCGTCGCTTACCTCATTCTCTTGTTGTCGTGAGCATTTTGATTTCTAATTTTGAAGATCAGAAAAATCACTAACATTTTTTTGTCAAACCAAGTCGAAATCAAACACAAGTTGCTCAAGATTATGTTATCGCTATTCAGGAGTACTGTTTGTTTTTTTGCATTTTAGGAAGATTAGGGGCAAAAAGGAGTAAAGCAGGCAAACTGGGGTTTGGTCTGTGAAGTGTTGACAGGGGCATGGTGTTGATTAACAATTAATGTTAGTATATACCACACAAGTGAATAGTGCTTTTCGCGCGCTCTGATTGGCTACTCCGGAGGTGAATATCCTTTGCTATTCACCTCCACTTCGGTGAATAATTGTTCAATATCCCCACTAGAGGCAGTGTGATATCATTTGTACGATTTTCAGTGTTATCAGCCGTTATATCACTGACTATCATGTAATAATAGTCGTTCCTTTTCTCTATTCTCGAGGCAAGGTCATACCGCCGGTGTCACCACTGAGCGAATTATCATGACCCGCTGTTTGGAACACTGGGCCGGAGTACGAGTGAACTACTACTTACTCCTTGGCAAGTCAGTGAACTTTTCCTAAAAGGCAAGAAACAACTGAGAGAACGACTTTGAAGATATACAGTTATCCCTGAATTTTTATTGTATCACAGGTCATTTTCCCAGAAAGGAAACTGAAACGATATCGTTCTCAAACCTAAAATTGTATATCAGTTTGTCGATTCTGCTTCGCCACTAAAACTAGAAAACTATAGAAACAAGTAATTAATTCAAAGAGAAAGCGGTACCCAAAATTGAAGAACTGAAAACGGACTTAGTTCAGTTGAAGCAACAAGTGCTGGAGAGCGGGTATTGTTGGTTAGCCTGTATGCCGTGTATGCCGTGTATGCCGTATATACCGTAGCAGGCACGTTTTTTTGGGCTTGAATGAAAAAGAAAGGTAAGAGACAAAGCTTCAAGCAGTGTTAGCATTTCAGGATTATACGACATTGTACATAGCCTCCACTCTAGGAACGTGCAACGGCTAGTTCATGATCAAGCAGCATCACTTTCCTTCTTGACTGACTTTGTCTGCGCCATGTCTTTCGAACTTTCTCCAGAGATGATTCAAATTGTGAAAACTTGCATTTTAATCATTTAAATAATTTAAAATTCATTCAATTTAAATTAAATAGGCATGACCCTGATTAAAATAAAGGTTAAATAATGAAAGTTTAAAGAGTCTGTTTTGATATAAAATTACATTATGAAACTGATGGATATCACAAATTTGCTTTCGATTTTTGAAAAGAGTCAGTCGGTGGCGACCAGCAACGCTTTATGTATCTCTTTTTTTTCCTCGCCCCAATCTTCCTAATCTCCGCTCGCTGCGCTCCGATACTCCAGAGCCGCAACGCAGGCTAGGTATACGCTAGTCAAGATATACGCTAGTCAAGATCGACTATTGCTAAACTAACTTCATCAGTCGTCTATCTACGGGTGCTTTGGCTTCCATTTATAATTAAAAGAATCAGTTTACCGTGATTCGTAGTGATCCATATTAAAACTACCCTGAGTGCCAGAGGTTCTACTGCCCTATCGAAGCCAAAGTTTAGCTAAGATCGACGAGAAGGGTAGTGGAACCTCTGGCACCCAGGGTATATTAAAACTGGCTTACGGGGATGAACGTAGGACCCTAATCTTCACCAAAGAGACAACCGTAATTTTTGTTTGTTATATTAGCAATCGTGCCGGCATACGTACCGTTAGTCGTGTTTTGTCCGCTTGATGCAGATTTGGTTAGCACAAAACCCACAATGAAAAGCAGAGCATAACAGGCTAACATATTTCTTTTGTGAGCTGAGCTTTCCACCAACAGCATATACTGAAGTGTCAGTGGGAAATCGTTGCATTTCAGCTATTATTGTACGGTTACAACACAAACGGGAAATATTAGTGATCCGAAATGTTTCGTTTTCTACTACCTCCTGGATGATATTTTAGTTTCGCCTCAGTTGCTAAATCAATAAGCAATCCTTATTTACTCTGTCATGTCACGCCCGTCAGGACAGAAACCGACAGAAACATGTCAATAAATCTGGCTATGCCGTGAGACTAAACCATACTATTTAACAATAGAGGTTTTGCACCACCACGTGATGGCAGCCATGTTGGTGGCCAGAACAATAGAATGTTATTCCTTTGAGATTTAATTTTTCACATGATTGAACAAATCTCATTGTTCTGGCCACCAACATGGCTGCCATCACGTGGTGGTGCAAAACCTCTATTAGACCCGCAGCCCGAATGGGCTACGAGTCAATAGCCCATGAGGCGCAGCCGAATGGGCTATTTAACTCGTAGCCCATGAGGGCGAGAGGTCTAATTGTTTTAGTGTAAACTAACTAGTCGGACAGTAGAAATAATAGAAAGAAACAAATTGAAGTTGAAAATTTTTTATTATTTCGTGAAAATGCGTGCGGTTTTTCCCTACTGATGGGCTATCACAAATAGACCTATAGTAGCGTAGCCAATCAGAATGCAGGATTTGTAATAGTCCACTAGTTGGTTTATACTAATACCAGAAGTCCATAACCAGAAGTGTCCATCTCCTACTATAGGGTTTGGCCCATCAGTTTACAGAGTAGTCTATTTATAGAAAGCTTTTCCCGCCATCTCGCAGCCAATCATATTCTTCGAAATTTTATCAGCAGCACCTGATTGGCTAAGACAGCGATTTCCTTTGTTTGTAATGTTGTACAGCTAATTATATAAGCGACAAAATTTTGGCGGACAAGGCAGTGTAGAAACTTCTGATGATCAGTTATTTCTCATTTATAACTTGCAAGAACTAGTGAGCACCACATGTCCAGGAAAGGCCATTAGTCCATGTAAACCAGAACATGTGATTCCTTTGTAACCTTTTATTTTCCCGTTTCATCTGTATAAGACTTCGTGTTTACAGCAGCGTGCGATGTATACAGAAAGAAGCTAAGTTTTGCCTTTTGGTTCATAAACGCAGATTTTTGTAGTGATTATTTGGCATATAAAATACAGCGAGTGATAAATATCACGTACAAATTATGCTATTATTTGATTCTAATATGACCAAAGAAATTTACTGAAAAAGACAATCAGATGTTCTCTCAAGAGTCAAGTGCACCGAGTTTGTTTACTTTTTTGAGTTTCAGCTCAAGTGAAAATTTGAAAATCCTGTAAGTATAAATTTGCGATTGGCAGATAAAAGAACAGCCCGGCAAATCTCCAAGCAAGTCTTAAATAATCGACTGGAGCTGAGAGAAAATAGCTATAATCCGTGAAAAAAATCAATTTCTGGTACACTGGACACTAGCAAAAAGCGAAGTTTGATTTCAGGCAGTTCATCAAACACAATCAAACAATCAAACAATGAAACAGTTGTCACTTTCAGTTGCTGTTTTATTAGAAAAACACTACTGTTATACATGTCCAAGAATAAAATTTACAATCGAAAACTGAACCGCAACTATCGTAGCTGGAAATGAAATTCCAGTTCTTAAAATTAGTACAAGCAAGGTTTTGTTTTCTTCAGGCAACTTGAACAAGATTTGCATCAACTGCCTCACGCGGCAACGGGTCACATGTGACCGAGTTTCCAAGGATTTCAATGGATTAAAAACATAACAATTAAATAAAAATTTAAGAGTAAACTTGGCTTACTTTGATGTAATTTTGTCCTTGTATAATGTCAGTTGTTCCTGGCCAGTTGTTTCAGCGAGATGAATGTAAATTTTCGGTTCCGTTTTCAGTCATTGTCATTGATTCAAACTTTTATACTTGTCGCTAGTCAACTGGTCACTTGAAGACTTGAAAATTACTTTGAACTTTCTCAAATCACCCCAAGATTCCATTAGCAGAGGCACAGATGTATGGGGTGCCAAGTGTCCAAAAATTATATGTCACAATTATATGAAAATTATATGGAAATTATATATATAATCGTTATTATATCATATAATTTCTTTTCCTCCTGAGTTCATTATTTCAAATAATGTTCGTGTTGTTATTTCATTGTTTCATATAATGCAACACTGCCTTTCGCATTATATGAAACCATGATCGCCATTCATGATCTATTATTTCATATAATGCAAGACTGCTTTTTAAATTATATGAAACCATGATCGTCATCCGTTATCTATTATTTCAAATAATGCAATACTGCTTTATAAATTATATGAAACCATGATCCTAAGCCAAATTCGTTATTTCAAACAAGTTAATGCTTCAATTTTGCTATAATCCATTATTTGATATAATACATGTAGATTATATGATTTAAAACCATTATATGATATAAATCCCATTATATGATCACATACATCTCATTATATGATATAATCCCATTATATGATATAAATCTCATTATATGATATAAATCCCATTATATGATCACATAAATCCATTATATCATATAATCCCATTATATGATCATATAAAGCCATTATATGATATAAATCCATTATATGAAAGAACCATTGTATCATATAATATCAATTGTATGCGCGATTGTATGCGCAGTTAGCAAATTTCAGTGTCGGTGTAATATTTAACTTAAGCCTCGATATTGTGTTAACGTATCTGTCGTGTCAAAGTTCAACTATCATCACCTTTTCGAAATTAATACTGTGATAATCTGCTGTACTCTCTTTCGGTTTCCTTAATAAATAACGGACCAAGTGGCCAGCGATTTGAAATACCTCTACTAGTACAAACGCCAACTCGTCGAGACCAAATATCACACTCCCCTAGCCTCTCAGACGTTACGCGAAAACCGAATTTCTGTTCGAACTATTCTTGATTAATGAGGTTATTTTCCCTTTCTCTTTGAATTTGACACATGAAGTTAATCTCTATGATATGTAATTAAACGTTTGATAAGTCAGATACAGAATTCGTGTCCGTGCTTTATTGTATTTACAAACTCTTTCAGCTTGAGTTCAGTGTAAACATAAAGCACGGCCACTCATTCTAATAGAGAAACGTCGAGTGTAGACGACGAAGAATTACTGTTTCTTGCGTTACTGCTTAACCAACACACTGTCCACGGATAACCGACTCAGAACACCCGGAAAAAAAAAGAAAAAAGAGAGGAAATATACACTTACACATACGTACATAATTAAATAAAAAAACGTATTCATATAGTTGTACTTGATTATACATGCTACACACAAACACCCCCTTCGTCGGTTTTACAGTATCGAAAATTATGTAACGAAAAACGTCACCTTCAGAAACATACGAATTAGGGAATTGAGGGACACGAGGGTGTGGCTTAGCAGGGGTACGGTCAGCCCATGAAAAAAGTCGACTAGCTGATGCCTGGTTACAATATTGAATAAGGAAGCCAGAAACAATATGAACCAGTGCACCTTGGAAAAGAGACAAACTCTGAAAATTAGGCAAATCAGGGTGATGGGACCGTGAGCCCTTGAAAAAAAGTGGAAAAAGAAAAGAAAAGAGTACTATGAACACGCATGTCTCATGAAAACGAGCAATTTAATTTAAAAAACTCATAAGCAAATACCGTGGACAAAAATCCTGTAAAAATACGTTGGATCCGAAGTGAGGACCTATGCAGCCAAAAATATAAAGTGAACAAGTCCAAGGACTACAGAAAAGCTGATCAAACAACGTATATATTGATAATCTAACAATATTTCGGCTGGCCAAACCAGCCTTCTTCAGGTCACTAGATCTTACAAGTGAATAATATTTCACAATGGTAAGTAAAAATATAAAAACGTTATTACACAACATATGAGAGGGAAAAGGAAATGACGTAAATAGAATAACCCTCGAAAAAATATAAACAACGTAAAAATCTAACACAAAGCACTACGGTTAGCTAGGCCTGACACGAAAAGCGCTCGGACCAGATTGCAGCCATAGACAGCTGTTTCGTTCTTATTAGAACTTGTTAGTATGGCATAGCAAACAGTACGCAGGCTTCGGTACCACTGCACCATCGACCCGGACTGAGCTAAAAAGCATCTAGTTTCGAGCAACAGAAATGCTTGGTTATCGGGTCACACGTCATTAGATTTTTACGTTGTATATCAGCTTTTCTGTAGTCTTCGGACTTTTCATTCGTTATTGTTTATATTTTTGGCTGCATAGGTCCTCACTTCGGATCCAACGTATTTTTACAGGATTTAATTTAATTACATATCATAGAGATTAACTTCATGTGTCAAATTCAAAGAGAAAGGGAAAATAACCTCATTAATCAAGAATAGTTCGAACAGAAATTCGGTTTTCGCGTAACGTCTGAGAGGCTAGGGGAGTGTGATATTTGGTCTCGACGAGTTGGCGTTTGTACTAGTAGAGGTATTTTAGGGTCTCGCCGTTGTCTTGAACAGCAATCCCCGATCGTAGACAAGCTTAACGCCGAAGCCAAATCGCTGGCCACTTGGTCCGTCATTTATTAAGGAAACCGAAAGAGCCTTACAGCAGATTATCACAGTATTAATTTCGAAAAGGTGATGATAGTTGAACTTTGACACGACAGATACGTTAACACAATATCGAGGCTTAAGTTAAATATTACACCGACACTGAAATTTGCTAACTGCGCATACAATTGATATTATATGATACAATGGTTCTTTCATATAATGGATTTATATCATATAATGGCTTTATATGATCATATAATGGGATTATATGATATAATGGATTTATGTGATCATATAATGGGATTTATATCATATAATGAGATTTATATCATATAATGGGATTATATCATATAATGAGATGTATGTGATCATATAATGGGATTTATATCATATAACGGTTTTAAATCATATAATCTACATGTATTATATCAAATAATGGATTATAGCAAAATTGAAGCATTAACTTGTTTGAAATAACGAATTTGGCTTAGGATCATGGTTTCATATAATTTATAAAGCAGTGTTGCATTATTTGAAATAATAGATAACGGATGACGATCATGGTTTCATATAATTTAAAAAGCAGTCTTGCATTATATGAAATAATAGATCATGAATGGCGATCATGGTTTCATATAATGCGAAAGGCAGTGTTGCATTATATGAAACAATGAAATAACAACACGAACATTATTTGAAATAATGAACTCAGGAGGAAAAGAAATTATATGATATAATAACGATTATATATATAATTTCCATATAATTTTCATATAATTGTGACATATAATTTTTGGACACTTGGCACCCCATACAGATGATCGGTCTATACGTTTCTTTTAATTTCAATTCCAAAATCTTCAATTTCTGTCGTCAAAAGCCCAACACTGATTTGCCACCGTAGCTTTGTAGTTTGTAGCACCACTTGGCGACCTGTATGTACTGAGCTTCAAACCGGGGGGTACCGCTTGCATAATAAAGGGGAGGTATGTGAGGTGTCGTCTTCAGAGCCCGACCCAGTTTGCAAAATAAAATGTAGTGAAGGTGTTCTTTATTAACCAGAATTTCCATGAACTTTATGAAAATCAACCCGAATTGATAGTTGATTTGCTCCAAAACAAGACTCGGTTCGCCAAATTGGGCTCAAATTGCAAACCTGTACCCCGTACCGCCGCACATCTCATTTACGTCGTGTACATTAATTAGTGCCCTCCCCCCAGAGTCCTAACTCCCGCATCTGAGCCAATGTCCGCCATTGTTTTCCCCCCGCGAAATTTGAGATTAGCATTTCTAAAAATAGACTACTCTGTAAACTGATGGGCCGCTACCCCAATACCAGATGGACACTTCTGGTTATGGACTTCTGCTAATACTGAATATTTGATGCTCTCGCGTTGAATACTCGAGAGTCCAAAAGTCTCCAAAATTTCCACATTTTCTTATAATCGAATCGAACGCTTAAAGTGTATATCTGAAAGTCCTTTCGAAACGGAGGAAGATTCGGGTTTTTGTAATATGTAAATTAGATTACCTGTGACATCATGACCTTGACACACATCATGACCTTGGAGACAAATCACAAAATAAAGAATATCTCCGAAAATAGTGGCTAAAAATAATTGATACTTTGCACATGTATGGTAATAAGGAAAATACACATCATGACATCAATATGCAAATCATGACGTTGTCATGGGAACAGTCTTGGTACCAGGCTCATTTGACCTTGAATATTTAATAATATCTGATTCATATACAATGCCTACATTGTTTGAAATTGTCTGATGCGCATACAGCAATAAATTGTATATTACGAAGGAGAAATCGGTCAAGGAATCAGTCTATTTTTATCATGAAAGTGGCCTGGGGTGAACGTCGTGATTTGCACATTGATGTGTATTTTCCTTATTACCATACATGTGCAAAGTATCAATTATATTTAGCCACTATTTTCAGAGAGATTCTTTATTTTGTGATTGTGTCAAGGTCAGACGTCACAGGTAATCTAATTTACATATTACAAAAATCTGAATATATCTGGAACGAGATGAGCTATTCACAAACGGAAAATGCCATTCTTCCTCATTTCAAAAGGACTTTCAAATAAGATCAACTTAATTTTCGTTTCATGTACACTTTAAAATTGCAGCTCATTCAAAATTAGCCTGAATTTCAGCCGTCTCCTCTACGGCTGAAATTCAGGCTAATTCAAAATGTCGAAAAACGGAACTCGGCCCTGCGAACTGGTCTATGACATATGTCCCACATCTAGTAAGGCATCTGTCAATCAGTGCCAAAAATAACGTGTGGCTTTCTTCAAATAAATCGCCCGTAAAGGAATAGGTAACGCCTACTCTTGACTTAATGGATTACAAAAGTTAGTGAAACATCGAAAATATGAAATATCAGTCTCGAGCGATCAGTTTAGTGAACTCGAATTACTTCAAGGTCCTTCAAATCTCGCTGTCGAACTGTTCAGTACTGAGCAATTGTTGCCGGCTTGAACGGCAGCCGTAGTTACGAAATCTGCTCTACTTTACCTTTCGCTCGTTCCGAGTACTAACAAAAAGGGCTGGTAAGTCTGGTAACTTCTTTACAAATCTGAAACGGCCGGTTTATATGACAGGCGTTTTGGGCACAACACTCCGTGTAAATTTTGGCACTGGAGGCGCGGGATATGTGGGTTCTGATTTGCTTGCATTGCAACTACCTCTACAGCTAATTAATAGGCAACTTTCCTATTCTCAGAGGGAGATCTGAAACGGCTAAAACGGTGCGGGTATCTTTTCTAATGCTAAATAGCTTCAGTTCAGTAGCAAGTTCCCACATGAACCTAAACTGAGGGCTCGTTCCAGCTCGTCCGCGAGGGACGCAAGTGAATGAACCTGTTTAACAGGTTATGAGCAGAGTACAGGGTAGAATCGCATATAGCAAAAGCTGAATCGCACGGTGCATTTGCGAAATCAGACGCTGATTGGCTGAGACCGGAGTGGTGATTCAGAGTGGAATCACCACTGTAGACTAAGGGCGCTATTTATAACTTTAGTTAGCATTGAAAATATCAACAAAAGTACTAAATCATCAAGTAATTCATCGGACTATATATATGCGATTCAAAAGCGACTCGGGCGATATCGGTTTTCTCGTGCAATTAAACGTGGAATTACCGAGTCAGGCATGTGATTTTCCTATAACTGACCAGTCGAGCTAACAGACTTCAGGCCTTGATCAGATAACATTCACATCAATTGGTATGCGTAAGCTGTGTGCGCGGCTGCCGAAGGAGTTCCTCTGAATACTTCCTTTTCTTAACAAAATTACTGTAACAATAATAGGTAGTTTTGATCGGTCATGACCCTAGATCGCAAAATTGGTTTGCATTGATGCATGATTTTAATTTTACCGTAGACCTTCGCGGGTAGCCTCCTCCTATATAATCGGAAAAAATCGAGACCGGGTTTCCTGTGGTAAAACGAGAGAAGAGAGGGGACTGATGATGAAACAATGGGGAGGGGGAGGGGGAAGGGCTGCGGAGGAGGCTACTTCGCGGGCACCTCTCGTTAAAAAAATATACGCGCCACGCTTTAAAGGAAACCATATGAACATTTTGGTCCTTGTAGAAATAGCAAAAATACACTTATAGTTATACGTAATCCAAAATTTGGAACCCAGTTAGAATATTTCCTAGCGGAGCTAGGAAATTATGAATTATGACAATTTTATGTAACTTTCAGTATGCGGCTTTAGGACGCCCGGCCCACCAAAATGATTGTTTCACTTCAAAACTCTTTGAATGGCACAAGTACTTCATGGGTTTTTATGCGTTTTGGAAAACACGTTGGACACGGTTCTGTCGGCAGTAAAATCCAAAATTGTTTACCCCAGAACAAAACACCCTGTCGATGTGAAATTTTCTGTGAAGACTTATTATCGGTTTTATATACAATGAAACCTCGGGGCCCTGGCAGGTGACCGCTTAATACAGGTTCTTATAAATTGCGCAATATTTTTCACTTTTAACATTGTACAGTACTTGTCTCAGCATTAGAAAAATATAAGGCGCAAAATGGAATTGCTGTTAGTCACGCGAAATGACTTTTTTTTGTAATTATTCGTGATTGAGTAGTCCGGAAGTATCAACACATGGTTTGAGTCCCTATCATTTCTCAAAACACTTTTCCAATCAGTGCGCTTTTGGTGAGGCAGAATCCAATTACTAAAACACTCAAGAGTCCGCTTGATACAGGTTTTTAACAATAGAAACTAATAGAAATTACCAAATGGGCTGCGTTTTGGTGTCCGCGTCCGCTTAATAGAGGTGTCCGCGTCCGCTTAATAGAGGTGTCCGCTGAATACAGGTTTGTTTTACAGTAAACTCGGGATCCAACAGTAAACAAAACCAAGATCCAGATACTGGTGTCCGCTTAATAGAGGGTCCGCTTAATATGCAAAATTTAATTTATTTGGGCTGCCTGTGTTGCTACGCGTGCATGGCATGACGGGGAGTGCTCGGACAAGATGGTGGCTGGCCCTTGGCCTTGGTTTTCTTTGCAAAGCCAAAGGTTTAGAAATTCAGCGAAAGGTATGCAATCGATACATCATTTGGACTACTGGCTTTTTAATTTGCCGGGTAAAAGTCGACAGATTGTGCGACATAGCAAAAGTAACTATATTTAGGGTGGAGCTTATTAATATTATGCAACCTGGTCCTGGAACAAGCAGGTCATTTATATTTTCTATGCATTCATTGTTTTATTTAACCCTGATTTAACTAAACAAGCCTAAAGGCAAAGCTTTTAAAAGTACATATAATTATATTTAGACTACCCACTCGTGCAACAGTTAGTTCGGTTTAGTTGCAGCGTGGTTTCGGATTCGGTTCGGACGAGCCAGGTTATTTCTAAAAAATATGGCAAACACCTCGAAGTTCCGGTTGTTGTTTCGCTACCTCTGCAGTATTATATTTCTGATTGGATTAAGCTATCACTTCATGGAGATAGATCTCGAATGTTACAAGTCATTTGGAGGACGATACAAATACCTGACACTTATCAACATGTTTTTACAGTGGATCTACTTCACCACCGTGACAGTGATCGATGTACAGGCCTTCGCACGAAAACGAAATAGCGAGATATTTTCTTACATCTGTGATTTCTGCTTTGCTAGCTGGGCATTTCCAATAGCGCTGACAGTTACTGTACTGTTCTGGGGGCTTTATATGATAGACCCATACTCATGTCAAACTGAAGAGGAAGCCAAAATCATCCCAAGGTGGTTTAATCACTACATGCACACCTTTCCCGCCATTGCAGTTGTTCTCGAACTTTTATTGTTCAAACACGAATATCCAAGCAAATCGACGGGCATGAAAGCAGCGCTGGGGTTTGGAGTACTATATATGGCTTGGGTTTTCCTGATTGCGTATATGGAGGATTTCTGGGTCTATCCCTTTATGGAGAAAATGAATCCACTCCAGTTGGCAATATTTTTTGGTGGAGCACATGTTTTTGTAATGGTTCTCTATCTCACTGGTGATTTGCTAGCCAGACGAAGCCATGGATTAATGGAAGTATCGGACGAAAATGACAGAAAAACAAACTGATGTTGAAAAATGTGTCTCGGTACAGTTGAAATATAAGCCCCATTACCCGGGGGATCACTATAAATTAACGGATGGGGGTGCGCAGTGCATAAAAAGGAGTAAAAAGTATCATAACCATACCTTTTAGGGGGTCTTGTTCGCACAAGTTATTTATTTAATGTTTTTAAACTTTAATTTATGTCTACCGTGTAGGGGTCATTTTCAAAATGACTGCAGAGCACCCTTGTCATTTTGGTACTGGAATATATAAATCATTACAACAGTAATGTATTTCTTGAAACGAAAGCTTAAAGTAATATATAATAATAAAATTAATGGGTATTTAGAAGCACTTGTAGTTTACCAGTAAAAGATAATTGAGATAAATAGCACTAATAAGGTACATTATTTTACTATTTACAGAATTAAAGTAGAAAGGGTAAAGAAAAATAAATAGATGGGTAATAATAATAATTATTAGCCAGGGCCCAGTTGTTCAAAGCATAAGTGTACTCCATGGTTAAAATTGCTAATGTATAGTAAACTGTACATATTAGAATTACAGATTTAACGCTATCCTATAGCTATTGGGCCCAGATATTAAGTAATGACAACAACAAAAATAGGAAAAAAAGATGTCTTATAAAGCCTGATTTTCTCAAAGATTTAATACTAATTTTCATCAATGACATTTCCAGTTATTTAAGGCCCTATTTATGGCTGTTCTCTCTCTAGAAAACCTCTGGGACCAGGGTAGGCCCTATTAGAATCCCATGTATAATAATAATATTTACATTCTTATATGGCACATTTCTAAAACCCAATGCACCAATAGACCCCATGCAGGGATTATTCATCTCCAAGGGCCTTTTGGTGATGTTATGGGGTATTGGGTGCTTAATTAAATATGGCAGGGGAAAAAAGATGAAAAACAACTCACTTTTTCTTTTCTGTGTCAAAGCATGTTTATAGTGATGTCACTATAGCAATTAGTGTCATTTGAAGTTAAATAGAACAAAACCATGAGGAGTCTGTTGTCTATATTCAACTACAAAGCAATAATTCAATAACTTACATCTGATTTTTGAGGGGGATTTATCCATGGGGGAACTACATTTGTACGTGTATCTACAGGAGAAATTATACATGGAGGGCATGGCCATGGAGTCAAAAGGAGGGGGTGGGATTCTCTACATGGGAATCACAATGGGGGTGGGATTCTCTACATGGGGACTGTACATTGGATTCTACAATATGTCAACCCTTTATAACTTGTGTATATGTAATGGTGAGAAATACCCATCAAGTGCCAGAATAATAAAGTGAGCAACTTTAGAAAACCCATATGTAGATGAGTTAAAAAGGTTAGTCTTAAGACTGAGAACAGCTAGAACAGATTATGTATGAGTGGGACAAACTATGGCACTCTTTACGGCACAGTTACTGTACAGCATGCTGTGACTTTGAAATGGTTTCCCTATTGTTTTTGTCCTGCTTATCCAATCAAATTACAGAGTTATGGCACAATTCAATTTTTCAATAATGGTAATAGGGTTCCCACAGTCAGGAAAGGCTTTTTTTTTCAAGGTCAGGGAATTTAGGATTTGGTCAGAGAAATCCCAAATTTCAATGAAAAGTCGGGGAATTTTTATTTTCAGGCTTCACATACATGTACTTATTTATTTTGGCTGTTGTGAGCTGTTCTGTTCAATGTTGCTGTCCCAAAATAGCGATTGAATATTTGGAAATAATATGAGCATTGTGCTGGAGGTCAGTGAAAAATGCTTCTTGGTCAGGGAAAAGTCAGGGATTTTTTCCCTGCAAATGTTTGGGAACCATAAGTTAAGTTACTATGGTTACAATAAGGCTACATACATGCCATTAGAATCTGCTCTATTCTGCCTTGCCTTGGCTGCAGGCATGACTAATGGCTAATGTCCAGGCTGAAATTGTCTTGAAACTAAAGTAATAAAAATGTAGGTCTAATGTGTGTGCAGCTCTATTTTTAAAAGTACAGATAAAAATGGGAATGTGAAATATTATACTGCCACTAGTACTAGTTATGAACTAAGACAGTCGATTATCTTTCAATATATTTTCTACTTAAAACTGAAACTCTTATACTGAAATAAAAATAATCTTTATAACAATGGACAGCAGTTTGGGGCTTATAAGCTCTGTATAACATCATACATTGTAGGCATATCAATAACAAAGTATTTTGAGTTTAGCTTCACTTGTTTTAATAGTACTTCATAATATATTTATCACACTTACATGTAGATTGCACTCTATCCAGTAAGCTCACAGGTGCTTTTATAATGAAAATAAAATCTTGACAACTTTTATTTCTGTTTCTTATGTGTTGTTTCAGATGTAACTGGGACCAAGATTAAGTACTGGTACCCAATGTTGAAGGAATCAAAATTAAGCAATACCCGGTCCTGTTTAGTAATTCATAGCATAAAATTAATGTGTACATATCAAAGCCCATCAAAACTGATTTTTGACCAGATCATTATCTGTTTTTCAAAGCTATTTTTACTAATTTAACACACAACTTCTAAAACCACTTCTTTTCCTTGCCAGTAAGAAAAACATGAAATGTCAGTTACATTGTTGCTTCTTTCCTATTTTTTTCTTTGTGTCAGTGGATGGCACAATTTTTACAATAACATTTTCCTTCTTAACGTATAAAATCTTTGTTGCATTGCATTTTTATTTACATACCTTATTCTACACACATCTTTTTTGCAAGTAAAAAGAGTCAGGAACTCATATAATTTTTGGAATTTAACAGAATAAAAAAAAAATGTACATGTATGTATCTTAGACCAAATTGTACTGTAAGTATCTACAAAGCATGTGGAGGTGGTGAATGTGGTGCTGGTCGAGAGGGTCGGTGGATTTCTTGAGGGTGTTCATCATCACAGGAAGTACTGGAGGTATCTTGGGGTTGTTGAGTAATATCTGGTTGCTGAATACATAGGTTGGTCTCCTTGGGAGAATCTGGAGTTGATCCCCAAGCCCCATTCTTACTGGAAGGTACAGTGTGATCATCAGCTTCCAACTTTGCATTATTTAGAATACATGTAGATTCGTTTTCCTGTCTTAAATTGCTTGAAACTTTGTCTGGTATTGAAGAATTTGTTGACTTGACATCAGAATTATTATCAGTTGTATTTGTAGCAGCAACTGTTAGCTCATAAGATAGACCCTTCTGATCTGGGGCACTATTAGTGCTTGATTTTATGCTTCTTCCATGTGATTTCCTTGGGGGGGACACAACTTTCCACACAAAGCAACCATGGCGCTTACCCCTGATTGGATGGTTAGGATCTAGCCTTGAATTATACTGATGCTCATATGATATTTTCTCAGTTATAGAGGGAGCTTCTCCCAGGGTTGAGTAATAACCAGGAACAATACCCACTGCTGCCCTATTCCTTGATGTATTAAGATTGTGACCACAGTGTGAGTATCCTCTCAGGGGATTATAAAGATTAATATATCTGTAGTCAGCTCTAGATGTTGAACTAAAGCTGTACTGTGGTTGTGTGACTGGCCTCTCTACAGTCTCATTAGGCCACCAAGGGTGTGGTGTTTTCTCTTTGCTAATTATCGTATCCACATGACAAATAGGCTCACAAACAAACCTTGGATTTTGTCTCAGAAATGTCACTGCAGTTGGCTGGGGTTTATTCTTGCGGTTTGCTGACAGGGCCCTCATGGGAGTTGGTGGCACATTATGACGAATGTAATGAGAATCATAACTTGAAACTTCTTGTTTGGAGTCCACTTGTAGGTCTGCAAATACTCTGGTTGTGTCTTCTCTATAAGCAATGCAAATTATATAGAAAGGTTATAATAGGAGCTTATTCTAGAAGCAGATTACTTATAACCACATATTCGAGATACATTGTACCTACATTGTAATTATCAATGTGATGACCAGGGGCATAGGTCCTCAAACTTGAGGGAAACTGGAGGCAGGGGGGCAAAATGATGAATTCTGGGACATTTTCATTGATGACTACTTTCAACACTTGCCCTACACCACTGGTGATAACTACTGGCTTTAATGGCTTATCTGTTTAGATATTTATTACGGTATTACATCACATCTTAACAAGTTTGATAAATTATAGCCCAAATGGTACACGTGCTCTGATTTGGCTAAAATGCATGTTAACTTAATTATATAAGAGGCTAAAAACATGGAAACAGAGTGCACACGTTATCTCCTTTAAATTTTGTTGCATTAAAGGGGCTCGTGATTACTGCTCCTACTTAAGCTGATTTAAAAATAAAATATTTTTAAAAAGTCTAACCTACAATTGTATGATGTCCCATTCCTTAATTGTCTGCTAATTAAAAGGACCCATTCCTCTGTAAAGAGTGTCTGACCACTATGGTCAACATGTATTGTACCTCATTAACTTTTTAAACAGTCATAAAGAGGCTGAACACTGGTATGTAATCGACTAAAGTCGATTAAGTAATGCTAACCGCCGTGGAAAGCGAGTAGCAGCTGACGTTTTGAGCGTTAGCCCTTCGTCAGAGCAAAAGAGGCTGGCCACTCTTGTTATGCTTCACTTGTCACACAAAGGTTTCCATACATCTAGGCTCTGGGGTAAATTGAAATAATTATATCCTCTGAGAAAAGAATAAATTATTTAATTTATCTGGAGGCTCACATTGAAACCTTTGTGCATGAGGAGTGAAGCATATATATGCAGTGGCCTATTTGGATTTTAGACAGCTTGTGCATTTGCAATGATGCATTTTTACCATTTTTGTTGAAGTGCGACTGAAAGTTTCAAGTTGCATTTGGAAAATGATATTCAGCCAACGTAAATCAAATGAGTATTGCCAAGATTTAATCAAGTCTACATGTAGGTGGTACCTGTGTGAAATCTTTATGTGAGACTAGCTAGTTTCACCTGAATACAATTTTTCAAATGCAAGTTCAAAGTTTTACAGTTGCACTTCAACGTGCTAAATTCCAATTTGAACTCTGGATTAGCTGGGTCCCGACTTTGATCAGCCCTAATATACATGTATATATCATTGGTTGCATGCATGTTTCAGGTTCTGTTAGAAACAGTGTTTTTTTTCCAACGAAAACAGTAATAATGTGTACTACACAACTATAAACATGTTAATTAAAATGAAAATTATGGAAATCATTCCTGAGAAAGGAATTACAGCCATTGATATAATCTGGGAGGTGATATAATAGAGTGTGTAATTTAAAATACAATGAGTGACTAGCTAGTTCCTGTAAAAAAATAGTGTGTTTATTTGTTCTGACGAAGGGCTAGCGCTTGAAACATATAGCTGCTACTCCCTGCCCAATTGGCGGTTAGCATACCTTAATTGACTTTTAGGTGATCATACTCATACAAAATCTGCTTTAAACTACTCACTGTGGACAATAATATATTAAACTATGTGCCATGACATTGTAATGGTTTCCCTATAATACGTGTTTTTGGCCTGCTGATCCAATCAAATTACAGAGTTGCAGTATGGCATATATGGTAACAGTATAATTAAAAAACAAAAACACAGATGTTATCAAATGTCTTATTATACACTCATGACTAAGTGGCTGCTTTACCAATGGCCTATTGGTACCTTTTGGGTAGAATTTACATTATTTCCTTTAACCAAACCTTTACTCAAGACTGGTGCTCAAACAAAAACGAACTGAACTAATAAGCACGCATGGAATCCATAATTATTTTGAATGCTAAAGACCGTGTCGAAATTTATTAATTAGAAATCGATTTCGTGATTGAATTTATATGATAATCCATAAACCCAGCCAAATCTCGTAGTCTGTTTCATGTTAACTGGGTTTAGGGCAAACTCCCAACTCTTATAAGCTTCACATAGTTAATGCCCATGGCTCTTCCAAATACCTGTCGTCTCGGCTGTCGTGTGTCAATAGTATAAGGTGTGTTGCAAAAGTATCCCATCAAGACTGAAACAGATTATGATCTTATATGCTATTGGCTATTGCTGGCCTTGAAATACGTATTTAATGACTTTTTCATTTACGTGTTTTTACTTAACCGGAGGAGTTATTTTTCTGCAGTAAAACCAAAGAAATCGGTCCGTATTTGAATGTGTGGTTAAGTGGAGTTCGTGGTAGTACTAGCAGGCAAACGAGTGCTATTCGTTTTCCTAATCAAAATATTTGAGTGCAGTAAACCTGATCAATAAAAACCCACACAAACCACAACGACTGTACGAGAAACCGCATACGACATTATCTATAATTCAGAGGAGCAATCTCCAGAATCCCTTTAATTGGAATAAATAAAGTACGATTGGATAGTTCCAACCACAAACATGCAATACTGACCGTGGCCATCCTTCGACTTTTTTCTTGCGGGCGATGGGGGGTAGGTAGATACTGGCCATCAAGCCAAGCTATACAGATTCCTTTATATGCTGTATATGCTTTATATGCTGGTTGGAGTTAACGGATCAATGCGATCCGATCTATGGAAAGCGTTGTAGCTTTTCCGCCATCGTGGTTCGGCCCATCAAAAAAGATTGATTACTCGCATAATTCCACGTTGCTATGGAGATGATACCGCTGACAATACTGTGATCATTTCTGACTGATATTTGGTTGGATCGCAGGCTCGCGAATAGCTCTGCGTCCATTTTGAATTTGTAGTTTTTGCGGGAAGAAAGTGCTGAACATGGTTGTACTTCGCGCTAAACTGTTACTAACCGGTAGGTTGGTTAAGTCTGATTTGATTGGCATTGAATTTTAGATATGAATTTAAGTACGAGCGAAATATCGCGAGCGTTTAATACAGTTTATAGACTTAGTTATTATCAGCTCAGACAGATGTATAATTTTACGATAGCACTTGTTCTGTCGTGTTTAAGAACTTAAACATAACGGCTAGATTGCAGAATACCCCACCACTTCGAAAGACCACTTGAAAAGCCCCTAGTGACTTACGTGTGACTTGTGACTTCTTGGTAACCTGAGGCTGAGTATCAGGCCCAGGTGGGAGGGGAGAAGAAGAGGTTAAGCTGCCGGTAAATCTTACAACAGACTAATTTAATGGGTACATACATGTGGTTTATAATATTGTCAATACAGGGTCATCAGTTTTCAGTGTTATTTTCTCTGAGCTCTGTTTATTTTTAGAGATACTTAATGTACCGATCAATTCGAAACATCACCATCGTTCTGGGTTGGTTCACCTCATTACTACATTAGTTACCCATTGTTTGTATCCCCTGGGTCCTCATAGCCAGCATCGTTAAAAAACACTCCATCAGGCACAACAGCGCTACTTGATGACAACCAGGTATCTTACTAAAATAACCAGGCTGTGCCCTGTTAATCTAAAATATAAAAATATAAAAACACGTTCCTGGAGCAAACTGCTCTTCACTGTTGCGTTTAATAAACTTAATGTCCAAAGGAGGCATTCCATTGTCTACACTACGTTGTTTCAGTTAATACGACGATACGTTGTCAGTACGTTATTACTTTTTCACAGTTCCGAAGGTCATTCGAAAATAGCAGTACTGATGGGAGAGTGAATGGGCCGACCACAGGCTAACCATCCTCCCATTTTGTGTATTTGTCACTGATGTTTTAATCATCTATTATTTCTCTTCTCGCTGCTTCGCAGCTCGCTGATCGCCGCTCCTGTTCTCTCTAGAAAAGCTCTGGAACTAGGGTACCTTTTCACTTCATTCTGCTGTGAATGTGTTGATTTAGCGCGCGCTCATAATACAGCTCGGGTTTCCTGTGGCTCAGGTTGGCGGGATGAGCCACAGGAAGCCCAAGCTATATATAAACAATCCTGAGCCACAGGAAACCCGAGCTGTATTATGAGCGCGCGCTAAATCAACACATTCACAGCAGAATCAAGTGAACAGGTATTTTATTTTACAATTTGCTAAGAAATGATGGATTATTAAAACATCAGTGACAAATACACAAAATGGGAGGATGGTTAGCCTGTGGGCCGACTAAAATGTCTTCGTGAACAATTTCGGATGGAGTTGATTTCAATGCTTTATATGTTCTTGAAGTTTTCCCATCGTTGCATGATGTACTTTTTTAACAAGCGACGAAATTTGAAGTAGGACGTATATAAAAAGGGGTAGAAAAACTTATAGTTTCTGTTCTAGACTAATAACAAATTCGTAGGCCGGGAATATTTTGCCATAGTATTTTTCCACCTAGAAAATCCGAACAGCTAATAGCTTTCTAGAATACGTCAAAAGAATTTCAAAAAGTACTCGTTGGGTGCCCTTGATGTACGAACTTACTGACTACTTAGCTATAATGCAGTAGAATCTGGGGGAGTTCGCGAGAAGTTCTCCGCGGAGTAACGAATAAAGGAGGTAAGAGAACGAATCCTCATGTCCCATGATAATTATTTAAAATCTATTTTTAGGTTCACAACACGTGATGTAAGTTTTTATCTCGTTCTGGGTTGGTTCACCTCGTTAGTTACCCATTGTTTGTATCCCCTGGGTCCTCATAGCCAGCATCGTTAAAAAACACTCCATCACTGAGGCACAACAGCGCTACTTGATGACAACCAGGTATCTTACTAAAATAACCAGGCTGTGCCCTGTTAATCTAAAATATAAAAATATAAAAACACGTTCCTGGAGCAAACTGCTCTTCACTGTTGCGTTTAATAAACTTAATGTCCAAAGGAGGCATTCCATTGTCTACACTACGTTGTTTCGGTTAATACGACGATACGTTGTCAGTACGTTATTACTTTTTCACAGTTCCGAAGGTCATTCGAAAATAGCAGTACTGACGGGAGAATGAATGAGCCGACTAAAATGTCTTCGTGAACAATTTCAGATGGAGTTGATTTCAATGCTTTATATGTTCTTGAAGACTAGATGTTTTCCCATCGTTGCATGCATGTACTTTTTTAACAAGCAACGAAATTCGAAGTAGTACGCGTATATAAAAAGGGGTAGGAAAACTTAGTTCTTGTGAGACTCGTGAGTGAGAATAAAATATATTAAAATTCAAATGGACTACAACACAGTATTAAATAAAGCAACGTTCGAGCTGTGGTTGTCACGGGAGGGGCAACCTCCATAAAACATCAGCTTCCATAATAACTTAAAAGCGCCGGCCCTTGACCTTGTATCCCAGGTATTTGTTTAACATGTCGAGCCTTTTATAAATATTCAAAAGCAATTTACATTTACATTTTAATACCTTCAAACACAGCACACAGCTTTTGGAGTTCCTTCTTCTTCAGCCACTCACTCACAAAAGCGGAGTTTTGTCCTTTAAATGTATCTAATATAAAAGTGTCCTCCATGATTCGATCGAGGACGAGGACGGAACATGAATTCGAAATCGAGACAACTTGTTCAAATCCCCCCCCCCCCTCCCATTCGGTGTCAAATTCCCCACCCCAAGGACAGCTACCGAGGGGGGGGGGGGGGGGGATGGTGACGTTTCGAATTGATCGGTACATAAGTCACCTGAGTAAAATGTAGTGACAACCTATTTTTACTGTTAGTATTTAAATCGGAGACAGTTTTTTCTTAATTATATTCATTTTGAAATCACTGGTGTTTTTTGCAGTTTGATTGTTTGAAAGCATCAGTGATTATAGAACAAGCTACCCTGGGTACCAGAGGTTCTACTGTCCCATTCGCGAAAGTTAGGCGCCGAGGAGCGAAGCGACGATAACCTCTGGTGGCACGGATAGCCAATCTCACTTCCATGTTCGAACTAGTATCACATTTCTCGAATAACCGGTTTTGCAGTCATGACATCTGTTAGCTGTCAAATACATGTTTACACTTTTCCGCACCACTGATTTGCGCTACACGTGCCGACTACTTGTGTGTTCGAAATTCAGATTATGCAAAAGACTCCACTGAAACCTGGACTGAAACCTGCTTTATAGCGAACATGCCTTGATTCCTCAACTCTCCAGCTCTCTAATGTATGATTCCACAAGTGAATTTAAAGGACACGCAACTATAACAGTGGCTTTCTGAGGACAATGCAGACCACGAATCGAACGCTACGCGGGAATCATTTCAAACACCAAAGACTTTCCCCAACCAGTAAGCAGCACAGCAAAAACATCTTCTACATGAATTTCAAAATTGACTCATCTTGTTGAGGTTTGAGATTTTCGATCTCTGGGAAAAGTGTCTTTGAATGTTACAGAAACTGCTTCAGAGAAATACTTTTGCATGGAGTCTTCTGTCGTCATCTTGATTAAATGTAAATCCAAAACCGGTTTTTCGTTCGCTAAGTTATCTAGCCAATCATATCGACGGATATCATTCCTAATTATAACTAACCAATAATAAGCCTGGTACAAATTCTGTACCAAATTCGAACATGGAAGTGAGATTGGCTATCCGTGCCACCAGAGGTTCTCGTCGCTTCGCTCCTCGGCGCCTAACTCAGCGCCTAACTTTAGCGAATGGAGACAGTAGAACCTCTGGTACCCAGGGTAAGAACAAGCAGGAGCCTCAAGAAAACCAATGAAACAATTATAATTTTAAAATCCATTTCACAGCAAAAAATCAGTGGTAAAGATATATGTGTTCACTCGTGTGCCCTCCTATAGTTTTCAATTAATTTCCTTTTCTTCAAAGCCCTGCACACTTGACCATTTTAGTTTATTATAAAAAAGCACAAATTTACAAAAGTTTATTGTTTGTTAAGATTTCAAAATGAATATAATTATTAAGTGGTAATTAATATAACTTTAGTGTCATGCAATTTTGGTCTTAAATCATAATCTTGATTACAAATTGCAAATATTTTGAATTCACTTGTATGATTTCAGACCAGATTGCACTCCACTTACCAGTAGTTTTATTAATACCATAACTCAGATTATTAATTATCGTCATTATAATTGAAGGGGTGATTGAAAAAAAGTCTCTGACATTTATTATCATGTGAAATTCAAATCAAACACTTAATGTATGTATATAAATATTGTGAAAAAATTACTAATTATTTAGAGTTTGTAATAATTCTAAAACACTATTGGCAGGCATAATACTGCACAAGCAACTTGCTTCCTGCTGTTTACCTAATGTTTGTTTGTCTTCATTTTATACTAGGTGATTCTTGTGTAGGAAAAACTGCATTAACACAAGTGTTCCACAGTGATGGCACACACTATCCCAAAAACTACTCCATGGTAAGTTATACTATTACCGATATCTAGTCCTGAACTAGCTGTTAGCATAGCCTAGTGTATGATATTTAGAGGGTCATTTCTGGAGGTGTTATAGACAGGAAGTACCACCAGCAATTCTCAAGATTCTTGGTCTGGCAGGCCCATAGCTATACATGTACATGTATCTAGCTAGAAGCAAATGAGGCAGTACCTTGGATCAGAGCTTGAGGTTGGAAATCTGCTTAGAACTCCTACCTCACAATTTTAACAGCATAAGCTCACAATATCAAATATGCCCCAATGTATGTCTGAGTCTGTCTGAGTCAGAATTTGACCCTGTCCCTCTGATTGGCCTCCTGAACCAATTTGTTTGTGACTACATGTAGTGATGCGATTGGATCATGCCATAGCAGTTTCCAAGGGTGCCATTGTTTACTCGTTCCATGTCATTGAACCCGTTGCATCTTTGGAGTTTGCACAAGTTTTCTCAAGCCCCCTAAATTCACTCCAGAAAACCGAATGAAAGGCCATTACACCAGCTTACATGTTCTGTGTAAGTGCTGCAGTTCTTGGGAGAGGAAAGTGTTATGAATTTCGGCTGTCTGAAAGTGCTGGCTTTTCATAAACCGTTGAGGCCTAAGTGGACAAAATCGGTTTAGTCAATTTGCTATATATAAAGAAGTTTCTCAGGTGTCAATCAAAAGGGATTAGTCTGGCATGGAAGTGAGACTCATACTTTGGGCGGCCAGAGGCTCATCTTAAAAGACGTCTCGCTTCACTCAATGGCTTTGAGCCTCTGGCATCCAGGGTAATGAGGCAGTTGCCTTGGTTAGAATTTAGCCCACCACCTCATGTATTCATTATTTCACGTTGACTGAGACTTGGTATTGAAAATAAATGTAATATTTATTACACTGAAAATGATGCAGTTTACTGTTTTTCAATATGACTTCCTTTAATTATGTACAGAAACACGGAATTCAGAAATTACCTTATACATGGACATGTATGGATAATTTGTGCAATTAACACTTCAATTTCAGCATTTTCAAAAAATCGAAAATGAAATGTTCAAAAATGTTACTCCCATCTGGTCAGTTTCTACAATTTGTATCTACGAATTCATAACATTCATGAAAATATACATTGTATATAGGGTCAAAATATCGCTATCCCAAAATCACGGAATTGAGATGTTGAATTAAAAATGTCACGTAATAAGGCATCATTGATACACTAGTTCTCGCAGAAAATCTAATGTAGAAAAATGCCTTGGTTACACATTTGGTCTTGCTAAAGACCTGTCTAGTCTTCAGGTGCATGCATGTCCCTTCACACTTGTGAAATCTGAGTTACAAATTAAACTATTTGGCACCACAATTATGGCAATAATATTGTCTTCTGATGTTCAATTTACAGGTAGTTGAGAATAGTTTTTTTTAGTGTACTGTTTTCATTGAACTGCAACCCTGCATGGGAGTCCAAGTTGGTTTTGGAAAATTGCATTTAGCTGATCATCAATCAAATTTTAATTACCATCCATTTATTTTGTAATTCTAGGTGGTGAAAGCTTTAAAGGGGCTATGTCATGGTACTGCGCATGCATCGAGTAATCACTCGGTTGGTGGCTCATAATTGGATAAAAACAGTTAAACTCAATGCTTGATTGAAATGATTTTCAATATTTTCCCAGGAGATTGTTTATATACTGTTTCCGGCCTGGGACACAGCCCCTTTAATTTGTATCAGACTAGACATTTGATTGACGGTCAGCTAAATACAATTTCCAAATGCGACTTGGAACTTTCAGGCCGTTGCACTTCAATGAAAAAAGTAATAAATTGCCTTTCATATAAATTAGAGTGAAAATCACTATAGCCTAAGGTTGTAAACCATATGTCATTTGTCACCCTCTAGAATCTTTATTATTTTTGGTAAAAAGATAATCTGCGAAAATCAAAATCACCATTGATCAAATTATTAATCAGGCATGTTTACATATTAATAACTCCACACGGAAATAACACCTAATATTTAAAATAAAGTTGTTCTTGTGATGCGATAGCCTCCTCCGTAGGCATCTCTAATTTTGGAAGAAATCAGATTTAAAAAAATCATGAATTGGGTTACCTGTGACTCTGGGAGAGAAGAGGAGGACTGGGGAGGGGAGGAGAGAAAAAAGAAGAAAGAGATGCCTGCCAAAAATCGATGGGTATGGACATGTCGCTGTACTCCAAGGACTTGTCACGGGTCTCCTTCGGATAATTTTTTTACTCAACTCATTGCAGCATTGAATATGTAAATGCTTTGAAGGAAGTTAAGGTGGAGAAATGACAAAATATTGAAGACAAAGAAGATGAAGTTTATAACAATTTGAGGGCAGCAACTGAAGAACTTCATATCGAAAAGGCGAGAGAAGTTTGAGGAACCGACGGAATTGTCGAACAGCCAAACAACCACAGCCGCTTTAATTTGCACGGGCTAAACAATTACAACTGAGGATCGAGATCAAAGATTTCTAGATACCATCGGGACAAAAGTCACCATTAATATATAGTGACTCTAAAGACAGTCAAAGTGAATCAAATTTCCATCGAGTTTAAAATAGAGGATCAGTTGCTTCCAAACGGCACCACCAACATTTCAGTTGATTTAGTCGAAAACTGATAAGATATTTCGATTATTCGAAAACCAGCCAAGCAAGAAGAAATGCCAAAACAACTGCCCTGGAATCCGCAAGCAGTAGCTAGTTTTTATTATATATACGGAGCGTCAGCGTTTATACTCCACGGCGAAGCAGTGAAAATAACACGTTGGGCTGTAAAAACTCAGTTGAAATCAGTACCAGATACATGCTCATTGATGGGACTGCTCATTGATTCTTATTTCCACAGGTTATTTTATACAGTCGCATGTTAGTTTATATGTAACTGAAGTAAATCGAAAATCACTTGTTTATGTTTTGATTAACAGGTTTGATTGAATCTGGAACTTTCACAGTTTTAGCGGTCATGCATGATATACAAGAACAGGAGCCATAATATGCAAATTTGTTGTGTTTCATTTGTTGTATTACAAAGTTACACCATGACAATTCAAAGCGGCCTTGGGACTTCAACAAACTCTCTCTTAATTGGCTTGCGGGGAATTAATTTAATCACTAATTTCCCTCTTGTCATGGTATTACTTATAAATATCGAGTGTGACGAAAACCTTTGCAGTTGATTTAGTCGAAAACCTTTGCGAGAACCTTACCAACCAAGAGCTGCCATGTAAATTTCAATTTGACCGAAGAAATCGTGTCCCTGATTGTGGCCATAAATATTACAACAAAGTGTTTTTTTTATTATTACATATATATTTACAGACAGGATTAGCAAAATAGTTTTGGAAGAAAAACTAATCGAGTGCTAATCTCCTGTACGGTAATTTTACATGTTTTTCGGACGGCAATATTAAGCATAACAATATGAAAATAAAGCTGACAAAAGAATATACAAACAAACAAACAAACGAAGAGACGGAACAAGACAAGACAGAGAATACAAGCAAAACGAAAATAAAAAATGTGTCAGATATATTATACATGCATGTATACGATAATTGATTCAAATTGATACAGAGCATTATTGACAAATGTCAAGTCAAGTCAGAACATCACTAGAGAAAATAAACCGTTTGGTGGACACAATAAAATTTATACTTTCATTAGGGAGTTCAATATTGTTTTCCAAATTTAATAATTGTGAGCCACAGATAAAAGGCTCCACTAAATGTTTATCTGTTATGTTAATAAGATCGGTTTTGTTTTGGGAAACAACGCTGGAGGTAGCCATGAGCTGAGTATGTGCAATCGGCCCAGAAGAGTCAAAGCCAGCAAATGCTACACCATTTTTACGGCAGCTTGAAAACTTAAGCTTCAATTTTTTATATTCCAGTCAGGACTTGTGAGCTTGATCCAGCGATGATAGCTGAGGTGGTGGCTGTATTTCAGGTTATGGCGATGAGCGATTTCATTGCTTTCATTCACAAAAATTATGACCCATCCCCTCCCCAAATAAATATTGTTATATGCACAAAAACCTGCACAAAGTGGCGATAACATCGATTTTTGGCAGGCATCTCTTCCTTTCTCTTTCTCTCTCTCTTCTCTCTCGGCTCCAATCTCCCTCTCTTTTCTTCACCTGCCACAGGGAGCCCATAATCTGATTTCTTCAAAAATTAGAGATGCCTGCAGAGGAGGCTAGTGAAGCGACAAACGGCAAGCGACATTCCCAGACCGAAATGGATTGTGGTTGTAGCTGAAAGTCTGAATTACACTGTAGTTTATTACCCTGGTCCCAGAGGTTTTCAAGAGAGAGAACAGCCACAGAGAAAGAACAGTGAAGCGGCGATCAGTGAGCTGCGAAGCAGCGAGAGCAGCGAGAAGAGAAAACCTCTGGTATCGCTGGGTGCGAATCTCACTTTCACGTTTTGAAAACTGTTAAACATATCAAGTGAGTAATTAATAAATCGACCAATCAAGAGAGAGATACATGTACCATGTGCGTGTCACATTTTTATTTTGTTCAGTTGGGTTGCCAGAGTAAAAGAATGCTGTGCCAGAAGTTTTCGGGTAGAGATTAATTTGTTTACATTGTGAAATGTATGCGATTCAGTACGTTAATTGACCCGGGATGTTTTCACAGCAGAGAACTCCCCGTAAAATTAAAACACCACTCAAAGCCGTAAAATCTTGAACAAACGACCATTGCAGAGTCTGCAGGATAGCTGATCTACAACAAATACCAACCTAAATGGCGTTTCACAAGTGATCCAGTGTCATGAAAATTATGCTACAGAATTATTCTAAAGTTTGAGAAGACCTTAGATCAATGTGAGAGTCCACCAATGATTTTAGAGGGCAGATAACAATTATAACTATTGTGTTTCATGGATAACTACATGTAAACCCTCTCAATGATAATTCTTTGCTTGTATCTGGTAGCAACTGAAAAATTACCGACTTGCCATGAACAGTCGGTAGGATTTCCGATTTATAACTCCAAGTAATGCTTTGTCTTGCTGACATCAGTTGGTGATGTTATCTTCGGAAAGCAAATATTTTAGTACAGATGATACGATGTCTTCATAGATGCTTTGAGGAATCGGCATACGAATACTATAATTTGCTACATGCGAGATCGAGCAGACTTCGATCGAAGCTGAGCCAGCAAACGTAAATAACTCCTGTCCCCTCTCTAGTTGACCATACAATATCACAATGATTACTTATCCTTCCGTCCCTGAGAACAATATATCTAACCAATCACAGCTCTTGTAGAGCTCATTAAATATTCCTCCAATCATTGAAAAAGACAGTCAGATCTTGACCCTTATGAAAGTGAGATTCACACCCACCGATACCTGAACTGCGAGGTTTTCTTGCAGTTCACTTCTCGCTAATTGCCGCTTTGTAGCTCTTTCTCCGCAGCTGTTCTCTCTCTAGAAAACCTCTGGAACCAGGGTAGTAGTTTACTGGAGAGTTGGACACAATCCATTTCTGTCTGAGAATGTCGCTTGTTATTTGTCCTGGACAACCTTTTATTAAATAAAGTGTGAATAGTGCTAAGTTTTCATTTGCTCTGATTGGCTAGTACCTAAACTCGGAATATCCTGCACTGTCCAGTTTGAGACAAAATGGTTTCTTGGTCTTGCACATGAGGTATTCACTTGTAAATAGCTTTTTTGACTAATTTGACGGATTCACTGTACCTTGACTTGCACCTAGCTTATTTTTTACTTTGCTTCGTTTATGTTGCAAAAGTATATAAATATGCACATGTTACAGTTAACTATTATTGTTATTTCCACTTGTCATTTATTTTCCAGACAATTGGTGCAGAGGTTCTTGTCAAGTCTGTCAACATCCCAGAAACATCTGATAGTGTGGTATGAGAAAACAGAACGTAATCTGTTATCTGCCTTTAATTTGCTTTTGCATGATGATGGTGATGTTATTATTGTTATTTTATTGTTCGTTCACTAAATTGTAAACCAATAACCCATATTTTTGGATTTTTTCAGGAGTTATATATCTATGACTCAGCTGGGAAAGAGATGTTTGCTGAAACAGTACAGCAATATGTAAGTTGAAATTGAAGGGCTGTTTGCAAAATGGCGTATTTTAGTATCTCCTGATTACATTCTAAATTCTCCTTTGATCTCTTTGTTTTCTAAGGGAGAATTTAGAATGTTACCAAGAGTCGCTTATGCCCTTGATACACAAAAGCAGTTTACTATTTCTAAAGGCTGTATTACCCTTAGCCTGCATACTTTTCTCAAACGTTTCAAGCGACACATGACTGCACTGCCAAGTACCCCCGGTGGTAGAGCACCAGCATACCACTTGATGGACTAAACAACAAATTACACATTTTTGCTTACAAATTTTGCCTCCTTTTCTAAGCTAAAGCTAAAAGTGACAATTGGCTTTTTGCAGAAAACGGTCACATGCTGATATATCACTCCAATAACCAATGAATATTTGGGAAACCGTGATATATTTTAATGAGGGAAGAATGGGGCAAGGACAAAAAAGGGGGAAGGGGAGGAGAAGAGAAAAGAGGATGGGGGAGGGAAGTGAAGGTAACACCTGCTGGCATTGAAGCCTTTTTTTATTGTTAGCTTTACACAGCTTGATACAATGATATGCACTATACTATACAATACTATATAATTTTGGTATACAAAAAAAATAAAAAAACAAGAATTACGTACATGTATAACACTTACATCAATACATGTACGTAACAAAACTGAAAAACTGAAACTGACTGAAACTTAAATATTTTTAGTAATTACAATCCAAAGCCTTTCGTAAACTTTCAAACTTTGCCAAGTGACATAACATTTTTAAGTTTCTTGAAACTAAGGCATACTCATTTGTTTCCCAAAAAACTTAAGGTGTTTTAAAATTTGTTTAAGGATGGTGGCCCCTATTGCTAGTGCGTATATTTTCTGCACATAAGTTGCAGTACGCGTCTCCCGTGAGTCAACCTGTAGTCACATAAGCTTGATTGTGGAAATAAATAAATAAAAATTATAAAAAAAAACTGCAACATTTTATCAGTGGCTTGGAAAATGTGTTGACCTCATTTTTTCCAAGTTTTCTTTTCACATTATCCTGCCTGGATAAAATGAGTACATCTTTCTAAGGACAGAAAAGAATGTGGAACGATAAATTATCTCGAACTTGGCTGAAGCGACATATTTTGGGGCCGGAGGCGAAATCAACTTGCGATCTGCGTGCAAATCCTGCAATTTTGAACAAAGCGAGTTTGCCACCATATTGAATATCCCAGCATGCAACACTCAACAAGACAAATGTTATACTTGCCAGGGAGGGTTAAGTACAAAATTGTCATGGTCGTCAGAAATAGGTAGCAAAAAATAAGAAACCGTCCGGCTTTGTAACTTGTTATAAAATTCAAGCAGAAATACAGTTTAGCGTTTGGATATATTTTATTTTAGAGAGAAAACTGATTATCATTGAATTTTTAACCAAAAATTGGATACCTGTCAAAGTAGATTATGGCACTGACACAATTAATATTTATTTCAATAATCATTAACGTGGCCTTAGGTAATTAAACTGTTACCTAGCTATAGTGAGGACACCCCATTTCGAGTCTTCTGACTCATATTTAGATAAATCATGCTTTATTAATAATCATTAACATGGCCTTAGGTAATTAAACTGTTACCTATAGTGAGGACATCCCCATTTCGAGTCTTCTGACTCATATTTAGATAAATCGCGCTTCATTCTTTGAACATATTTTTACCCCATTTTTTAAAAAGTGATGTCAGCATTTTGTTACTATATTTAACCTTGACCATCTCTGAAAAATGCACGGTTACCCCCAATTTTTTAGGGGGATTTTGATAGCCCTATATGTGACCTAAAATGCCCACATGGTCATAAAAAGAAAAAAAATACTCTTGTATTAGGGGCCACCATTGTTAATCTTGGTGACTTTGCTTTCAGTCTTGCCAAATAGAGTAAACATTTATAAATTAATAAAATAAAGTTAATCATACTTGTGGCTTCGGCCGTACCCAAACTAAGCCTTGTTATTTTGAAAAACTGTTCGCCAGCGGATGTTTCTGATTGGTGCAGTACTGACAATATTTGATTGGCACCAGTTATTTGTTCATCCATATCGTATATGTATATCGATGAAGACTTCAAATATTTCTTATGGCGAAGTAATTTCCCTTCGCTCTAAAGAAGGAACGGAAATGAGGTTTGCGAGAACTTGTCTTTGGGTTGGAAAAATGGCAAGTTAAAGCCAGCTCCTGGGTTTTGGAAACGGGAAACAGTTTGATTTTCCAACTCCAATTTTGTCATGACAAATTCTATTTTTATGTGTTTGGCAAGTTTCCTTTCATGTGGCACTAAACCACGGGCAGCCTATTATGTTACATTACTTCAAAACCTGACCCGAAATTGAAATAAACCGATAGTAAAATACAGGGAAACGACGACTGAGCTCGTCTAGGATGAGAAATCCCAAGTAAACAGCTGACTCGCATGCAAACAAACAGTTTCAACCGAGCATCTTGTGACATGAACTGCCCGTCATAACAATCTCCAATGCTGGTGAAAGTTGAATGGCCAATTAGAAAACGTGTAAGAATGAGCATTTTTAAAAGCCAATCAGAATCGAGTACAAATATCCTGGTACTTCGTTGGGGGTCTTGAACAATATTTATGTTGCTATTTTGCAGACAGACTTAAAGGAACAGTGCCATGCTCAGTGCCCATGCGCGAATGTTTGAATTTTGGTTGGGTTATCCAGAAATCAAAAGATGGGGAGAGTGATATGCGAAAGAAATCCTCTTCCATCGGCTTCGCCTAAGTTTCATTTGACCTTATACCTATTTAGAACAGTAATTTAGTTTTGTATCCTAGGATTTATGATGTTATTTCGTTCGTGTCTTTAATTTTTTCGAGTATTTTTGACTCTGAATTCAGTGCCCCTGGACGGTTCGTCGAGCGGAGGAATTAATGGCTACAGAAGAGAACTTCTGTCTCCTGGTAGTTTCATCCAAAGCATTGAGAGGGGGCAATGGACGGCCTAGGAAACGTGGAGACAGTGAGAATGTAGGGGACCGACATTTATTCTGCTTGTAAGACGCTGAATGTTTCGCGTGTATTTATTGCAGTGTCAACACGGCCTTCGCTCGGTACAGTTCGAGCTCGCTATTTAGCAAAATCGAACTATTTTCTTCCCCTATGTTGTAGTGGAAGTGTTCTTATAATTGTTCAACAACTATTCTAAAAATCACAAAGCCCCAAAGCTATGAAGTCAGAACTGCAGTAGCCCATGCAATGAAAGCCCGGGAAAAAGACCGGAGAGCCTGGAAAATCCCGGATTATCCGGGCTTTCCAGGCTTTGGCCTGATTTTACTGCCCAAAATTGCTACCAGGAAAGCCCGGAAAGCCCGGATTTCCCAGGCTTTCATGGAAAGCATGGAGCAAAACCCTGGGAAAGCCTGGAAAGCCCAGAGAGCCTGAAAAGATAAGCAATTTTCTATTGACCAGGAAAGCCTGGAAAGCCCGGATTTCCCAGGCTTTCATGGAAAGCATGGAGCAAAACCCCAGGAAAGCCTGGAAAGCCCATAAAGCCTGAAAAGATAACTAATTTTCTATTGACCAGGAAAGCCTGGAAAGCCTGGATTTCCCAGGCTTTCAGGGAAAGCATGGAGCAGAACGCCAGGAAAGCCTGGAAAGGTTGCCATCCTCATAAAAAATTATATGTCATGCATTTATATTATTATGGATTTCCCAGCAAAGATTGGAAGGCTAAAAAATTGCCAACTTTCTATCCACATTTTCCCATGCTTTCAAAGAAAGCATTAAAGAGCAAAACCCAGGAAAGGCAGTGCAGAATGCAGTTTAATTACCAGCTATATAACCTTTTCTTAATGGCTTCTTTTTTTCTTTAATTTTTCAAAATTAAAAACTAAAGAAGTACCATAACATAAACAATTTAAAATGTACTGTAAAACCATGCAATATATAAGTACATGTATGAGCTATAATATGAAATATGGGGAAGCAAATACATGAAGATACTTATGATAATAATTATATATAAAAATATACTATTAGCAGAATTGTGATAATCATCACAACTATAACAAGTTGTATACCCGTAAGTCATGTTACAAAAAAAACATAAATATTAATATTGTTTGTACTTAATATGTACAGAAATCCACTTCAAATTTACCAAATATGGTAAAAGGTTTAAGACTTAAATTATTTAGTAATGTAGAGAATAAATGTATCTATCAATGTATCTTATAATTTGCATTTTTATGCAGTATATATTTTACCAGTAAACACAATCATTCTCGCTCAATACAATTTGGTGCCCAAACTATGCAGTGCAAATCAGGGTTTTCATCCAAGTATGCCACTTTCTCCACAATGTTGGAACTCTGCACACTAACTTTGGGGGTCTGTAAAAATATATAAATGTATATATTGATAACATTGACTTGTAGACATGACATAGACCTCTTTAGCTTGCTCCATTGTTGTTCCATTTCAGATAACATGATCACCCCCTTGAGTGTCAATTATTTTGTTTCTTAATGCATGAGAACATTCATTGGTACAGAAATACTTCGAACAAAGAATATTATTATCTAAAGATTTGAAATGGGACAGCATTGAGGGAAGCTAAAGAGCTCTATTGCTAGTATTGCTTTAGTTCTGTCACAATTTTTAAAATTTTAATTTTACAATATGATTTGTTGACTAATGGAGTAATGCTTACTTCTTTCTGAAGACGAACATCATGTGAGGAGTGATTTCCGTTACAGAATCTGGTCCATCAAATTCTTCAGGGATTTCAAGCAATGTATATGTCATCTGAGTTGCTGACCTCATCGTGCAAGTAAAAGAAAACACATCACGTCTTCTGCCTCGCCGACCACTTTGCAATTGCAGGTTTCTGACAATGCTTGGTGGATGAAATCGCCGTATTATTTATATTACATTCGATAGAACAGTTATTTGTGGATGCTGAGATATCCTCCTCACTTTCGGTAATACTTCTCTTCTTATGCATCAGTTCGTAGTGCCGTTGAAGAGTGAATTTTCTGGCGTATTAACTATCGCAGTTCGAACCAGAGCAGAAGGCCGCCATCTTTAATAGAATGTGATTTCTTCCCCAGTCCTTTATCTCTGACCGAGCGGCACCACGATGGAATGTTGGCTATTTCCGGGTAATCACGTGCTCACCAGGTTCAGTGAAAGTCCTCCATTGTTTCAACTGAACCTGCCTAGCCAATGGAAAAAAGCAAACATCTGTGCAGTTTTCAAGAAGGGAGCAAGATCTGATCCCTCCAACTACAGACCAATTTCATTGACTTGTGTTGCATGTAAGATACTTGAACACATTATTCATAGCTTTGTTATGAAACACTTGGAAAAATATGGTATCCTCACAGATTTACAACATGGCTTCAGGGCAAAAAGATCAACAGTAACCCAACTTATTCTTACGATTAATGACATTGCCAACTCAATCGACAATAAAAACTCTGTCCATGCTGCAGTACTTGACTTCACCAAAGCCTTTGACAAGGTCCCTCACCGTCGCCTGTTAAAGAAACTGGAATATTACGGGATGGGTGAAATATTGCTGAAGTGGTTTGAATCCTTCCTAACAATGCGCCAACAATCTGTGATCTGTGGAGGAAAGACATCACTGCCTTCCCATGTAACATCAGGGGTACCTCAAGGAACAGTACTGGGACCATTATTATTCCTACTGTATGTAAATGACTTACCAGATGGGCTAAATTCACATATCAGGCTTTTTGCGGATGATGCATTGTTATATGGAATCATCTCAAATGATGCTGATAGCGGATAAACTACAAGATGATTTGATACTTCTAGAACAATGGCAGACTATTTATTTATTGAATGCAATATTATAATCCCACAGAAGTTGTTGTTTGTTTATGTCAGTCGGCATTGTCGAGTGGATTCCTGAACTATTATCCCATACATGCATATCTTCGAAGCACTTATGTCTTGGGCCAGTGGGGAGTTTATACGATTCTAAATCCTGAACTTCTCAACTCAGAGGCAAATCACAAAACTATAAACTCTAGATTTCGTGCTAGCGAAAATTCCAAAGGTCGTTCCAGATCAGTTGAGTTTTGACGCGACGTGACATAATAGCGTGATTTCCCATTGTCTTTGAATTATCAACAATCACGTGCTACGCGTGCGCATTACCGTGGCACTGTTCCTTTAACTAGGGTTCAGTTCGGATGTGATGCAGGCTAATGTTTCTCCACCTATTAATTTATATTTTAGTGGCAGCATCCCAACCTGATAATTGTAGCTTATGATGTCACTAACGAGCAGTCATTCAACGCATGTAACAAGTGGCTGGAAAGATGCAGAGCCCTCAAACCTGACCAGAACCTGCCAGGTACAAATCATAAATATATGTGGATAAGTCAGTGGTTTTAAAAGTGCCAGTCTCATGTGCAGAAAGTTGAGGATTCAAAACCCCAGCCAGACCTACTTTTAATAACCTGCAGTGACAGATTCAGGGGGTAAAAGGGGAGTTCAATTGAATCCCCTTTTCTCTTGATCAAATCCCCTTTCTCTGTTGAACCCCCTTTCTCTCCCTCCTTTTTTAAAAGAAAACAAAGAAGTTGCCATGATCAAAACCCCTATCAAACCCCCTTTTGAACCCCTTCTCAGAAAATCCTGGATCTGCTCCAGATAACTGAGTAGAAGGTGCTACCTTTACATAATCTAGAACAGTAATTGGCTATATAGACCTACACATCTTCTTGGATAATGACTTAAAGTGACTAGCACCAAGTCGACAGAGGGCCACGTGGGGAGTACTGAATTTATAGGTAAATGTGATTACCCTCTATAAATAGTAGCTTTTACTATACTAAGACATTTCAGTGATATATAAATATTTGCACAATGGCCTCTTTAAGACTTGAATAGATTCGAATGGGCTTAATTTTAGATTTAAATAGACTTACTAGACGTTAGTGTTGTAATTAGTGTGTAATTGCATGATTATATCATCTTTTGACAATTTACAATGTACATTTTAACATTTAATATTATAAGTTATTATAGATTAGTTTGGCAGGTGAAGAGCCACCTGGTGGAGATATTGCCATTATATCATTATTATTGTTGTTATTGTTATCATTATTATTACATTGTTTTACATCATTGGTGAAACATCCATTAAACAACATTTAGCTGGTTATAGAGTATATTTAGAAATTTTAAAGGAACAAAAAATTACAATTACAGGGATAATGGATAAAAGAATAATGTGGGATACTGGCAATCTGAAGGTAGTTGAGACTAATTGAGGCAGATTGCCACTAGGTATTGAATTACAATTGGAAAGTCAGACTAAAACTATTACAGGATGTATTGATTTATGTACCTAGATTTCTCGAGAGCGGGAAGACCAAAGAGGAAAAGCCCTCTGATATAAATTGAAGGCTTGTGTGCAAAAACTAATGCAGTGAAGATTTGAGTTGCTCGATTTCGTTTTTACTTTTCCAGTTGCTTTTAGATTTTTTCACTCCGAATGAAGTTGAATTTTACGAAGTTCGTGTATGTGAAAATGCCGATCATGGAATAAAAAGATTTGGAAAAAAAAAACATTTTTTTCGGGCATCACAAGGATTAGACCCGAGACTCAACTTAACCCGGGCCGAAAGGAATTGTGGGTACACAGCAAACATTTTGACAGGGAAACTCTATAGGGTTTCATGCGAAGCACTAACAAGGCCTGACACAACTATTTTTGGAAAGCTCGGACCACGAAACTTACCGAAATGGGCTTCTTTAGCTCCAAAATATTCACAGTTTGCTTCACCTGGAGACGCGACTCTGTAAATCTCCAGCGATTACAAACCGCCTTTTAGTCAAACAGTTCTTCATTCAACCATGAGTTAAGCCAGCGACTTAATGATATCCAACGGCCCTTTTCACAGAGTTGCTTTTTCAAAACGGTTACTCCGTCTTTCCAACAAGTATCTCCACGGTTTCAACCATCTCTCCATCTCGGCGGCTAGCGGAAGTCCGTTCGAGATTCAGTCTGTAAACGGTTACCAATTTCCCGCCCCATATACAACGATTGAGCACGTGCGTGACAATTTTGTTTTTCTAAACCTCTCCCCCCCCCCCCCACCACCTATTAGAATAGCAAAACAATAACAACTCGTTTCACTGTAGAAATGACTTGATGGCTTGCTTAATTTGTTTATTCTTTCATTTATTTGAGATTTCAAGTGATATCCTAACATTCTAGATTAGAAATTACGGGTTTTTTAAATAAAAAAGCGAAGTTGGCTATCAAGGGTTTTCAAATCGTCACTTCATTAGTTTTTGCACGCAACCCTTAATTATTGATGTCCCCCCATTTTATTTTTACTGCACTTTTCTCTTGTTAGGAGCTCTCGTAGCAACAAAATCGGATCTAAAACAACGAAGAGTGATTTCCACAAAGCAAGGCAGAGATTTTGCAAACACCAAGAATCTGGAATACTTTGAATGTTCTGCTGTAAGTATGGCTGTTTGTTTTGCTGTAAGTGTGTAACGTGAGTTCTCTTGGGTGCCAGAGGTTAGACTGGCTCTACTCCCCAATCTTCTCTGTGCTTCCAGTGCTGACACACCAAGGGTATCTGTTCCAGGGGTATCCCAGGGTTTGAGATTAATGGTTGTCTGGTTGTTGGTTGTCCCAGACAACCAAAATTATGCTTGAATAACCAAGTATCTATTGAGGGGCAACCTGAATTTTCATGGAACTAAGTAATCCACAATGTCCTCTTTACATTGCAACTACTCTAATCGGGGCCACTTAAACAAATATGAGAACTAAACACATTGCAAAATGAACATAATTTAAGCATTCCAACTTCCAAATCCTAACATATCCACACAATTTTCTTAAATCCAAAGACTTCAAAACTAGTGCACCAAATTTGCTCTTTACCGGATTGAAGCTCAAGCAAGTTAAAATGTTACTGTATCATACTTGACACTGATTGGCTCAAATAACCACAAGTTTGGATGCTTTACTTTCATTCTGCAATGTGATTGGTTCTCGTTGTCTTAGTGGCCCTGGTTAGAGTAGTCAGACACAGAGTAAAGATTCAAACAGAATCCCTGCATCGTATCACTATAATAATTATTATAGTGTACATGTATAGGCATCATGCTAAATTTACTGAAACGTTTTACAAATACAGCTTTCCTTGATTATCGAAAAGTGGATTGTGATACAAGTAGTTGTTGAATTTAACAAACCGTTTTCTGACAAAATATTTGGTAAAATCGCAGATATATTTATCTTCAATTATACCATAGATGTTTACAAAGGTCATATATCTTTACCAGTATGTTATTGTATAATAAATGACGACTGGATTTACGTCACCGGCTTGAATATATTATAAATATAAACCTCTATTACTCATTCATGCAACGCTCAAATCGAGAAATATTCTACTATTCAGCTATTCCCTTGATGTAGAATCGATATTAATGACAAACATTTTTGACCATACATGTATGTACGCTTTAAGGCTCAAATCATCTCAATTAACTTTATTATACATACATGGAATTTCAACACCATAACACTAATTTTCATAGAGTTAAGCTGTGTAGCATTACTATTTAGAATATAAAACGAGCTAAAACATCAAGAGATCTAGCTAACTATCTCAAATATCCAGTAATGTGTTCTTTACAAAACATCGTAGACTTTATCCTTTTCTTTTTGTATTATTTTTACAGAAAGAACATGAAAATGTCGAAGCTGTGTTTTACTTCTTAGCCAAGGAATTCCACAGACTTTACAAAGAAAAGTTAGACACGATGAAGACTTTAACTTGAACGTGCTGCAGAGCTGTTATCACTTTGTGTAAATAGTTTTATTTATAAATGGATCTTAACAGTGTTTGTTCAGTCGCATGTCTGTGCTAGGCAGTGTATTGGAACAGTAGAGCAAGGCAAAGTGTGTGGGGCTGCCGAAAAAGTTGAATAAAGCACATGCTTTTGGCTCGCATGAACTTACTGCTCTTCCCTCTCTTCCTCCTCTCGCTTTTCTTCAGTAGGTCTTAACATCCACGAACCCCGTTTGCGATTGGCCAAGGGAAGTGACCAATAAGAACGCTTCTCGGGAAAAGCTATCCAATGAGATCATTCGATCGATTCGCATAATTCGAATATATTCGTGATCACGGCGTCGCGTCAGTAATCATTCGAATTTTACTCTACAAGTCTATTTGCTCTATTTTATACATTACTATTCTAGTTTAAGCTTATATTTTACGATATGAGCTGGACCAGGCGTGGGACAAGTCAGTGTCTACGGTGTAAATAAATTTACTACAATAGCTGGAAGCCAAAGAAATGCAAAGGCTGCGAGTTCCATATTGGCGGCAAATATGTGCCTAAACGAAAGAAGCAGAAGGTTTACACACCTGCTGCCGTTCGCATCGATGGAGCGAATTCCGATGGAGGGGTGTTTTCAGTGCAAACTAGTAACCGGGGAGATCGCTGTTTCGTTACGGAGTCCGGTAGGCAGTGGATTTGCCTGCAAGAAGCCTGCAAAGATCGGCGGGCGATGTTCTCCGCCTCAGACAAGTTAGCAGAGTTTAGTTGCGAGCACTCGCGGAAATGTGCGAAATCCGAGAAGCCCTTGGTAACGTACAGCGCTGCGGAGTTACTTGGGAAAATCACAAGCTACCCGTGTAGCGAAACGATGAGGGACACGTTGAAGAATTCAGTTTACGGTTCTCCTGGCGTTTGCGGTGGTCAGATTTCCACTTCGATGTTCTTCGTCCGTGGCGAGCCTACCGCCAGCAATCCTTCGGGTTTTTGCCACGTGAAAAACCGAGAAGGAAAGTTCTTTTGCACGGGAAGAAATTGCCGAGGTGGTTTTGCTTCGAAGGCAAAACAGGCGAGCGTAAATAGATTTTGCCATCACGTCCACTTTTTGCTCTGTGTTACGACTACGAGTGAATCCGTTACGAGTACTAGTCTCGCTGCTACAGAGTTAGATACCTTAGATTCCCCTCAACCCACTGCCACTGGCCTCAGAGAAGACTCTGCCTCCTCTGCTCCTACTTCCACCTCTACTACGACAAGTCCTGCGTCTGCTTCAGATCCTTCCGACACACAGACTATTTGATGTGCCACATCTATTGTTCTCTGATACGTACGCAACTATAACAATGCACATAAGATCTGAATAACAAGAGACTGGCGGGCCACACAGACTATTTGGTGTGCCACATCTATTGTTCTCTGATGCGTACGCAACATCGTCAAAGTGGGCTATTGGCTCTCTATCCTCTCTTGTTTTATTCTTTTTCCCTATTCAAAAATAATTGTAAACCTGTCTCTTAAAGATAGTGCTAAATGAAACTGAAAACTTTGACCTCGTTCGCGAGTATGTTGCAGGACAACATATTTTGTGACACCATGTGCAATTTTGTTTCATGCATGAATACATTGTTGCGCACTGCATGAGGTCGGGAATAGGAGGGTTTTGAACGAGCACGTTTGTGTTGAGAGGAAATGTTCCAAAGGTGAGGCTTGGTGCCATAACATCCATTAGGCCATAGTTAATAGAGTGGAATGGTTATGAAACCCAGCGACCTTCTTTGTTATATGTCTTCAACATTACCGTGCACAAAACACAATAGAAAGTCCAATATGTTAATCAATTCACCCTTCTCACACATGCACAGCGGCCATGTTGGATAGAAACAATAGATTTTGCGTGCCTAGCCTCGCACTGAGCAGATTCAGAACGAGTTTAGCCGCAAAAAGGTTTTTATTCTCCTGGGATTCAACATGGCCGCCGCGTGAGAAGGGTGAATCAGCCAATAGCAACGTTGGCAACGCTAATGAACTATGACCGCGCACAATCTTTTGTCTTATTGCTGGGTTGCACGTGACGTCATCGGCGCCATGTTGGTGGACGTTAACAAAAGATTCCTCATTAGCTTCTCTTGTTGGTTCCACCAACATGGCCGCCACGGCTTTGTCATTTGGATCTCTGGGTTGCAACCAAGAATACTCCCTTCCAACCATTCTCGTTCCCAGTGCCTCCTCGACTAACTGAAAAATCGGAGGCTCTGGTAAGATACGAAACAGCATGTAGCATTCTCAGTAATGGCGGACTTCATCGAAGCTATTCAGTTCGCACTTACAAAGCTAAATATTCTTTAAAAAGTAAGCAGTTGGAAGCTATTCGTGTAATTAGTTTAGATAAGGACTGATTCTGTGTCCTTCAGACCGGTTATGGGAAGTCGTGTATTACTCGGGCCAGGCCTTTGGCCGGCACGAGTCAGAAAATGCAAGCCGTTTATTACTCGGGCCAGGCCTTCGGCCGGCACGAGTCTTAAAATGCAAGCCGTTTATTATTTTTTGTGTCGCTGATTTGCCTCGGCAACCAATCAGATTGTTGCACTGGTCACGTGACACATTGCGCTATGCGTTCGCGTCAATCGATCTCTTTCTTTGCGATACACAGGAGCGAAATACAATCTCAGCTTAAGTGTTTCTAAACACGTTTAGATATAAAAGGTATCGAATTATAATCTCAGGGTAGATTTCGTCAGGCGCGCTCAGATAACAAAGGTCAAAGCTCTCAGACAAGGCGAGACAAGGAGATATCGATTTCTATGAGTCATTGTCAGAAATCTATTCCCGGCCGTAAAATTAGGCAATACCACCGTCTGCCAATGGGTAACTGAACTGTCAGGTCAACTACACAGCTTAGAGAGTCTTTCTACTAGATTGAGAGACATTAATATACTGTTACATGTCTGTTAATATGGGGAAAACTGAAGAAACCCTCATTGCATTGAGTTTGATAACTAGCCTGAAATACAGCCGCCTTCTCAGTTAGTTCCAGGGTCCTTGAATTTTCAAATGGCTCAACTCGTCGCGAGCGCAAGTGAACTTGTGAAATTATCGCCATCACGCCGCGTATACAGTCAAGTCTGTTTGTCTCGGAAAGTATTTATTGTAGTTTATATCTCTTCCCTAATTGCACTGATGAAGGACTCGAAACCCTAAACGTCCCAGCAGCTTGTGTTACAGCTGATAAACGGAGGAAATGGCTCTACTGAAACAAAATCAAAGCGGACGAGTTTCGTGTTGTTTAGCTTTGCGGCCGAAGTCCATCATTGTCTGTGGTTCGGCGGGGAAGAAGAGTGTTCGTTGGGATTACTTTCAACAAAGTACACTGTATTTCAACTACCAATCTCGTACAAGTGCCTTTAATTTTTAATGATTTTCACGAAGTGGTCCTTTTTTGGCAGAATTTATTTTAGAAACAGTTGGCCTCATACCTAAAAGTGACAGCCCGAGTAAACGCCCAGCGGGCGTCTTGTTATTATTATTATTATTATTATTATTATTTTTTGTGTCGCTGAAATGCGCCAGCAACCAATCAGATTACACAGGAGCCCATTGTTCGATCAGCTTAAGTGTTTCTAAACACGTTTAGATATAAAAGGTATCTCAGGGTAGATTTCGTCAGGCGCGCTCAGATAACAAAGGTCAAAGCTCTCAGACAAGGCGAGACAAGGAGATATCGATTTCTATGAGTCATTGTCAGAAATCTATTCCCGGCCGTAAAATTAGGCAATACCACCGTCTGTCAATGGGTAACTGAACTGTCAGGTCAACTACACAGCTTCTACTAGATTGAGAGACATTAATATACTGTTACATGTCTGTTAATATGGGGAAAACTGAAGAAACCCTCATTGCATTGAGTTTGATAACTAGCCTGAAATACAGCCGCCTTCTCAGTTAGTTCCAGGGTCCTTGAATTTTCAAATGGCTCAACTCGTCGCGAGCGCAAGTGAACTTGTGAAATTATCGCCATCACGCCGCGTATACAGTCAAGTCTGTTTGTCTCGGAAAGTATTTATTGTAGTTTATATCTCTTCCCTAATTGCACTGATGAAGGACTCGAAACCCTAAACGTCCCAGCAGCTTGTGTTACAGCTGATAAACGGAGGAAATGGCTCTACTGAAACAAAATCAAAGCGGACGAGTTTCGTGTTGTTTAGCTTTGCGGCCGAAGTCCATCATTGTCTGTGGTTCGGCGGGGAAGAAGAGTGTTCGTTGGGATTACTTTCAACAAAGTACACTGTATTTCAACTCTGGTAAGTTTGGAGCGATTGAAAAATAAGGATGATTTTCAAAACCGGTGGCTTAAAGTCATCTGCATATGCAGGGCTAAAAATAATGGCCCGTCAGTCGCCGGTCAAGATCAGTATTTGGTTGAAACTGTAGTAACATTGACTGGTCAACATGACCGGCAAGGCAAAGATTTGACCGGACAAGTTCCAATTCTGGCCGGACATTGTCCGATGACCGGCCGTTATTTTTAGCCCTGATATGACATAAATATACATGGTAGCCGAATCTAGTACTTCGGCGAACGGGAAGCAAAGTAGCCTGCTTGCCGGGTCTTCTGTAATTATTTTTTTCAGAATTCTCTAAAGATTGTCCACACACTTTCAGCGGACTCTGCTGACAGTTTCACGACAAAGGATAGAAATCGGAATTATCTACGGGCCAAGATTGTGTGCCAGACCTCAATTAAATTAAAACTCGACTTAACGAACGGGATTTTATTCAAGACTTGTCACTGTGTTGTCAAGACTCAATAGACTTACTCATTCAAAATTTACGGGATCGTGTTTCGGTATCGTTGCAAGACTTACGAGGATTCTATAGTCTGTTATTGTGCTTTTCGTTCTTTTATTTTAATTATCGCTCTGTTTTAAAGTCTGTGTGTCTGTGATGTCGAGTACATTTCAAACTACCAAGCGTGGTTGTGAAAAGTTCCACTCGTACAGGAATACACTGGCTTCCTGCCGAGGTCAAATCATATTCGAAGCATCCGGGGAAAATGCATGGGTTCGATTGTGTTTTTAATCCGCTAGAAATAATGAAATTCGTTACCCAAAGCGCATGTCTACTTCTTTCATGAAACAAATAAACAACGAGAGCATTTTACTTCGACAAGCTACTAGAAGTTGGATTTGTCATTGGAAACCGTATAAACTGAACAGGATAAGACTTTGGAAATCGAAACATAGCCTGGTACAGACACATTTTTTCACTCATAAATTCGAACTGCATTCATGAGTGAAAAAAACCCTCTCAGTTTGTCTGTTATTTGCTTTTTGTTCTAATTATCGCTCTATTTAATATGTGTCTGTGATGCCTGGTACATTTCAAGCTACCAAGAGTATTTGTTTGCTTGTGCTTTCGTAAATCCAATTTGAATCTAAAGTCCTAAACGAATATTACTGGCTTCCTGCCGAGGTCAAATCATATTCGAAGCACCGGGGAAATTCATGGGTTTGATTGTGTTTTTAATCCGGTAGAAATTATGAAATTTGTTACCCAAAGCACGTGTACTTCTTTCATGAAACAAATAAACAATCAATTGCAAGAGCATTTAATTTCTTCAACAAGCTACTAGTTCGACAAGTCCCGAAGCTATGCTCGGCAAGTCAGCATTTATTCAAGATCGTGAAGTATAATTTGAAATCATGTGGACTTCGGATGTTTTGGTATCTGCTCTTATTTTATGGAACTCGTTACCACTGGAAATGAGGTCTATTGATTCCTCGGGTTGTTTCTCTTAGTTCTTTTAATTATAGTGTTAAATTAAATAATGAACAATTATACACTCGTGTTCACTGGTGTACTGTGGAGTTAGAACAGATTAACAATAGTATTTGCATCCGAGCATTTTGAGCTACCTGTGTTATCCTAGGGTAACCTAGCTTACTTGCAGTCACTCGTGTTCTACTTGTGTTCACTCGTTTTTAACTCGTGGTTGGTGTTACCCTCATTAAATAAAGTTAATTTTCAATGCACACAATATTTTATTAAACATTAGGGACTGGTCAAAAATTAGCAGGGGAGGTGCAAAGGGGGTGGGGTGGAGAGAAAAAAGTCTAAAAATGTATAGTATGTATTAGTATGAAATTTGTTGACCCTTTCTCCCCTATAACCAATCCTTTTTCAGTTGCCCAATATTTATGACCATCCAGTTTTGGGGATTCAAAACAATATGATCCTCCCCCTTTCACAACCCCTTCCCCTGCTAATTTCTGACCAGTCCCTTCAGCGACCACCCTTATGCAACCTGGTTTTAATTATTAGTAAAACTTTGCAATTAGAAGCTCCTGTAAGTGACCGTGACCACCTTTGGAGGTTGAGAATTGTAAGAAGGTGAAAAATAGCATTTACAAACAGGTTTTGCTAATAACACTACCAATCTCTTACAAGTGCCTTTAAATTTTAATGATTTTCACGAAGTCGTCCTTTTTTGGCAGAATTTATTTTAGAAACAGTTGGCCTCGTACCTAAAAGTGACAGCCCGAGTAAACGCCCAGCAGGCGTCTTGTTTACCAAAGTTTACCGTTTGTGTTTGATGCACTTCAAGTTCAAGGATCATCCAACTCAATCGTGGTCGTTGTATCTCCCCTGAACGCAATTATCGAGGAGCAAATTTCTAAACTTAGGGCGAAAGGACTTCAGTGTGCTGTGTTGAGGATTGCTGAGGACTTTGAAGTTACGGTATTTTGTTTATGAGGCTGAAGTTGCCATAATTCAAGCTGAGTGCAAAGTGGATTTGGGAGCGATTGCATAATACAACGTCAATTTTCAACGTCTCCCAAAAAAGCCCAGTTCCGCGGTTCCGCAGACCATAGCAAGCTAAAACGACACTGAGTAACACTTAAACTTAAGTTAAACCAGCTTTAACACTAACATGAGACTTAGCCTAGTGATAAAATTATAGATTCCAAACACGATACCTGCCTATAGATCGTTCTCACTGACGTCACACAAAAAAATGCGTCAAGAAAAGACTGAAATTAGTAAAATACTTTTAATGTTGTGTATAGAGCAGGTAAAAATATGTAAATGACCGAAATTTTGGAGCATTAGAGTACTTCGTAACTGAGCTGTCGGACAAATAACATTCAAACAATTTAGTGTAATTTGTATGCGGCAGCCATGTTGGTGTACCTCTTTGGTACACCAAGATGGCGGCCGAAAACCTACTCTACAAATAAAGCTGATTTTCCCAGCAATATGATTAGCATTCACTTCAAAACACATTATATATCACTTTTAACGTTAAATCAAGTCAAACATTTTAAATTGACAGGAATATATGGGTTTCCATGACATTTAGGAAACACGCTGAGCTGGGCCGTCACAAAATTCAAAATACTCTAATTCAATAACGATTCACCGTATCGACGTAAAACTTTCAAAGAATACTGAGTATACCGATACCTAAATAATATTAAAAGAACAGGGTTATAGATCCTTTAGTTTAGATTTTAGAATTTTGATGACGTCACGTGAAAACGATCTATACCCTACCAATGCAAGGTTATTACTCGGGCTGCCTGTGGCAGCGCCGAGTCTTAAAATGCAAGTGGTTATTTTTTTTAATCCATGTCAGACGGCTTCTGCGCATGCGTTAAAGGTCAAATTCCAACCAATCAGATTGCACTGTGCTGGTCACGCAAACAAAGGTTAGATTTCCTCAGGCGCGCTCAGATAAGAAAATTCAAAGCTCAGACTAGGCGAGACAAGGAGATATCAATTTCAAATAGTCATTGTCAGAAATCTATTCCATCGTGGGCAATGATGCAATACAACCTAAATTTGGGTCAGGTCCATGTTTTACGACAGAATAACCAGAGTCTTTCTACTGGATTCGGAGAGCTCGAGACATTATACAAGTCTGCTAATATGGGGAAAACTGAAACACAAAATGAACTTTGACGGCAGAAACCCTCATATTTGAGCCAAGCGGAATATTTACATGATCCGCTAAGATTTTTACAAATCTAATTAGTTAAGCAGATGTACGCAGTGTATGCCAACTGAAATGCTGTGCTCGTTTTGTGGTTACGGCTCAGTGGGGCAACTACCCGAAAACTGAAAGAGGAAATCCTTGTGAGAAATCGACGTACATATGAAGCTATATACGTTATCATCGACTATATGGGAGTCAAACATCGAGCTGCTATGAAACCGCTTGTGACAGTTTGTTTACGCACTTTCATGTCAAACGAACGTTTCTACTTTCGACACAACGGTCGCTAAACTGTACGAAATCTCCAAGGATATATCCCTAATGTCCAAACTAAAGGGAAAAACTGAAAGAGGAAATCATTGTGACCAATCGACATAAATATGAAGCTCCAGAAGCAATTATTGAATACATGAGAACCCATAGAGAAAACCGATAATAATGAACACGGTATTAGTTTCACCGACATTTGTGGCGTAACTGAACTCGCACTACAGCATAGCTTGAAATACTGTACGAAAACTCCCGTTTAAAAATTTCCTGATGCCGAAAGGACCGTAGCATTTAAACAAGATATCCTTCTGACCAATCGACATACATATTAAGCTGTGAAAGTATGTTTCCATTCCATAACAGCCGATAGTGCAAACTAGTAAACTGCCACTAGTAAATTGACCTTGCGAGTACTGAACTTTCTAGCGTCAAATGCATGTGTTACGTTTCCAAACTTTAGGACAAGAAATCTTCCATAGAATGTTCTATTTTATTTACAGCTGAGAACTGTATTATTAAACATAAGAAATAAAACAATGGTGCCATTTGAAGAATTATATCATGTCAAAAGTGCAAACGAAGAAATATATATCTACGGACGCGAGCAGCTCGATCGTTTCACTTTGGTCAAACTCGGACTGTTTACGACTGGAACGGAAAAACAAAAAGTAAAACCTACTAAGTTACTAGGTCTGAACAGTACTAATTTATTAACTAGCTGCGAGTTGCTGACAGATATCTCAAGACTCTAGCTAGCTGCACGATAGTAGTCTGAACATACATACACACATGAATAAGTAGTGTTTTCAATAAAAGATCAACTACGTTAATTTACATACGAGAAAACAAAAATATTAAATTACATACATGTATATATATACTGGGGGAGCAGAGAATGAAAGTCACCGCGCTACCGGCCACTCCTAAAGACTGCTAATAATTCTTCCCTTTGGTTATTACTAAGAGGATTTCAAATGAAAGTGTATTTCATCTTCAATCTCATGTGGCCCGAGTGAAAGCCCAGATGGGCTCTTGTTATATTTGAAGTGGCTCCGTGGCTTCGTAGTGATACATTATAGATTCCAAACACGATACCTGTCTATACCCTACCAATGCAAGGTTATATTTGAAGTGGCTCCGCAGTGAAACTCATTATAGATTCCGAAACACGATGCCTTTATCGATTAATCCAAACCCTAATCCATCATTTATAAACACCCTAACCGTCAACAATGGGTGCTCACTAAATTAGGGTTCTTTAGGGCTAAGTCACTAAACAACACGGAAACATAATGCTTCTTAAATGGGAATATTTCTTTTTAAGTAAATAAGTAAATTGACATAACTTTGTTGTGTTGTTACTGTATTTTATTACACAGCCCAAAAATACCGCGAAATGGGAGCAATTGCAGAATCCCCCCCGCTCAAGTACGTTAGGTGGAGACGCCAACATGTCAACGCGTTAGTCCATATATGGTTATCTCTCTATAGAGATATGTTTGGGTGTGAACGAGTCTCTCTCTGTTCACAGTAGTAGAACGAAGCAACATGTATGATGTCAACGCGCTAGAGAGATATGTCAGTGTGTGAACGAGTCTCTGTTCACAGTAGTAGAACGAAGCAACATGTATGATGTTGACGCGTCAACGCGCTAGAGAGATGTCTGGGTGTGAATGAGTCTCTGTTTACAGTAGTAGAACGAAGCAACATGTATTATGTCAACGCGTCAAATAAACGTACAAAGGTTAGTATATATGGTTATATAATGGCTATACAAACTGGGATGAATTAAGGTTTTATTTTCTAAACACATGGTTGGGTATATATTTTTAAGAGGGCATCCATGTGAAAACCATGCACCCTGAAAAAATGAGTCTACATGGTACATCTCAGATTTTGTTCATAATTTGCACATATGTTACTATTGGCCTGGCATTAGACTTAGTAAAATATTTTGGAAAAATTCCAAAAACTGTAAGAGATATGGGGGTCAGTACGAACTGCCTCGGTTTGAGGGGTATTTCCACTATGTATTTTTAGTCATGTTTACAGAATATTTTTGAGCAAACCATATAAGCTATATACACAAAACGTTTCTACAGCATAAACACGACCAATTGCAATTTAATTATGATATAAGTGCCAAAAAATATTCAGTATTCAAGGAGTAAGGCTTTCATGTACAAGTGACTTCCGAAATTATTTTTCAAAAAGTCAAATTTTAGGGTAAAATGACATTCGAATACTATCGATGCGGCGAAATTGTAGAAGATGAGAGAGTTATTATTTTGTAGATCAGTCATTTGGAAATACAACTGGGGACTAAAAAGTTTGTAAAGTTTATTTAGCTTAGGAGCAGTGAGGCCAAAGTAACATACTCCCAACGCCCGGGTCCAACGTAAATAAACAATCAACGCCAGATGCAAGCTGTATCGTGTGCAGAATAACGGGACAAATAACGGACAGGAATGAGAAACATAGCCCTAAAATAACTGGGTGATAAATTTATTTGTCACTTATGCCTATGGTTTTGCAATAAACAACAACTAATTAACAATCAACTTCAAAATAAGAGAAATTAGTAATACGAAGGATGAATCAGCGATAAATGCATACCTCATTCTAGCCTTATTTGTGCTCTCCTCCCCAGCTCTGTCATGGTCTCGAAGCCACAACTTACGATAATTATCTTCTTGTCGATTTTACACCGAAAGAACATTTACCCATTATAGTTTATACAGATGGCTTTGTAGCATCCGCCATTTTATTTAGGACTAGAACCCAGTCTGCTGTTGTGCACCACAGGTAGCCCGAACACAGATGTGTACATTCCATGTGGAATACTCTCTACCGTTGAATCAGCCTTTCCTTTATTGTCTATTTATATATATATTGCTGATCAGATCCCTACACGCTAGGAGATCCGGTGTTTTATCATTTCGTCTGTGGTGCCCAACATATATACCAGAGTGGGTAATTTATATTGAAATATTTATGAATCTCATGAAACAGAACTGAAAATACTCATAATGCACTACTAATACATCTACATAATTTTGTTTGCAAAACTTTAATTTTTGTCAAGCTGATTATAGGTTAAAATTACCCATGATGCACCTGATATACGTAACTGTTATAGGGTCAAATGTTTGCATACATTCATACACAAGGTCACAACAATGAATTATAAATGATTTCTAACATCCCGTGCATATATCCTGTATATTCACACGACCCACATACGGCCATCCCAATAAAATGTTCCGTTTCCAATCGCCAGACCGACCCAATTTTTTTTGGAAAAGTTAACAAAAATACAAAGCTTGACATTTACCTAATTTTTGGGAAAAGTTAAAAAAATAAAAATTGAAGAACATACTTTCAACTACACCTCTTTTCCTAGCTCTCTACGTATTTGCATTTTATTGGGATGGCCTAATCAGCTGTGTCGGTGCCGAACTGGAGCGCAGTGCCATCCTGGAAAGCGAAGTTCAGAAATGTCTGACGTATGTTGCTATTGCTACAAACTATCTTAGAAAAGGGTTCAGAAAACATATGGGTGAACGATGAAACATATTATGTGGATCGTGACAGATTTTATCCAGACCTGAATTACGCTGGATTTACATATACATGTATGTGCGGGGCGCTTGTTCAGACACACGGTAAGCCACGCAGTTTACAAGCATGAGTAGTTATGTTAGTTATCTTCCCATTAATGCGGCTGACCAACAAGCACTGAGGGTGGTCACTGCCAGATATTTGTTTAACGTCCAAAGTGGTTCCTTAGCGTCCTGTGATACACAGCTGCTGATGAATACGACTGAGCGTCGTGAGATGCAATCTCGTTCCCAGAGCCCGCGATCTTTTGACCAGCGCCAAGATACTGGCCAAAAGATCGCGGGTTATGAGAACGAGATTGCGTGAGACGGGACCGCCATTTTACGTGATCATCCGATCGAGGCACGAGGCATCGAAAAGGCGTAGGCGCGAACACTGCGCTTCTCTGTTTCTCTTAATGTTGCCTGGGTGGCTAATTGAACGAGCAGGAAGCATACAAATGTTTTGCTGCACGGGTGGATATACGAGAAAACGTTGTTGCAGAAAAAAAACTAACGAATGCGCACTGTGTCAAATTGTCTTGCCGGTGGGGTCTGGGTTTGTGTTGCTAAGAAACACATACTGTGTGTCACTGGAGCCTAGTAAACATTGTTTTCCTCCAAAGCCAACGTGAAAACATTGTTGCGGAAGTAAATTTTGCCTCATCGAAACAAAAAAATGTCTTTGAAATGCTCCAGAAATTGTTTTTCCTTCCTGGAAGATTGATTTTTTTTGCACAAATTTTCCCGCGGACTTTGACTCGTTTTTACAGACAAATGTATGGAAAACTAAATCCACGATTGCATGCTTCCCAGCACAGCTACATCCCTCAAATTTCGATCAATTAATCTTTTACCTGGTATCTTAAGTTTGTATCTGAAGAATATTTCAGAAATTCGATTTTACGGATTTTATTTGTCATCGGATTCCCATACAAACACTGTATTTCGCGCCATGTTTACACCCCTTTCAAAATGTCGGAATTATAATAAACCGCGAACTGGTCTATTACCTTAAAACTGTAAAGAAATACGTTATTCTGTGTGTACGAGGTTTGTAGTTTCTCAGCTGTAGGATGACCGGTGTCCGCGGGGAACAGGATATCAGGACACGTGACTTGTCCCTTCGTGTGTACCGACCTTTACGTCTGCGTGCGGGCGAGGCGCGCGGCGTGATTTTTTCACTTGTGTGGGTTGTTCTTTTATCTTTTGTTTTCCATATTGATTTTCTTTGTTTTTTTTATGCAACGAGCTCCGCTATAAAGAGATACGAGGACGACAGTAACAAATCGCATACAAGTGTATCACAGGCAGCTTTAAGCAGAGAGTGAGCCATTATGAACTAGTCTAGATAAACCCCCACCCCCCCCCCCTCCCCCTCCCACCCTGTCCCGGGTTGGGGGAGGAGGAGGGGGGGGGGGGGGGGGGGGGGGGGGGGGGGGGGGTTACTTTGACTAGTGCATTACCAACTTGAATAGAGAATCGGCTGAAGAACCTAAATACGACTGTACGTGCATTTCTACTTGTCACTCATTCACCCCGCTACAGAGGCTCGCAAAATTCAGAGTGACTCGCCGGATTAGAAGCTGTATTTAAAGCGTAGCGTAGTTTGAAATCCTCTATATATCATATTCAAAGAAAATTCATTGTCTTTGATCCAATCAAACAATTTTAAACGAAGATACTGCCATAAACTATGAGTACCTATTTTTCAGCTTTGACTCCGTCAAACTCGACAATAATTCAGTCACTTTAGACATCTGCATATCGGGTGATGGACTTGGTCACCCTTCAAAACTAAAATAATATTGAAAATGAATGTGCATTCGAATTCTTAAAGCAATTATTGTCAGAAAATCTGTGAAGTTCACCGTATTTTCGATTTTAATCGAAAAAAAATCGCCGTGTCACCATATCGTCGTTTGTTCAATAACTGAACATTGCGGATTTTGAGAGTGCGTACTCTCTAACCCAGCATTAACTTTACAGAGATTTTTTTTACCAGATGCAAAGATCTATTGTAAGTCAATCTAGAAATATTTCTAAATTCAAAGAAAAGAAGGCCGCAACTCTGCAAACGGCCATTGCCAGACAGCATTTATCGGGTTTTAAAAAAGACCTATTAAAGTAGCGTTAAATAAAAATTCGACAGAAGCGACAAAATATAAATAAAATTAGTTGATTTTGGTTTTAATATGCTGACGGGACTTAGTACTAAAGCAGGTAAAAATATTATCTTTCTACTTAAAATCATTTGCGATTGCGACATGTTACAACATAAGGTATATTTTGCTCTAATTTTGAGCATTTCAGGGGGTCAAACAGTTAGATTGTCATATCTCAAAGGCCTTTTACATTTCAGCCAAACTATTTCACATGGGACATTAGCTAGTTAAGATATAAATGTGTGCCAAGTTTAAAGGAAATCGGAGTGGTGCACTGTAGACTCGTCTGCATGGTTTTCACATGGATCCTCTCTTAAGTCATCAAGAAAAGAAAAAAAAAGAAAAAACGTCCTGGGGACGAAGTCACAATGAGGTGCGATGGGGTTATTTTAAGATTTGATTAAATTAAATTATGGAGAATAAACACTATATTATGGGATTCCTGTGTGTTTTGTTCATCCACGGAGCCGCGGAGCCACGACCTTTGCTCTCCGACTTTGTGATGATAATAAATTCAAAATGGAGGTTGTAAGACTTGGCTAATCCTAACCCCTTTGCCTAAGATCAGCTACAAAATGACTAATACAGTTAAGTACTATTTCAGTTCCTTAAAATGACTGCGCGGGCAACTACGGAGCCACGGAGCCAGATATTTCTAAAGAGCTTCAAGAGTGCCACTGTATTCTGCAATTTAGCCTGGATTTGTATTGTACTGGGATTGCTGTACCATTATTTTGTATAATCGCCATTGTCTTATTTTTATACTTTATGCAACAAGTAAAGCCAGAGGTTTGTGTAGATAAAAATAGTTTTCTTGAAATGAGGTAATGTTATTCTGAGTAGTAAAGAAGGGGGGTTGTGATGCAAAATGTTACTACCACCAACAGAGAAAACAACCCGAAGTGGACGCAGAACGGAGCACTGGTCCACATGATACACAGGTTATGTGCAGTACTAAACTTAGTTGACTATCAACACTATCGTAGATTTACATCTTCCAACAGTGTTCCACAGGTAAGATCACTACGTACTATCGTTTACGACATGGTCTCTTAGTGCCAGCCCTGCTCCACACGCCCAATACCTATTAGTCAGAATGGTTTTCCAAAATGATGTACGTGCGTTGTGTGTGTGTTGGGGGATCCCCCCTCTCATGGACTTTGAGAGGGGGGTCGCTTGTCATTTTCAGGCTCAGGAAGGGGGGGCTTTTTCTCCCCTCCCCCCCCTCCCTCCATAAATAATGACCAGTCCCTAAGTGTGTTCTGGCATATATACCATTAAACTAGTAAACTCGTGGTGGCCATATACAATTTTAGCCCACTTGTTTATTAATTATGGCCTCTACATAACTATTTTTACAAAGAAAATAGGACTCAATTGCATATTGTTTTTTTGACAAATAGATTTTGACTCAGGTTTTTCATCATCAACAGGCTTTTAAGTGTCATTATAATTACATTAAGTTCACTGCCCATAACTTCTAAATATATAAAAAGTGACAGCATTTATAAGAAAAGGATACTTTGCAGTAAATCTGGTAGATCTGCTATTTAGTATACACATAGATATTTTATGGTATGGCAGATAGACTTTACTTGATTGTCATGCTAACTTGACACAAGGCTCAGTCTAACTAAGCTGGCTCCAGCCTCAATATCACAAAAGGCTTGGTTGCCTTTCAAAATTGTGGAACTATAAATAGGATTATTTTGATTATTGTATGAACACAACTGAATATACCCTGTGTGAACTTAAACTATCTTGGAAATTCTTCTTCCTTGAATAAGTATAACGAGGGAAACTTTATGGGGGGTGGCATGGATGAATATATTGAGTGGGCTCTTTATAATATATAGTTTGGTCAGTTAAAAGGGGAGCTATTGAAAGTGTCTGGAGTTACAAGAGGGGCTTGGGATTGTTCAATGCTACAGGGGTGGGGGAGATGGAAAGGGATACAACAATTGTACACTCCCAATGTCAATAACTTCATCACCCTTCCTCCCCCCTCCCCATGTCATATAAATAAACTTTCGTAAGCTTCAAGAGATATAAAAACTTCTAGCTCATATGGGAAATTCATGATTTGATTTTCTATTTGATAGATTTGTACCAGCCTTTCAAGTTACCCATGTTTTATTTCCTGCACTGCTAATGCATTTGTCCCAGGTTCACAGGGATGGCATAGCCACGGGGGATGTGGGGCTAAAATAATATTTTGCCTAGTTACTTCTTAGTCAGTTTAAGACTATAACTTGGTCACACTGGCTCAATGACAATTTTTAGAGTTCTTGTTCAGCAAACGTTCGGTTGGCCATATGCATCAAAGGCAACGAACCTTGGCTCCACGGGTGTGTTATCAGTTTCGTTCAGCTAGCAGACAAAGAAAAACTTTATCTCTTGACTTTTGAATAAAATCGTTCTTGTGTTCAGTCATATTTTTAAACACATAACTTCTACTACTACAAAATGCTCGTTCTTATGCCGGAGAATCGGTCTATACTGGAAGGGATTTTTTTCGTAAAACCGGAAGAAAGCGCTATGTGTAGCAACTTTATTTTCTTCATCGCGCAGCCGATTTGGCTAGCCAATCAAATTAGAGCCTGTTTCGTGTCTTACCAGAGCCTCCGATTTTTCAGTTGTTGAGGAGGCACTGGGAACGAGAATGCCTTCCAACTTAAATCGCAGCGCCTTCGTTAGCCCCTTTGAAGTTTGCCGGATTTCCTAATCATTTAACTCAATTAACTATGATTAGGCCTATTATTCGTAAAATCGTACATTTTATTTGCTTTTCAAATTCCTCACGTGATTCAATCACCCGTTCAATAGTACTGAATAAAATGGGTCTCAGAAACTACCGTTTCCAATATTCTATCTAATAGCTGCATCTATCGAAAGTGGGCTATTACTGCAGTGTTCGTCGTGAACGTGTGACTGAATACGCGTAAAGGTGGATTTACGCTACGCGGTGGGCTATTGCTGCAGTGTTCGTCGTGAACGTGTGGCTGAACACGCGTAAAGGTGGGTTTACGCTACGCGGTGGGCTATTACTGCAGTGTTCGTCATGAACGTGTGGCTGAATACGCGTAAAGGTGGATTTCCGCTACGCGGATTTTTTTTACATACGTAAAATGTGCGTCAAGAAAACGTCCGTAAATGATTCCACTGCTTTTTTCCGTAATTTAAAATGCCGCGATCGTTTTTACCTAGGTTTTTAAAATTTACGTACGTAAGAAATCTGAGAACAAGCTGATGAATGTACGATTCTGCGCATAATTAGAAAATTCGAAGGAAAAAAGATAGTTTTTGTAGAGTCACGACCTCAGTGCGTAAAAACATTGTTAATGAAATTAAATTGCACATGGTGTCACAATTGGAATCAGCGGTAACATTTGCCTGACGTTTTGCAAGAAATTGCACGCCGGGCACAAAAGATCGTAAAAAGGCCGAGGTTAGTGTTGTCAGAGATCATACATGTAGTACGTTATCAATACAGGGCACTTATGCATGAGAGATATATATACCAGTATAAACAAGACATGATCCAATAAGTAATCGCAATTATCTATGTATTTTAGGAATGTAGGCAATCAATCAAGTGAACAATCGATCGAACGCATGATATGAAAGTATAGGGAGTGTTGTGCTGTGTACTTCTAGCAGTGTGTATTAATAAAACTGAAGAGGAATATTATGTCGGTAGCAATGGCTTCATTCACGACATAAAGTGGCACCCCCGACGGGACACAGTGAGAACATATCAGGAATATTAACTAGTTGAACTGGGCTTCATACAAACGTGAAAACAAAAATGGAAAAGCTAGCGAAGGATCTGGATGTACAACTAAAGTTTTTAGCCTTCACCAAAGCAAAGGGCGAGGTGGTTGTAGGAAAGAGAAACGCCGAAGGAATCGAGCGGCATCGTGATGCCCTCCGGATTATTGTGAAGCAGGTGGAGACGTTAAAACTAACTATCGAGCAAGAGAAAGTTTCGGCGGGTGAAACAATGGAAGGTCTTACTTTTTGGAACAAAGATATTGAAGAACAACAGTCGCTAGCTGATGAGGAAATCACGCGACTGGGGAAATGTTTATCCGACGCCAAACATGAGGAAAACCTAGTTGAACAGGAGAATGGGAAGGGCATCCTGGCGCAAGCCAGGGCTTCGCAACTGGCTTTTGAAAAGGCACAGTATGAGTTAAAACTGGGGTACGAACAGAAGATCGAGGAGGCGAAAGCGAAAGGGAAGGAATCTACGATATATAGCAGCACAGGTGAAAAAGGGAATAACGCCAAGCTCCCCAAGCTGGTAATTTCCAAGTTTGATGGATCTCACATGGATTGGCCACGATTTTGGAATCAGTTTGTTGCGGAAATCGACAAAGCAGAGGTTGCGAGTATTACGAAGTTTAGTTATTTGAGGGAATTAGTGAATCCAAGCGTAAGGGCCGGAATTGACGGTCTTCCTTTTTCAACTGAAGGGTATGAACGAGCGAAGAATATTTTAAAGGATCGGTATGGGAAAGCCAGTGAGGTTGTAAACGCGTATGTTGTGAATATCATGAGTTTGCCAAAAATTAGTGGGGCAAACCCACTAAAAATCCATGATTTCTACAGTAAGTTACTTACTAGTGTGCAATCTCTAGAAACAATGGGTAAATTGAATACTGTAAATGGATACGTAAGGATGACCCTAGACAAGCTTGAGGGTATAAAGGGGGATTTGGTTCGTACGGAGGACGATTGGCAGGAATGGGATTTCCCTAAATTTGTAGAGGCCCTACGGAAGTGGACACTACGAAATCCCATTCTGGCCAAGGAGTCTGAATCACCTTTTCGTACTGACAGGCCAAACGCATCGCGCAATCGGCAAAATGCAACTCATAATTATCAAACGCAACAGAGTGGGCGGAATTGGAAACGCGTTTGTGTTTATTGCAATGATGGCTCACATAAGGCTGTGGAGTGCACTAAGGTTATCGGGGTAGATGATCGGAAAGCCATTTTGAGAGCCAGTAAGCTTTGTTTTAATTGTACAGGGAGCCAGCACTTAGCATCGGAATGTCGTAGCCGCTCGGTATGCCAAACATGCGATAGGAAAGGTCACCATACGTCCATTTGCCCTACTCTCGGTGCAATTAAAGGAACACAAATGGGGAAACCGGAGAAGATGATGACAACTACGTTTACAACTAATAACTTGGTAATTTATCCTGTCGTTGTAGTTGAAGTGGGTGGGATTACGTGTCGCGCATTATTAGATACGGGCGCCGGAAGCTCGTATGCGTCAGCGGCGTTGCTCGACAAAATTGGCGCACGTGTGCACAAAAGGCAAGTGCGCACAATTGAGATGATGCTCGGCTCAGTAACGAAAACGATGGAAATGTCCCGTGCGCAAGTGCGCTCACATGGGTCCGATTTTCATATGGACGTCGAACTTACAAGGGTTAACAAGGACAAGCTTCTTGAGCTGGATAACCCACGCTATCCGGAATGCATCGCAAAGCATTCGCACCTAGAGGGAGTGACAATGGACGATACGGATACGAAGGATTGTCTGCCGGTACATGTCATCCTGGGCGCAAGTGAATACGCTCGCATTAAAACTCAGACACTTCCAAGGATTGGCGCGCCGGGAGAGCCTATCGCGGAACATACGAAATATGGGTGGACCATAATGTCACCAGGTAAGGAAATAGATTTGTCGCCCATGTTTGCGACTCAAACCTCCGTGATGGATTATGAGGATTTGTGTCGTTTGGATGTGCTCGGGCTTCAAGACTGTTCGGAAGGTGACCAAACTGAAGTATATGAAGAGTTCAAGGAACAACTGGTTCGCAGCCCAGATGGCTGGTACGAGACTGGCCTGCCATGGAAGGGAAATCATCCACCCCTCCCCAACAACAAAACTGGCAGCCTGCGCAGACTTCAGAATCTCGAGCGCAAGTTGGACAAGCAAGGATTGAGTGAAAGGTATCACAAGGTTATCCAAGATCAGATTGCTACAGGCATTGTGGAGCGTGTAACTGGTCCTCCCGAAGGGCGCGAGTTTTATATCCCACATAAGGCGGTCCTGCGCGAGGGTGCAGAGAGTACCAAACTCCGTGTTGTGTATGATGCGTCCGCACGTGCATCAGATAACTCGCCATCCCTTAATGAATGTCTAAATCCAGGACCACCCTTACAGAACGACCTATGGAATGTAATGGTAAGAGCGAGGCTCCACCCTATCCTGATAACTGGGGATCTCGTGCAGGCCTTCTTGCAAATAAGGATCCGGGAAGAGCATCGTGATGCTTTACGTTTCCACTGGTTTGAGGATCTGGAAGCCAAAACGGTCGAGACCTTGCGGTTTACCAGAGTGTTGTTTGGGCTCGCCCCATCGCCGTTTCTGCTGGCGGGCGTGCTCAGGCAACACTTGGAAAGCTGCAGGGAAACCTATCCGGATATGGTGAGTGAGATATCGAAGAGCTTGTATGTCGACGATCTCATATCCGGGGGTCCATCACTTAAGAGCGTCGAGGAATTAAAGGATGCAGCCACAAAGATATTTGCAGAGGGAGGGTTCGAGTTGCACAAATGGCATTCTAATGTGTGCGAGCTAGAGGTCACAGAGTCCTCACAAAATGGGGAAGCTGGTGAGACTTACGCTAAGGAGAAATTAGGAGTTCCCAAAGGAAGACAAGCGACCATCCTTGGTCTCTCATGGTACAAAGAAGATGATACTATCAGCATCAAGTTCCCGACAGAGTTGGTCCAACCGACAAAGCGCGGAATCTTAAGCAATGTTTCGAAGATTTACGACCCCCTCGGGCTTGTTTCACCCCTTACCCTGGAGGGCAAGATTTTCTATCGTAAGGCCTGCGACACCAAATTGGCCTGGGATGCTGAACTGCCACGTGACCTGATGCGCAACTGGCTGAGATGGAAAAAGGGTCTTCCAAACGAGGTAGTGGTACCCAGGTCGCTCGCAATGTACAGGGAAGACATAGAAGGGATCGAATTGCACGCCTTTGGAGATGCGAGTGGCAGGGGCGTTTGCGCGGCCGTTTATGCGGTGGTTAAGCAACCATCAGGTTTCAATCAAGGGCTGGTCGTGGCAAAAGCCAGACTGGCCAAGCAGGGATTAACAATCCCTCGGTTAGAGTTGGTCTCTGGCCATATGGCAGTAAACTTAATGGCTAATGTTAGCACAGCAATAGATGGGTTTGTTATCCTGTCAAAACACTGCTGGCTCGATAGTAGTGTTGCGCTGCATTGGATCAAGGGAAACGGACAGTACAAGCAGTTCGTAAACAACCGAGTCAGTAAAATTCAGCAACATGGTGATGTGAACTGGCGTCACGTGACCAGCCAAGAGAACCCCGCTGACCTCGGAAGCCGCGGCGGTAGTGTAGATGATGTACAGTCGTGGTGGAAAGGACCTAACTGGCTGGCGAATCAACAGCAATGGCCATGTGACATCGTAACGAGTGAAACTGCTGAGAGCAAAACGGAAGCAAAGGTTCTGAAAGAAGTTTTCGCCGCAGCAAGCGATGTGACAGATGGGTTTGACACGCTTCTGGGTAAGTTTGCTTTGTGGAAAGTTCTGAGAATTGGCGCGTGGATATCCAGATTTGTGCGCAACTGTCGTCTGGATAAGAAACAAAGAGTTAGGGGACCGCTGACTACAAGCGAAATGGAGTGGCAGAAAAACTTCTGGGTGCTGCGCGCACAGGCAAGTGTCAGAGGATCTCAGAAGTTTGAAGAGGACAAGTTGCAGCTAAACCTACAGGAAAGAAGCGATGGTATCCTGGAATGTCGAGGAAGAATTCAGGGTGATTATCCTATTTACCTCCCTGACAACCACCCTTACACAGAGAAGCTAGTTAAGTTGTTGCATCTGCTTACGCTACATGGGGGGATGGGACTTACCATGGCGAAGGTGCGTGAGCTTTACTGGATCCCAAGGTTGAGAAGACTGGTGAAACGAGTGGTAAAGGGATGCTATGGCTGCAAGCGTTTCCAGGCTACTGCGCTGGGCAACCCGCCCCCAGGAAACCTACCTCGAGACCGGACAGAAGGGACGACAGCGTTTCAAGTGGTAGGTGTCGACTTTGCTGGGCCGATAAGATATCGGAAAGCGAAAGATAAAGAAGGCAAGGCCTATATCGTCCTATTCGCGTGTAGCTTAACAAGAGGGATCTACTTGGAAATCCTACCCAGCATGGAGACATCGGAGTTTTTGGCTAGCCTGAAGAGGTTTATCGCACGCCGTGGGAGGCCCGAGAAAATTTATTCGGATAACGGAAGGACTTTCGTTGGGGCGGCAAGGATACTCAAGGCTATAATGCAGGACGAGAAGCTTCACAACTACTTGGCACAGCACGAAATCCGCTGGCAGTTTAACCTAAGTAGGGCCCCATGGTGGGGGGGCCAGTTCGAGCGAATGGTGGGCCTAGTCAAAAGAGCACTCTATAAGACCATTGGAAATGGGTATCTAACATGGTCAGAGCTCCAGGACGTAATGCTGGACATAGAGGTAACCCTCAACAACCGGCCCTTGAGCTATGTGGAAGAAGACCCACAACTTCCTCTCCTAACCCCAAACGCTCTACTGTTTGGGCGACCGAACCTATTACCAGAACTGGAACCGCATCACTTTGAGGTCCCGGATTTAAGGAAACGGGCAAGGTACATTAGACGGTGCAAGGAAACGATGTGGCGAAGATGGACGGGGGAGTATTTGAAGGGTCTTCGCGAACAGCATCGTCTAAAACATGCGGGAAAGCAACGGGATGTGACAGTGGGGGAGGTAGTGATCATCAAGGACGAGGAGAAGAACCGGGGAAAGTGGAAGATGGGAATTGTGAGTGAACTTATCACTGGTCGTGATGGCGTGGTAAGGGGAGCCAAGCTGCGAGCTGGAAAATCCTATCTTGAACGAGCTGTGCAGCACCTCTATCCTCTTGAGTTGGCTTGCGATCTAGAGGCACCAAGACAAAGTGATGGCCTTAATGTAAATGCGCCAAAATTTACCTCTAGGCGACCAGCAAGGCGCGCAGCCCAAGACGCTAAGGCACGCATCTCTGTCATGGCGGATGACGAGTAGCGAACAGTCTAGCTACGATAACCGTTACACTTTATTTGAGCCCATTGTATTCATAAGCTTGGTTTGTTTAAGTTCGTTAGCTAAGTGAGATTAAGTCAGACAAACATTTGCTCTCTCCGAGACAAATGGGGGGATGGTGTCAGAGATCATACATGTAGTACGTTATCAATACAGGGCACTTATGCATGAGAGATATATATACCAGTATAAACAAGACATGATCCAATAAGTAATCGCAATTATCTATGTATTTTAGGAATGTAGGCATAAGTTCACTAGGGAACTGAAACCTTGATAACTAACTGTCAATCAAGTGAACAATCGATCGAACGCATGATATGAAAGTATAGGGAGTGTTGTGCTGTGTACTTCTAGCAGTGTGTATTAATAAAACTGAAGAGGAATATTATGTCGGTAGCAATGGCTTCATTCACGACAGTGTGCACAAAAAAGTAAAATTAACACCATATCTTTACATCTACTCTAAATTTTAAGAAATTGTTGTAGATTGGTAACAAAGTACAGCTTCGTTTTCTGTATTATGCCGTTATTGTGACGTCATAAGGGATACCTAATTTTTGGGTGAAATTTAACCTTTGAATAACCTCTGAATTTCTAACGAGACCTGAAACAACCATGGGGACTGATCAAAGCCAGGTCCCGGCTAATCCACAGATCGAATTGGAATTTAGAGTGTTGGTTTTTGCGGAGGGAGGAAACCCGGAGAACCCGGAGAAAAACCCTCGGAGCAAGGGCGAGATACCAACAAACTCAACTCGCATTTGGCGCCGCGTCCGGGAATCGGACCTGGGCCACAGAGGTGAGAAGCGAAGCGCTTAACCATTGCACCACCCTGGCTCCCCTTAAAACACGTTGCAAACAGATTATGTGATCAAAATGCTTTAATAAAATATATTCATTTGGCAAAAACTTTAAGTATACGATAAATACATCCAAAGTTATGGATGATTCACTATTTCTATGACGTCATTATCAGTGACGTCAGGAAATCAGACTGCCGACTATAAAAATATCACTAAAGAAAATACTATGACTTCTGAGTGTTAGGTAAATCTATTTCGTCGATAAAATTCAAAAAAATTCTGAACTGGTTGTTTTATGAGGACATCCAAATAGATTTATGACGACGTCATAATGACGTATACAAAGAAATATGGCTTCAATTCGAAGCTGTTATACTAAAAAATATCAAAATTCTAAAAAGAAAACGTTATTAATAAATATTTTCATAAATGGTTTTGTTATTTATTCCCCGCCAATATATATTTGGCATGAAAATTCCCAAAAATTTATAATTGAATAACTTTTGTTTACCTCAACCAATCGAGAACGGGTTTTCGATTCCTTCATTATTTAAAAAAAGATATAAAACGTTTTTAGAGGTAATAAACATTTATGCCGACACATCTCCCTTAGATATTGTGTTACTCAAGCATAATGAGCGTGATGCGCGGCGACCAAGCTCTGTTCACTCAGTTGGAGTAAAATGGTCACGCAACCGCGTAGCCTGCGTAACGGCGCAGGCCAGCAATTGCGTGACTGAATTTTAGTGTTGGATCATCTCCTAACTAAAAGAGGTTGATATGACTACCCGGATGCGTGTCGTCTTACGTCATCGGTTACTGGTTTTACCGTTTTATGAGCTGTCAAATCAATTATTACGTTCTCGAATTCCGCAATAATTGATGCTTTTATAAGAAACCTATTAGAAATGAACATGACGTCGTTGTGACGTCATATTGATGGCTACATTAGCTTAATTTATCAGGCTATCAGTTTTGTTGACACTCCGTTATACACCTACCAAAATTCATTCTCTATGCCGAACACTTTTTAAAATATAGAAACCCTGGGCTTTTTACTGTCAGTTGTGCCCGGCGTGTTGGTGAACGAATATAAAGGTTGGCGAACATAATATTTTGCGGTAAAAGTATATGTATTTATCATGGGTTACGCAACTAGCGCATGGGCCAGGAATGCTAGTGTCAACGGTTCATTAGCGGGACGCTAATATATAAGCAGAAACAGTGATTATTCCTGATTCGCGTCCAACGTTTTCGCGTCGTGTCTCCAAAATTAAATAGTATAAGTATTGTATGTAATAGATAAAGAATGAGTCAGATCTTTATCCGATTTACAAACTCGAGCTGAAAGCGAGACACGAATTATTTATCTTACTTATCAAACGTCTAGATGTAGAGTCATGTTTTGAGTTATTTTGGCGATACGACTTATTTTGGCCGAGAAAATCGAAGCCAAAGTTTATGTAAATCAGGACGAAATATGTATCAGACTCAGAAAGATCACTTATCGGTCGGTGATTTCCTTTGTTTTTGCTGCATGAATTATTAATGAGTGTAATGAATTGTAATGTTTCAATTATATTATTGAGTGAATAAAGACACGCACGCAATTCGTGTGGACATACTATTGCATGATAAATGTTTTATATTCGGTTGAGCGGGGGAGCGAATTAGAATATAACTGTCCTATCTTTCTTCTGTGATCTGATGTTGGTCAACTCCCGTAAAGCATGTTGATTTGAATAGGAGATATTACACTTGAGTCTACGAATAGCAGTTTCAGCGGTATTGACTCCTTGTGTGACACCAACACCCTCTTACACAAGCACGACTAATTTAGATACAGTTGAACCTCCCGTAAGCGACCACCCTCGGGACCTGGAAAAGTGGTCGCTTACGAGAGTAACCACCACAGGAAGTCCAAATTTTAGTAATATGATATCTGGTCTCTAGGGACAGGAAATATCAATACAACAACATATTTTATCACTACAGTTTATTATTATGGGTTTGTAGTGCTCCATCCTCAAAACCTTTAACATTTTCAGCGAACATGAACTTCAACAGATAAACGGGGATTGATAGTGTCAAAAAATATTTACAGTTTATGGCTTGAAAAACATTTTAATCGAGGATTGTGTGAACGATCTAAGTTGTATGGTCTCTTACCGGAGGTAAAATAACAAAGAATAATCCAACTCCCAAGCCCAAAAGGTGGTCGCGGCCACTTACGAGAGGTGGGCGCTTACGAGAGGTATTCAACGGGCTTTTGGTAAGTGGTCGCTTAAGAGAGGTGGTCGCACAGAGAGGTTCCACTGTACACAGTTTGAATTGAAGTGAGCTGGGTCAATACCGCTGAAATTGCTATTCGTAGACTCGACTGTAATATCTCCTATTCAGTCGCCAAAGTGCATGTGAAGAGCTCGTGTGGAATGTTTGCTTTTTTAGCCTCAAATGCTATTTCAGGTTTTGCTTGTAAATATTAAAGTTTTTAAATATGGTGATCACTTGTCTTCTTAAAAAGCTTAGTATGGTAACACCTGATGGAAAATCTCTGAAGAAAAGGGAAAAACTGTTGCTGTAGATGGCTTTTGTGTTATGCATCACGCCTGTAGGCATGTGGCTTAAGGTGGCCCGTGGCTATTGTGAAGATATTGGTCCGGATATTTGAGATTTTCGGACCATCTATTCCCTGATATTGAAGAATAGTAAACTCAAAACAGGATTCCAAGGTACATTACATAATTTTCGGAAATAAGTGCTGCTTCGACTCCTTGCTTTTACGTAAAATGCGACAATCTACAAAACGAGAAGATATATATATATATCTAGGGTGTTTTCACGAAATGGGTATTATCCTTGGAAGCCTCTTTTTCTGAAAACAGCGTTGATCTTGTAGAGGCGTGTCTAACAGAACTGACGAATATAGCCTTAGATAGATGCACAAAAGACTGAAATTAAATCGTCACCCAGGCCACGCCTCTCCACGAATCTTAGCACCTCTAATGCGCCTGCGTGCTGACCTCTGTGCTCTGTGCTAGTGTTCATGTGCTGCAAAGCGTTTCATTAAACTTTGTACAGGTTAGTCCTTTTGATAGTATTGCTGTCTATTGGATTGGAGTAACTTACATGTGTTGAATTGTAATGCGGTATGTCTTGTAGGAATCTCCGTGCGTGCAAATCCTCGCCTGCGCAGATGGGCGACGCAAGAACAGTGACATTCTAAGCCGAGCGCCCGGCGGAGACTGGGCAGAGGGCCGAGTGGGTTATTGCAAAGGACACTGAAGGTATATAAACAGGCACATTAATCGTTTGCTAAAGACAGGTGCTAAGATCTAGGGTGTTTTCACGAAATGGGTATTATCCTTGGAAGCCTCTTTTTCTGAAAACAGCGTTGATCTTGTAGAGGCGTGTCTAACAGAACTGACGAATATAGCCTTAGATAGATGCACAAAAGACTGAAATTAAATCGTCACCCAGGCCACGCCTCTCCACGAATCTTAGCACCTCTAATGCGCCTGCGTGCTGACCTCTGTGCTCTGTGCTAGTGTTCATGTGCTGCAAAGCGTTTCATTAAACTTTGTACAGGTTAGTCCTTTTGATAGTATTGCTGTCTATTGGATTGGAGTAACTTACATGTGTTGAATTGTAATGCGGTATGTCTTGTAGGAATCTCCGTGCGTGCAAATCCTCGCCTGCGCAGATGGGCGACGCAAGAACAGTGACATTCTAAGCCGAGCGCCCGGCGGAGACTGGGCAGAGGGCCGAGTGGGTTATTGCAAAGGACACTGAAGGTATATAAACAGGCACATTAATCGTTTGCTAAAGACAGGTGCTAAGATCTAGGGTGTTTTCACGAAATGGGTATTATCCTTGGAAGCCTCTTTTTCTGAAAACAGCGTTGATCTTGTAGAGGCGTGTCTAACAGAACTGACGAATATAGCCTTAGATAGATGCACAAAAGACTGAAATTAAATCGTCACCCAGGCCACGCCTCTCCACGAATCTTAGCACCTCTAATGCGCCTGCGTGCTGACCTCTGTTCTCTGTGCTAGTGTTCATGTGCTGCAAAGCGTTTCATTAAACTTTGTACAGGTTAGTCCTTTTGATAGTATTGCTGTCTATTGGATTGGAGTAACTTACATGTGTTGAATTGTAATGCGGTATGTCTTGTAGGAATCTCCGTGCGTGCAAATCCTCGCCTGCGCAGATGGGCGACGCAAGAACAGTGACATTCTAAGCCGAGCGCCCGGCGGAGACTGGGCAGAGGGCCGAGTGGGTTATTGCAAAGGACACTGAAGGTATATAAACAGGCACATTAATCGTTTGCTAAAGACAGGTGCTAAGATCTAGGGTGTTTTCACGAAATGGGTATTATCCTTGGAAGCCTCTTTTTCTGAAAACAGCGTTGATCTTGTAGAGGCGTGTCTAACAGAACTGACGAATATAGCCTTAGATAGATGCACAAAAGACTGAAATTAAATCGTCACCCAGGCCACGCCTCTCCACGAATCTTAGCACCTCTAATGCGCCTGCGTGCTGACCTCTGTTCTCTGTGCTAGTGTTCATGTGCTGCAAAGCGTTTCATTAAACTTTGTACAGGTTAGTCCTTTTGATAGTATTGCTGTCTATTGGATTGGAGTAACATTTATTTTTATTTACTTTCTTCTTGCAGGCAGTCCTCCACAGGAATTTGAGACTTTGTGACCTTGCTGAAAAGAGCTGAATTATAAAGAAACGGCAAAGTATCGATATAGGACTTTTGTCAAACAATATTTTAGAAAACTTTGATAATCCATAGGTCAAAGAGCAGAACATTTTCTGAACATGTTTGTACAACTGAGCTCCGTTTTGTGCTGCGGAAGTTTAAGAACAAGTGCTAGGAGATACCTAGCTTTGCTGTCGGATATTTCAGGTTTGTTTTAATCGTTTTGTAGAGTCTTTTTTATAAACAAAATATTTTTTAATTGTTTGTCTTCGGATTGAGTCTTCGGAAGCCTGAGATGTGTAAATTGTGTTTGTTGGAGCCTTTATCATTATAAAGAAACCAAATAAAATTATTTTAAAAATAAACACTTTATTACAATATATACAATATACTTATTTTACAGCCCTTGATGAGATAAATTCAACGATCACATAATAAATAACTCTACTGAACTTCAATTCAAATTCCTTCATCCTGGAACAAAACAGCTGAAAGTCTTTTTGGTATTGTATAGAATATAAACGTCGAAAACAAACCAAACAGATGGTAACTACAAATAAAAAACAGTTTCACAAATAATCGTTTCGTCTTTCTTGCGTCTGATAGTTTATTGTTTTACTTTTCAATATTTGCCTACGGTAATATGACAAAAATCATTCTAGTCTGATACTTTTACACAGGCACAAGTTCATTGGGCGAAGTGGATAAGTCGCAGTAACGTTCTGGGCCGGGTTGTTCAAAGCCCGATTAGTGTTAATCCTGGATGAACTCTGCACAAAACCTATTGGTTGTCATGGAAATTAACCCTGGATTAGCACTAATCGGGCTTTGAACAACCCGGCCCTGGGTTACAGTATTTTAAGATCTGAACTGCGCCACTTTCTGTTTACCGCAAAATTAATTTGAAAGTACATGATTTTAACAGTTATCGTTCTGGGTAAGATGTCAGCAAGGAGCTGTCCTCTGTGTTATTTTGATATATCTAAATTGTACAACCTCCTGTTTATACCTCTTCTTTTTTTGAACGCCCAGGCAATCTCTGGCAAAAGGTAAACCGTCCTTTTACGACTCACTCCGTGAATTCTATGATATTTTCGTAATATTCTTTTCCACGTGGACTTAGAAATTTAGTTAACCTTAACAGGTCTTTACTTTTCTTGCCATTTAGCTTGATTATGCTCTCGTTTAAGACAGCCAATGTGTCAGTACTCAGGATCGCTGGACTTTGCCGGTCTGTTCTAAAGTCAACTTCAATCGGTGTCTCCAAAGTATCCAGAGTGTTCCTCATCCAAACAACATTAGGATGGCTGAATGTTTTCAGTACTCCATCAGTGGGATCTACACGCTCCCCAATTCCATAATTGAAGTGCACAACGTCACTAAAGCGGAATGGCCGACCTGCCTGGTCCTTCCTTCGATCAGTGAATTTGGTTCGAAGCCACTCAGAGAAGCACTTAAATCGATGTTGCTCCATCTCGATCCAGGTTAATTTAGCACTAACAGCACTGGCGTTTACAAGTTCAATATAATCTTTTGGAGTTTCAATTATTTCCTTCTTCCTTATGATGCTTTCAGCTCGTCCACAATCTCTATCTACATCGCCATAAGAATGTCCAGAAATAAGAAATTTGTAGTCAATTCTGCTTCTAACACCTGATGAGACAAGGTGAGCGAAATAAAGGGCAACAGTATAGTTTTTGTTTTGAGATCTCGTGTTGTCCGCCCAAAAGATATTCCATTTTCTGTTGACTCCCTCGATTTCTCGCAAGTGAAAGTCCAGGCATGATAACAAGGTGTCAGGATTCTTTGGTGCAATAGTCTCTGGCCAAACATAAACTGTTCCTTTGCCAGTCTCTCCGCTATGTACTCCAAATCCGTACGTCGCAAGCTTACAAGCGTAATAGTGATCCTGGCAAGTTAATTTTGGACATAACAGGTTCTTCTGGAAGTCAATATGGAATGATGATACTCCATTGCACAGAGGACGGTTCCTTGCTGACATGTCACCTCTTAGAAAGATAACTAATAAATTCCGTATCCCGGTAAAGATCAAACTGCCTATATGATTGTTCTCGCGCGGTACTTGATTGGTTAATGGCATATAAGCATTCCTTGATTGGTTAATTGAATATAAGCTTTTGTTCTTATATATTATCCAAACAGCTTTCTGTAATGTGGTTTAAAAATTCCAACTGGTTTGTAATCACGCAGCTGGCAGTTCAATTAACGTATGCTCTTAAATGTGGTTTCATATAGACGCGAGGTTTAGCATGCGTCGCATCCGAACTAAACCCTGGTTAAGTCTGGAATTCAGTTGAGAGTTGATTAACGTATGCTAAACCGCGGAAGAAAGCGAGTAGCTGCCGGCACTTCGAGCTCTAACGCTTGCAAATAATAATGCCGAAAGATTATCACGCAAAACATCAGCAGCTATTCACTTTCTACGGAGATCCAAGAATGCATCGAACAAATTAGTTGGTTTACGACAGCAGAACAGCACTAGTTTTTAAAGGAACTAGTTATCTACTCTACATGCCTTTTTTTTCTCAAAAGAGCCGATAAATAGCAACAAAGGCAACGTATTTCTGAGAAACCGAATTAAGATTTAAACCGAGGCGGCTTCATTAACAGTTGACGTCATCCTATTTCCGGCGCGGGAAATTTGTTTTGTTTGTTTTGTATTTCTCGGCATGGCGACCAGAAATTAAGCAATCGGCTAGCTAGCTCCTCAGTTTCGGCATCTCAAGCCGGTTTACTCTTGCCCGTATCAGTACATTCGTTACAACCCCTGGCAAGTTAATTTTGGACATGACTGGTTCTTCTGGAAGTCAATATGGAATGATAATACTCCATTGCACAGAGGACAGTTCCTTGCTGACATGTCACCTCTTAGAAAGATAACTAATAAATCCCGCGTCCCGGTAAAGATCACACTGCCTATGATTGTTCTCGCGCGGTCCTTGATTGGTTAATGCCATATAAGCTTTTGTTCTTATTTATTATCCAAACAGCTTTCTGTAATGTGGTTTAAAAATTTTAACTAGCCTGATTATCAGTTGCTCCAAATTAAACCCTCATTAAAACGAAACCAAAAACCCCACGGGTTTGTAATCACGCAGCTGGGAGTTGATTAACGTATTCCCTTAAATGTGGTTCATATAGACGCGAGGTTTAGCCTGCGTCGCATCCGAACTAAACCCTGGTTAAGTCTGGAATCCAGTTGAGAGTTGATTAACGTATGCTAAACCGCGGAAGAAAGCGAGTAGCTGCCGACACTTCGAGCTCTTACGCTTGCAAATAATAATGCCGAAAGATTATCACGCAAAACATCAGCAGCTATTCACTTTCTACGGAGACTCAGCGAGAATGCATCGAACAAATTAGTTGGTTTACGACAGTAGAAGAACACTAGTTTTTAAAGGAACTAGTTATCTACTCTACATGCCTTTTTTTCTCAAAAGAGCCGATACTGTGATAGCGACAAAGGCAACGTATTTCTGAGAAACCGAATTAAGATCCGATTTAAACCGAGGCGGCCTCATTAACAGTTGACGTAATCCTATTTCCGGCGCGGGAAATTTGTTTTGTTTGTTTTGTCTTTATCGGCATAGCGACCAGAAATCATGCAATCGGCTAGCTAGCTCCTCAGTTTCGGCATCTCAAACCGGTTTACCCTTTCCCGTATCAGTGCATTTGTTGCAACCCCTTAAGTGTGAAGAGCCTGATCTTAACTGAAACTCGTCAATGAGGGATACATAGTGATTCTGATTATGGACAAAGATAGTACTGGCTTTGCTTATTATTTTGACGAAGAAGTGGATGGAAGGAGTCTGAGGAGACGAAGTAGAGTTACGAGTTTTGAGAGAGACAAAGGATTGCCAAGGCGCACGAGGACAAGAAATGTTGCCAGTCGGCGAAGGATCGCTGCAAAACCAAGAAAAAACAGACCTCATTCAAATGTTCTGGATATGACTCTCCAGTGCTGCACTGCAAGGACCTGCCTCATAAACCTTACACATGGCTTGATAGGAGTGATTCGTAAACGATTCGACGAAATGCTTTACGAGGATCAAAACAACTACCTGAACTCTCTTATTGAGATCAACTTCAAAATTCAAAGAAACACCATATCGTACCACATAAGAGACATATCAGGACTGAAAAGAGTGGCTGTTTGCAAGAGAGCATTTCTGAAGATCTTCGGTATCGGAAAGAAACGAATAGCTGTATTGTTGAGAAAGATCCAACCTTACACTGGAAGCGTAGAAGGCGATCAGAGACGTTTGAGAAGGAATGAGAAAAGACTCCCCATCAACCTGAAAGCTGAGGTGTGACTTTTGCTAGTACTTATTTTATTTCATAATCATACAGCACCAAGCTTGTTTTTGCCGTTGCCAACTGAAAAACTCTTGACTTTGTTTATGCCTCTTTCACTTAGGTAGTGGCACACATAACAAGCTATGAACGGCAAACATCGCATTACGCAAGGGATTTCACTAAAGAGCAACAGTATCTTGCTCCCAACTTAAGCATTAGCAGATTGTGGAGGGATTTTCTAACAAAGAAGGATTTACCACCAGGATCTAAGCGGCCTCTTTCATTTAGTAGTTTTCGCAAAATATTTCGAACATTCAAACTTTCTTTCAGAAGACCCAATGTTGACACATGTAGTAAGTGCGACAGTTTATCGGTGATCATCAAATATTCTAAAGACGAAAATGAAGTCGATAGCGCAAAAACGCTGAAAGATCAGCACCTCGAAAAAGCCGAGAAACATTACGATGCTTGTCATTTTGATATTAAAACTCTTTACAAAACCAAAAACGCTGAAAATAGTGTGGCGTGGTTGATTCCACCAGCATGGATATGACTTTGTCATACTATTTTTTTTTTCAACATTTTACTCTTAAGGTATACACTTAAGGGGTTGTAACAAATGCAGAACTAAGGGCAAACGTTTGAAATGCCAAATTATAAATTAACCTGCAATGTACATGATAGTAAATAGTCATAAATAAAGGTTCTATTTGTGAAAATTATTAATTAATTTTATTATTGTTTTGGAGGAGAGAGAGGGAGACGCCCAGGGTTAAGGCCTTTGTCGATTGTGCTGGGAAAAAAAATTGGGGCATAATTTCTCTCAAAGTAGCACTGCTAGCATACCGTAGGACATGGAAATTTTGCGGGAGCTTTATTTTGCGTATTAGCCTTTTTCGCGTTTTGCGGGATCTAAATTTTGCGGTTTGGTAAGACTGATGTCTCAGTCCTACTTGGAGTTAAGTAGTGATCGAAATTAGGTGATTCCATAAAAAAGTTTACTTAGTGAATACACTGCAAAAGCTAAAGACTGCAAAAGACATTCTTTATAATTCTTTCTGAAACACAGTCTACGTACATATATGGTTTTCGCACGGACTGTAGAGAGTACCACACACCTTTTGTTTTGGACAATTACTATCGTTGCATAATGTTCAAGATCTTGGCATTAATTGTCATATAAATTTCGTAAAATTGAGAGCACTGTTACTGCTACGAGCACAATCAGCGGTCACTCTTTTCACAGAGAGAAAGCAATGGTTTCGAACGACAACGCTCACTCAGGTTATTTATATAAAGCTAAGAAATCGTGTGAGTTTTCTCGCTTAAATGTGGCTCATATAGACGCGAGGTTTAGCCTGCGTCGCATCCGACCTGAACCCTGGTTAGGTCCGGGATTTAGTTCGGATGCGACGCAGGCTAACGGGGTTGGGATCACGCAATTTTAATATTCCACCTCAAATACAGAAGAGATAAATGTTTTGTTTGCGTAGTATTATGGTTTTACTTAGCCTGCTTACACCATACGTATTTTTTTCACGATCCCTTAACTCCAGAACCTTAATGATGCAAGCAGTGATGCCAGAATATTTGTCTTTTCTCTGTTCAATCAGAGCAATTGTTAGAATTTATTTTGAATTGGCGCGCCAACCGTCGCGAACTCATCTGGTTGGCGGGAAGATTTAAGAATCTCATAAAATCTGGTAGTCAAAATTTGAATCAATCCGTTTATCAGGGACCGCGGAGGGGGTGGGGCAAGTCGGGCTATATAACCAACCCTACCACTTTTTTAGGGAAATGTGACAAAAACCAAGATTTAGCGAGAAAGTCCCATGGAAAACGAAGAAAATGGCATTTCCGAGGCTCTAGATTTCAAAATTTCCTGCGGAGCATACCCCCTAGCAGCTCGCGCCTTAGGTGCTCGTTGCATTGTATGATTGTTTTAGCCCTACCACTTTTAAGGGCACTCCGCGGTCCCTGTTTATGCTGTTTGTCTTATATAGCTTTCGATTTAGATTCATTGAGCTTTCGGAGGATAAACATAAGAGAGAACATGACATGTACAAATGAGTATCTTCTCAAGCGTGGGAACATGACATGTACAAATGAGTATCATCTCAAGCGTGGGAACCGTCTCCTGTCAGTGGTCTCTTGGTCAGTGGCAAATGTATTGTCTGAATCCTTTTAAATGTACATATTGATAGATTTGATTGGCATACGGAACCACGTGTTAGCATTTAAACTTTCGCGCAACTTTTCAAAAATCCAACGGTTTTACTGGACACGGTTCACTCGACTGTTGGAAACAAAATGTCCGTTACAGTTCAAGTAAGAGTCTTGAAAGATCTTTTTTCGCTGATTGATAACAGACTGGGAACGCTTATAGATCTCCCCGCCAATGCTCGCAGGGCAGTTATTGAAGTAACTGATAAGATACGAGAGGTTGCGGAGTTAGTTGGAATAGAGATAGGGCAGTCATCCAGCAGCTGTGTTCAAGAGGAACCGCCTGAAGTGATTGCAGAGGCCCAGCCCGCACTGCAGCAAACAGAGCCGTGTGACCGTCACTCGGAAGAACCGCCGATAAAGAGGTCCAGACCAATCGATAAGAGAAGACGGCGCGTATCCAAAAAAACTGACAACGTAGGTGCTAAGTTTTTCATACTTTTAAATCGTATTTCAATTTAAAAATAAATTGTAATGACAATCATTCACCAATTTAAAGGGGCTATGTCATGGTACTGCGCATGTATCGAGTAATCGCTCGTTTAGTGGCTGTTAATTGGATACAAACAGTTAAACTTCCCTTCCTCGATGCTTGAGTGAAAGGATTTTCAATAATTTCCTTGGAGACTTTTTATGTACACTGTTTGTTAGTCATTTTTGTATATTTGCTTTCAATTTATGCATCCCACATGGCCGAGAGGTTCGTTAGTTCATATCAAAATCGGTGGAAATAGCTCTTTCCGGCCCGGAAAAACGAATGTAAAGTCTTACCGTGACACAGCCCCTTTAAGTTGGCCTTTTTTCGAATTGGTCTATTTGGCTATTTATTTAAAATGTATATAGATCACACATGAGGAGCAGGTATTATCTCCTCTTAGTTCTCATTTGACACGGTTTCCTTTCTTTGAATAGAATATAATTAAACCGACACATTTAAACTGCGCGGGCTTTATACGAATACAGTACTGGGCTTTATCCATAAAGACCGTACATTTATAATCCTTTTGTGAATTAAACCTTGCCAAATGAGAACTAAGAAGCAAGGGTGGCTCACATCTGTGGCCCGATGTTCGCTGAATGACAAAGCCGTGGCGGTCATGTTGGTGGAAATGATAAGTGAAGCTAATGTACCGATCAATTCGAAACATCAACATCCCCCCCCCCCCCCACCCTCCCACCCAACCGCGGGCAATCCCCGGGCATTTTTTGACGCGTTTTCGTGCCCGGGGAGTAGGGAATTTGACATCGGTAGCTATCCTTGGGGTACGGAATTTGACACCAGAAGGGAGGGGTGGGGAGAAATTTGAACTAGTTGTCTCGATTTCATGTTATGTGCTGCGTGGTTTCCTCGATCGAAATTATGGCGTAATTGGAATGGGGAGGTCACTTTAGACGACTTCAAAGGTCAAAATTCTGCTTATATCACACTTGACACGGTTTTCTTTGTACTTCATAGGGGTGAAACTCTGGTATAAACCCGTTGAACAATAGACTAATTAAATCGTCAATCTGAGGTTTATAACTGTTACAGGGAGGTTTATAACTCAGTTTTAAACCTCCTTTCTATTTGAGTAAACCTCGCCAAATGTGATATAAGTCAGTTTCGTACCTCGAACCTTCGGTTCTAATCCCTAAACATCCCTCGGGGCCTACGGCCCTCGGGATGTTTAGGGCTTAGAACCTCGGTTCTCGGTATGAAACTCTTACTTTTGTAAGCGACTGGCTTAAAAACAAAGGGACTCCAAAAGCTTTATGATGTATTGGAAGGTATTAAAATATAAATGTACATTGCTTACGAATATTTAAACTGCAGTCTGTTAAAAACAAAATGCGGTGTCACAACTAATTCTCGTAAGTGACCAGCTCTAGTTACGACCACTTTTACGAATTCCCGAGGTGGCCGCTTACGAGAGCTTCGACTGTATTAGCAAAACCTGTTTGCTCAATTCATTCGTTAACGAAGTATTATACCAGAACTGATATGACTGCAGTTCTGCAACGGGCCAATTTGATTGGCTACATGGCTTCAGTTGCATAGGTCATATAATAAATCGTTTTATTTTGCGTGTTTATGGACCTCGACTCAGACTCGATCCATATAAACTTTTTTTAAATAATCTTTATTTGAAATAACAACTTACAAAAACATAACTTACATTTTTTAACAATAACAATTTACAAACACGTACGTTTTTTTTAAACTAACCTTATCTTAAATTAAAACCAGAGTTCCATTTAAATGAAAAATACTGAAGTTTATTATTTGTCAGTGCCTTTGTAACATTATTCGAAAGTTTAATGCTGATAAAAATCGTTCGAAAATTGGTTCCGTATCATCGAGGAAGCTCGTATCATACTTTGCAATCAAAATACAATCAGGTTAAAGCCAATGAACTTACTATCTTTAGGTTCGTACCCGTACAGTAAGTCTGTATACAGGTAGGTTCGTACCCGTACAGTAAGTCTGTATACAAGTAGGTTCGTACCCGTACAATAAGTCTGTATATAGGTAGGTGCGTACCCGTACAGTAAGTCTGTATACAGGTAGGTTTGTACTCGTACAATAGGTCCATATATAAACATGCATAAAAGGAAATCGACCAAATATAAATGATGATGATAATGCAAAAGCAAATAAAAACGATATTATTCATTGTCCTAACCATTATTAGCATTATAATATACGATTGTTTAATTTACAACTACTTTCTATTCCAGACTGTCGTTCAAGAACAAGGAGATCCAATAGATCATTCTGATTTCATGGGAAATAAAGATCTGAGATATCTTTCGGCAGAACTCTCGAAGAAAGACTGCAACGAGTTAAGAATACCGGTCTTCATTCATTACCTCAAACACTGCAAGTTCAACACTTTATTTTCTCCAAGAACTGTAATTACATTTAATGATGAAGAGGCTGAGACCCTTGGGAACTGGGCAACTGAGAAGAAACTTGGCCAAGAAACAAATGAAACACCTCAGGTATCATTAGCACTACACTGTATGTATCAGGGGCGTAGCCAGCCTTGCCGTTAGGGGGTTCCAAATGTCATGCGCCATCAATTTATTTTCGAAGCTGGTCCAATTCTTTTAAAGGTTTATATAGCGCAATTTCTATATGGAATATGGATATATTCAAAAGCGCTTCACAAGGTTATTTCTGTGATACGGACTACTATTGTGGCTCAATGTGCTGCCGTGCAGTTTACAATCATGAGTGACTATTAGTACCTCAGAATATCAAGTTGTTGTCGGGAAACAGTCCCCTACTCTTTCTCGAAACAACACAACAGGTTCTTTCACGTCTAGAACAGGAAGGAGACAAGGCCACCGTCTTATACGTCCCTGTCCAAGGACGCGGCCGGGATTCGAACCCCTGACCTCCCGCACTCTAGACCGTGCTCTACCAACTGAGCTAACCAGTGAGGCGCTTAGCTCAGTGGGTAGAGCACGGTCTAGAGTGCGAGAGGTTAGGGGTCTACAGTATTTTAACCGAGAAAAGGGGTGGTTCCGGAACCCCTGGAAACCTCTGCTGGCTACGCCCTTTGTATTAAACAAGATAATCAAAGTGCCTATACACCCTTTTAAGAGGTTTTACTGTAAGTTTATGAACCTACCACGCCCCAATTCCATTGTTCCATGCAGATCTTGAACCACGTGTGGAAGACCTCATACAGGGGAGAGGGGAACTAAAACGAGGTCTTGATATGAATACAAGACCTGCTGGGAGGTCTCGTATTCATATCAAGACCTCGTTTCAGTCCCTCTCTCCCCTGTATGACATCTTCCAACGTGAAGTGCAAGACCCACAGAAAATTGGCGGTAGTCTTCTTTGACAAGAGACGTAGTTCAGGCCTGGGAAGAGATAGAACTACCTATATGTCTCTACAGTTATCATACCCAGGCACTTTGACCCATGTGGGATTGTACTTAGCCCCACAATGCAGACCTCAATCATATAATGAAGACCTTGATTTTGGCATGTATACCATTCCCATGCTTCACTGGTATTTCCTTGACATTCACAAGCATTTAGGTGAGTGTGCATACCAAGAAGATACAAGCCATGGTAGCCATCTTGGTTGAACTAACAAAAAAACCTAATGAAAAATATTTTAACTTTAACCAAGATGGCAGCAATGACATCATGTGCACACCAGCAATAACAAGGAAGCTAGGACATGCAAATAATTTCAACATTACCATTATCAAATAATCACAAATCACATGCCAAAAATTACTAGCTATAGGTAAATCTGTTTTTCTAAACCTTTTAGGTTCTGACTAAACTTGATTATGCTTTTGAGCAGAAGTTCCAGCTGACTTCACAACAAGCACATGAGATAGGTAAGATCTTTAGTATCCATGTTGCAGTTATCTTTTCTATTTAAGTTAACTTTTTCTAGGTTATTGTTCTTATTCATTATTAAAATATTATATTGTGTCTTTGCCTTGTAACAATGATTCAGAAAAATATATATGAAAAATAACTGCAAAATCTATACTTATTACCTCAAAGGAAACTGTTGGTCCAGATAAAGAATGAATATCTAAGAGTAAATAATGCTATATTCAACTTTAAAGTGTATATGGCATTAAAGAATAAGTTCAACTCAATTGAAAACCCCTTCAAAATGAGGAAGGATGGCATTTTCCATTTGTCAATACCTTATCTCATTCCAGAGATTTTCAAGTTTTTTTAAATATGCAGATGATATGCAAATTAGATTATCTATGACATGATTTGCACATCCTAGAGGCAAATAACAAAATGAAGAAAAAGTTGCAAAACACAAATGAAACTTTGCTCATGTGCAGTGATAAGAAAAACACACATCATTATGCACATCATGATATTGCCATGGAAACACTATTGGCTCCAGACTCATAACTTTTTTTCATAAAATTGTCACTTCTGTCTCCATAATGCAAAATAATTTTGTTTAACCCACACACGTACAATGACTACATTGGGAAAATTCATCTTATTCATCTTATGCAGTAAATGTTGTTCTGCAAAGGATAAATTAGGGATTATTTTTTGGCACTAGAAGAGGCTGGATCAAAGTGTGTTTCCATGGCAACAATATAACTTACATAATGTGTATTTTGGTGATCATTGTGTGAAAAGCTTCATTTGTTTTTGCAACTTATTTACAGGGATATTCCCCATTTTGCTATTTATCTTCAGGCTGTGCAAATCAAATGACGACATACATCAGCTCATTTTCATATAATTTTTATTTCTTCTTTTTTGGGAAAATAGGTATGCTCCTCTTAAAAGCTGATGAAATATTTAAAAAGAACATCAATGACAACAGTGATGCAATACAAAGCCAATCTAGCAGAGGAAGGCCAAGTACAGCAAGTGTTTTTGAGGTGCTTAACAAAGAACAGCTGGTTGGGGTATCAGAAGCAAGCATCAGAGAGATGGCTTATTTAGCTATCACAATAGGACATTTTCCACTTTTGTCATTTGCAAATGAGCCTATTTCGCATCTGGTGCATCCATTGGTGCGTCCATTGGTTAAGGTAATATCTGATGTTTTTACAGAAACATGCTCCGTGCCTCGCACCATAAGTGAAGCCTATCAGAAGAGCAGTCCATATGTCACCAGTGCAGCTAAAATAGTCCCCAGTGTATCATTGACAGAACCGATTCCACTACTGTCACTCTTTCCAAATGATGGAGATGGTCTGGTGCAGCTAGAGAATGACCCCACCCAACCTGATGCTATTTCCACAGCAAAATTCCACAGGCTACACTCAGTAGATGCCCCAGAGTTGTACTCAATTCATTTCATAACATCAGGTCCACATGTTTATAAGAGGCGCAATGGCCATTTGTCACATCTTGCTCTGAATTTCTATTTGAACTGTTTTGGCACACCTAATGGAACTGCCAGCATCTGTCAAGAGAAGGCATTGGAAGATAGAGATCTAATAGATCAATACAACAGAGAGATCTCTTCATTCTGGTTTGTGTGGGAACAAAGACCAAATCAGAAAGAACTTTCAGTCCTAGCAGAGATTGTTAGTACACTAGATGGGCAACCACCTGATGTCAAAGCCAGAGTTATGTCACATCACAGTCCTATGGATGCTACTGTTGAGCAGCCATTTCTGATGAACCTGAATGCTCTTCTTGTGCTGGCAGGATTCTGCCTTGTTTTCACTAAGTATGTAGTTCCTGATTTATAATATCAATAGGTCACATGATCAAAACCTGACAGGTCAATAAAAACATCTTACACAAGTTTGCACACTGAGAATGCGAGAATTGGAAATGTTCAGTAAAAATATTCGCATACACCACAAGTTTTGTGTTCATGCATATCTTTTAAATCAAAAGCAAAGGCAGATTTCCAAAATCTCTAATTAATTTAACAGAGTTCAACCTGGCAACCTGCATATGCCTGCAGTCAGCCTCACAAACTCTGTTAATTTTTAGTATTTCAAATAACTATTAAATTCTAACCTGAATCTGACATAGAATAGTACTACATGTACATTAAAACCTCTATCAAGTGCATGGCCTCCTTTTCACGATGGATTAGTGGAGTCACACTATATTAATAGAGGCTTGTTTATCAATATAACATTTCTTACAGAGATGTACAATATCATTAGTTTTGGTTGGCACTCTCAGTTTTAGAAACAGTCATAATTTATGTCCAATCTAATATTTAAGATGTGAACTCTAAATTATCCACACCACAGCTTCAATTCTATCCACATAAAAAGTAAAATGTTAAATATACAATCATGATGATGTATGTGTTGCAGTTAATGTTTTATTTCAGTTAATTTTTCTGGATCATTGTTTTAAGGCAAAGACACAATAGAACATAATTATCTGAATCATGAACAATAAACTAGAACAAAATAACTGAAGTAAAAATTAATTGCCAGATAAAAATGCATACATGCATGGTTACTTCAATCTAACAGCATATCTATTGGACTTTTAAATTATTCTTTAAGATACAGCCCAGATGAGAATTTGCTCCGCCTTCAAGCTATTGCTAAGCAGAATAACTTTGGCTCCATTTGGTCTGGGATCACAAAGAAAATAGTACTGGGGTCCAAACAGCAAGACTATACAGACACTGACGAGAGCCTGAGGCATTTGGATGAGTTCAACCTGACTGATGCCAAGAAAAAAGGATATCCACTAAAGATATTCGAGTCAGAGCTCCACAAGGAAGCTATAAGGTTCCAGCCTTGGTATGAAAGATCAAAAAAGAAAGAGCTTGAGAAGGGCACACGCACACAGTATAACCACCATTTGAATCGCCTTGCCAGCCTTCCATATGGCTTCATAGTTGAGATGCAAAGTGACCTGTAAGTATTCTGACAAGTTTCCTCAAACATCGAACAGCTGAAGATTTTAGCTCAAAAGAAAAGCAAAATATAACTTCAAATTCCCAATAATACATACACGTACAATGTAGTTTGTGATGTAAAACCAGGAATCAACCCATTCTCCCAGTGCCCGTCCAACTTGAATGGGCGTGGAAGATGTGCAAAATTTAAGGCATGATTATGGGGTGTATACGAGACCAAATCCATTTTTTGGGGGCAATCCATAATATTATTGTACTTAATTCAGAGATTTCAAATCAATAATAACCTTGCAGGCCTTTTTTTCACTTTAAACACAACAAGCTAAGCAAATGAAAGATTATTGTCATGATAGGACATTCACGATCATGCTTGTTATGCTTGTTTTTGGCCAGAATATACCACGTACCAAACTCTGAATCATGTTTCTCAGTCTGTTCATACACCATATTGGTTCTACGGTACATGCCATACAGCATGGTGGTATAGCATTGGTAGCCATTTGTGTCACATGATCATGCAACATTTCTATAAACTTCCTGTGTGACATTGCAAAATGCTGCAAGCCATGATGCAGAGAACCAGTACCCATTTTATGAAAGACTGCCACAGCTGGCCTACTAACACCCTAACTGACATCAATTTTTCTTATTTTATATTGCTTTACTTGTCACGCACAAAGGTTTCAATAGGAGGCTCCGTGCTACATTAAATGTATTCTTTTCACAGGGCTATTAATTTTTGATTTCAGTTAGCTTTTTACTAAGTTACATGTATTGTACTTTAATATTGTGTTTTTTTTCTGCCTTGAAACAATGATGATGATACAGAAAAAAGTTCTTAAATAAAAATTTAACTGAAACATATATACTATTATTAAGATCAATAATTTATTATAATATTATATAAATTCAGTTCTCTCCATAGCAAACATAGCTACCAAACAATCCAGACTGGCGAGGCCTTCCTACAGATTCGCCATTCAAGCGTAGTTGGAATTGGAGGATCCAGTACTGGACGAGGTGTATATACTTTGAAGGCAATCCCAAGTGATGTATGGATAACTAGTTATGCCCCTCTAGCACCCATGCGTCGTGGAATCCACCATGAACAGACCGATTTTGTACTGACAACAGTGAGAAATGGTATAGAATGTGAACTAGATGGCACTCTATGTCCAATTGGAATTGGCTGTCTGATACAAGATGGAACATTTCCACTTTCCTTGGCCCCTGAGAAATTTTCCACACTGATGAGAAGCAGAGTGAACTGCAAATGGATGCTGCGTGAAGGAGAAGTCTGGTTCAAGGCTACTCGAGGCATAAAGCCTGGGGAAGAGCTCTTAACGCAGTACTCCTATAACAACACCTATTGGACGAACCAGTTTACTGAGGCACAAATAACTGCCCTGAAGGATGCCTTGATGAGAGTAGAGGGCAACAGTCTTTTTGCAGCAGAAAACTGCATCAGAAATTTCACATTTGGGCCTGCATCTTCCAGGTGGGTGTGACTACTTTGACTTCTTGTAATGACTACAGTGTATGCCTAGTTGGAAATAAAGAGAATAGTTATTGTTCTTAAATGCTAACAAATTTCAATGCATCAAGCAATCACCCTATACCCATGGATCCCTTCCATAGTACATATCAACTCTCTTCTCTCTCAAGCATATTTTAATGACCAATCAAGAAAAGCACATGATTTAATATATATAACCAATCATATTTAGAGGGAAGTGTTTCATGATTTTTCAGCCTAATCTTCTATCAAATGATTTTTTTTACTATATTAATGAAGGGTTGTGTGCCACAAGGGCCTAAGTGACACCTGATCACATTTTCAAATTCTCCTTCGAGTTCTTTCTTTTCTAAAGGGAGAATTTAGAATGTGATCAGGAGTCACTTAGGCCTTTGTGACACACATCCCTTCATTTTATAGCACCTGTTTCCATACCACTCCTTGGCCACAAAACCCAGGGTATTCAATCAATAATCAATAATACCAATAAATTTATTGATATTAATCAAATAATTGATAATGTTAACAAATGACCTTTTGTCATTTGGGGTGGAAGGGGTGAGTGCAGGAAAGAGTTAAGTGACAATTATTTATTGAAAAAAAGTTTTGGTAAAAACTTTTAAAAAAGCACAAACAAGGCCACAGTGACAAAAAATAATGAGCTGAGTATTTTGTGGGCAATATGACAATGCAATCCCCTGTAAATTGCCCGTAGTGACGAGATCCTGATTTCCTACCAATGGCTATTGCTAAGAAAAACATGCCATGAATGAATAACTAAGACCCCATCAGGGATTCAGAATCAGCCATGCATGTATTCTCTGCCAGGAGTAATGTACAAAATTAACAAGCTTGCTACAGTTTTGAGGGGGGGGGGGGGGGGAATCCCCAAAAAATGTCGCTTAACTCTTTCCTGCACTCGTGAACCCATTCAATTGATTGGTACAACTGATTAATTGGTATCATGGAATTGCTACATAAAACATCATTGGCATGTCATTTTTAACTGATTAGATTTATTTTTATTTGATCACAATAATAATTATTGATAGAAGAAAAAAAATGTGAATATCAATTAAAAATTAATTAACCTATTTTATTATTTGATTTTGAATTCCCTGTTTACAGAGGCTCCGTTTTGGTAATCACTGAAATGGTAGCCTGCGTCACATCCGAACTGAACCCGGGTTAACTATGTCTGCAGTCATTAATGAACGAAAGCTTGTTCGAGACCCCCAGCTGAGTAGCGCGATATATACTCAATTGTGATCGGCTTTTCAAAATGCTCATTCTTACACGTCTCCTGACTGGCCATTCAACTGTCACCAGCCTCGTGGAGATTGTTATGATGGGCAGTTCATGTCAGAGGCCGCTTGGTTGAAACTGGTCGTTGGCATGTGAGTTAGCTGTTTACTTGGGATTTCTCACCCTAGACAAGAGCTCTCGTCGTTTCCCTGTGCTTTACTATTGGAGAATGTTAGGTTTACTTCAATTTCAGGTCACAGGTTTTGAAGTAATGTGACATAATAGGCTGCCCATGGTTTAGTGTCAGACGAAAGGAAACTTGCCGTCACAAAATGTAGTTCGAGGAAAACAGAAATAAATCCCCCATGCAGCTTGGAAAGATCTAGTATGTGCCACATCTGAACTCAATGCCGGTCAACTGTTTAGTTGTTCTAGCAAATGAATCTCAATTTCAAACTGATATTGTACAGATATTGCTTTTCTCAACATGTATAAAAGCCGCCATATGTTGAAATCTAAATAATTAGCCGCAGGTCTAACTGGTGACAGGCTGGTGACAGTTGAATAGCCAGTCAGGAGACATGTAATAATAAGGATTTTTAAAAGCCAATCACAATAGAGTACATATAATCATGCTACTCCGCTGGGGGTCTAGAACAAGCTTTTGTTCGTTAACTGGGGTTCAGTTCGGATGCGACGCATGTGCAGGCTATGAAATGGCAGGCAGAGAAAAGGAGCATCTGGCCCCATACAATCCATGAATGTGGAGTACCTCATATATATGGTACTTAAGGACTGTTTCCATATAATTGCCCAATTGCCACAATTGCTGAATTCTTTTGTTTGGTGTGAATCAAAGCGTAAATTAATACACAGAACAAAAGAATCAAGCCATCAGGATGATTGGGACGATTACATGGAAACCAGCCTTTATCAAGCTCAGTCAAACAAGTTGGAAATGCATGCTAACACTTAAGAGATAATTAAGTCACAGCTGTGTTTCAGACTACAAAGAACATATTTAAAACTACATAATTTTTGACATAATATATTGGATCGGTTTGCAAATCACAAGTCTGCATAATTTCTCTGCTCTACATTTCGCAGTCTGCATTTGTTACCTGCCAGTCTTAAAGCAAAGAGCTTAACTAATAAAAATCTTACCTATGATGATGTAGCGTAGAAATAAACTCAAATAGCTCCAGAAGTCATAAAGTAGGCTAAGCACATGGCATTAAATCAATAATCTGCTTGCTTTATGAATGAGGCCATTGGCATTGTCGTCCCAACATTAATGATTAAAATGTCCTCTCTTCATTTCCTCTGGCGTGTCTCAAAATCCTATTAGAAAGGCAACAGATTTGTGTCAGTTAGATAACAGTCATATGAGCACTAAAAAAAGTAGTAACCAAATTTTAAAAGCTTACTTTAGTTCATCTTTCTTTAATTCGAACGGTGTGTGGCTCGACACAACACGCTATTATGATGCATAACCACTGACCAGTTGTAATGAAGACTCAAAATGTTGTACCCTGGGATCTATGGGGTTCCTGTGTAATATACGGTGCGCACTAGTTTCAATATTTCTTTTTGAAATTTTCAAAATTTAATACTAGGCCTAGAGCAGGTATAGAACGCGCCATACATCACACAGGACTCCCAACTATTAAAAGCCCCAACTTCTAACTACGTGAGAGAAGAGATGTCAAAGATTGATTGGATTATCACAAAACTGTAGCTTACTTGAAGGTTCTTTATGACTTCAGTTTTATAATTTCATCTCGAACCGGCTTGAAATCAGATATTTTAATTCCCTGTTGAAGCACTTGATTTCACAAGATACTTCAGGAACATTCAGTTGTTTGATTTTTATGTTTGCACAAATGATGTCTTCGTGTTCTCATTCCGAATTGAGTTATTCAGTTTATATTATTTACATTTTTACTAATTTAGATAAACAACCCAATGTCCGTCGCAAGTCGTCGAACTCGCTATTGCAGGTAATGTTGATTTTAAATATACACTTATTTGCACGTAGGCTTAAGCTTAATAAATATGCTGTTGAGCTAGAAATATAGCTGGAAGAGAGCTAGCCACAGAGCATCGTGAAGTCTGCTAATGACAGCTGTATACATTGTGTTCTTCTCTGCTGTTTGCGGGTCGCACGAAATAAAAGATATTACGAAATGCATCCTAGTTTGTAGATTTCTACGTTGCATGAAACCCTTCGACCATTGCTAACAAAATAAGTCGTGTTCAATTTTGTCACAGCGTAGGAATACTTTTCTTGGTAGAAAAAAAAATTCCAATAGTGCTTTCAGGGGTAGGGGTGGGGAAGTTAAAATAATAATATTTTTAAGGATAATTATATTTTAAGGATAATATTTTACCCAAAATTTTATGCGGGATTACCAGTCCAGTGAAGCTATATCCGTCAGATCTGTAGTGTCGCATGTTGTTAGTACGTGAGCGTTGTGTTGAATTGTAATGCGGTATGTCTTGTAGGAATCTCCGTGCGTGCAAATCCTCGCCTGCGCAGATGGGCGACGCAAGAACAGTGACATTCTAAGCCGAGCGCCCGGCGGAGACTGGGCAGAGGGCCGAGTGGGTTATTGCAAAGGACACTGAAGGTATATAAACAGGCACATTAATCGTTTGCTAAAGACAGGTGCTAAGATCTAGGGTGTTTTCACGAAATGGGTATTATCCTTGGAAGCCTCTTTTTCTGAAAACAGCGTTGATCTTGTAGAGGCGTGTCTAACAGAACTGACGAATATAGCCTTAGATAGATGCACAAAAGACTGAAATTAAATCGTCACCCAGGCCACGCCTCTCCACGAATCTTAGCACCTCTAATGCGCCTGCGTGCTGACCTCTGTGCTCTGTGCTAGTGTTCATGTGCTGCAAAGCGTTTCATTAAACTTTGTACAGGTTAGTCCTTTTGATAGTATTGCTGTCTATTGGATTGGAGTAACTTACATGTGTTGAATTGTAATGCGGTATGTCTTGTAGGAATCTCCGTGCGTGCAAATCCTCGCCTGCGCAGATGGGCGACGCAAGAACAGTGACATTCTAAGCCGAGCGCCCGGCGGAGACTGGGCAGAGGGCCGAGTGGGTTATTGCAAAGGACACTGAAGGTATATAAACAGGCACATTAATCGTTTGCTAAAGACAGGTGCTAAGATCTAGGGTGTTTTCACGAAATGGGTATTATCCTTGGAAGCCTCTTTTTCTGAAAACAGCGTTGATCTTGTAGAGGCGTGTCTAACAGAACTGACGAATATAGCCTTAGATAGATGCACAAAAGACTGAAATTAAATCGTCACCCAGGCCACGCCTCTCCACGAATCTTAGCACCTCTAATGCGCCTGCGTGCTGACCTCTGTTCTCTGTGCTAGTGTTCATGTGCTGCAAAGCGTTTCATTAAACTTTGTACAGGTTAGTCCTTTTGATAGTATTGCTGTCTATTGGATTGGAGTAACTTACATGTGTTGAATTGTAATGCGGTATGTCTTGTAGGAATCTCCGTGCGTGCAAATCCTCGCCTGCGCAGATGGGCGACGCAAGAACAGTGACATTCTAAGCCGAGCGCCCGGCGGAGACTGGGCAGAGGGCCGAGTGGGTTATTGCAAAGGACACTGAAGGTATATAAACAGGCACATTAATCGTTTGCTAAAGACAGGTGCTAAGATTCTTGTAGAGGCGTGTCTAACAGAACTGACGAATATAGCCTTAGATAGATGCACAAAAGACTGAAATTAAATCGTCACCCAGGCCACGCCTCTCCACGAATCTTAGCACCTCTAATGCGCCTGCGTGCTGACCTCTGTTCTCTGTGCTAGTGTTCATGTGCTGCAAAGCGTTTCATTAAACTTTGTACAGGTTAGTCCTTTTGATAGTATTGCTGTCTATTGGATTGGAGTAACTTACATGTGTTGAATTGTAATGCGGTATGTCTTGTAGGAATCTCCGTGCGTGCAAATCCTCGCCTGCGCAGATGGGCGACGCAAGAACAGTGACATTCTAAGCCGAGCGCCCGGCGGAGACTGGGCAGAGGGCCGAGTGGGTTATTGCAAAGGACACTGAAGGTATATAAACAGGCACATTAATCGTTTGCTAAAGACAGGTGCTAAGATTCTTGTAGAGGCGTGTCTAACAGAACTGACGAATATAGCCTTAGATAGATGCACAAAAGACTGAAATTAAATCGTCACCCAGGCCACGCCTCTCCACGAATCTTAGCACCTCTAATGCGCCTGCGTGCTGACCTCTGTTCTCTGTGCTAGTGTTCATGTGCTGCAAAGCGTTTCATTAAACTTTGTACAGGTTAGTCCTTTTGATAGTATTGCTGTCTATTGGATTGGAGTAACTTACATGTGTTGAATTGTAATGCGGTATGTCTTGTAGGAATCTCCGTGCGTGCAAATCCTCGCCTGCGCAGATGGGCGACGCAAGAACAGTGACATTCTAAGCCGAGCGCCCGGCGGAGACTGGGCAGAGGGCCGAGTGGGTTATTGCAAAGGACACTGAAGGTATATAAACAGGCACATTAATCGTTTGCTAAAGACAGGTGCTAAGAATTCTTGTAGAGGCGTGTCTAACAGAACTGACGAATATAGCCTTAGATAGATGCACAAAAGACTGAAATTAAATCGTCACCCAGGCCACGCCTCTCCACGAATCTTAGCACCTGTAATGCGCCTGCGTGCTGACCTCTGTGCTCTGTGCTAGGTGTTCATGTGCTGCAAAGCGTTTCATTAAACTTTGTACAGGTTAGTCCTTTTGATAGTATTGCTGTCTATTGGATTGGAGTAACTTACATGTGTTGAATTGTAATGCGGTATGTCTTGTAGGAATCTCCGTGCGTGCAAATCCTCGCCTGCGCAGATGGGCGACGCAAGAACAGTGACATTCTAAGCCGAGCGCCCGGCGGAGACTGGGCAGAGGGCCGAGTGGGTTATTGCAAAGGACACTGAAGGTATATAAACAGGCACATTAATCGTTTGCTAAAGACAGGTGCTAAGATCTAGGGTGTTTTCACGAAATGGGTATTATCCTTGGAAGCCTCTTTTTCTGAAAACAGCGTTGATCTTGTAGAGGCGTGTCTAACAGAACTGACGAATATAGCCTTAGATAGATGCACAAAAGACTGAAATTAAATCGTCACCCAGGCCACGCCTCTCCACGAATCTTAGCACCTCTAATGCGCCTGCGTGCTGACCTCTGTGCTCTGTGCTAGTGTTCATGTGCTGCAAAGCGTTTCATTAAACTTTGTACAGGTTAGTCCTTTTGATAGTATTGCTGTCTATTGGATTGGAGTAACTTACATGTGTTGAATTGTAATGCGGTATGTCTTGTAGGAATCTCCGTGCGTGCAAATCCTCGCCTGCGCAGATGGGCGACGCAAGAACAGTGACATTCTAAGCCGAGCGCCCGGCGGAGACTGGGCAGAGGGCCGAGTGGGTTATTGCAAAGGACACTGAAGGTATATAAACAGGCACATTAATCGTTTGCTAAAGACAGGTGCTAAGATCTAGGGTGTTTTCACGAAATGGGTATTATCCTTGGAAGCCTCTTTTTCTGAAAACAGCGTTGATATGCTTAACATCTTTTGGCATCGGGTTGTATGTTCCCACAACGATGGTCGCATAGTCTGTCACATCTTTACCTACTTTGATACCAAACAAATCGCAGATATTCTTAGTGAACTGGATTGGTTTCTTGACCTTCATAACCCAATGTTTCCTAAATGGGTAGTCTATGAATTCCAAGAAACCAGCCGTGACTGCGGGATCGAAGTAGTCTATAAAGTATGCTATACTATAGTGTCCCGGCTTAATTTCGTATGGAAACATCACACCATCGACATCCCACTTAAAGCTCCCTTTCTCTGCTAGGTTCCACCAATTGTGACTAAGAGTGACCTCAACTAGCGAAATATTATTGATAAGAATAGGGTTATCGAAGTAGACAGTATGGTCAGCCGTAGGACATGTGACATTTAAGATAACCATTATATATTAAAGGTATAATCTGTATGAGTGTATAGCTTCAATATGACAGAGGCGTGGAAACAGTTCAAGCATCTATTTCCTGAGGCAGTACTTGGTTGGTTTGAATCCACTTCTGATAATGTTAATTTCAATGATCGTGGGATGTCTCACCGAGTGTTCACAGATGAAGGCCCTACTACGAAGACAGGTGGAGGTAAGTTGATGGGGTGGATTGGTACGACAGGTAAGGCGCTTAGTATAGCACTTGGTGACAAAACAGTTTATGAGAGAGTACTATTCTCACGGAATCACGAAGGTCTTTCCAAACATGATTGGATAGAAGAAAATGAAAAGGTCGCAAAACTGAACGCCGATCTACTAGCGAAGTTCAAGAAAAGATACCCACATGCAGATTTTCACCAGTTCTATGCATCCACAGATATAGACGGCCCTGGCAAATATTCGACGAGTATTTGGTTTCGAGATGGGAATCATGGTTATGTGGTTTATGGTGATGATATCTCCAAACTACCTGCTACTATTAAAAAACGCATCGATAAAGCGTTGTGGGGGGTGGTTGATGGTTACCCACTTGCGTTGACACTAAATAAAAGTGTGAAATATCCAATCGCAGCAGTTCCTTTTCACGAAAAAGCACAAGATATCGATTTAACTAATCTATGGATATATGTCACACCTACGAAAAACTTCGAAGCAGGCGTTCCTAACATATTCAAAGAGACTGTTGTAAAGCATATGACAGCAAAGGAGTCCCATCATTGGTTATCGGGTCCAGATTTTAAATATTGGCCCCAACAATTGAATTTCGCAACGTGGTGTGCAACTTCTGGATGTGGAGTGTCGTTATTCGATCCTGTTTTCAAAACGTATCCACTTATCGTTCAAGGGTTTTTACGATTTCATGTTTATTTCACGATACGAAGAATTCTACATGAACTTGGTGGTGCTCATGGAGTTCCTCTACCTGGTGAATCTGCTTTCAAGCAAATGGATAACCTCTATAGCAAATCAGCTCTTGAGACTTTGTGCATCGAATTTGGTTTATCTCGAACACCAGACTTCAGATGGCGTGGAGGTCGTAAT